>RAOY01000047.1:0-161920 GCA_009806085.1 Neurospora cerealis
CGTCGGCCTTGCGCCTGGCGATGAACTGGTAAAGGCCCTTGAGGTTGAAGCCGGATGACGGACCGCAGACGAGGCCCTCGCGGCAGAGGCTGAGAGACAGCGAGAAGGAGTCGTGCGAGCCGACCTCTTCCATGTGGTCCACGGATGACTTCCAGGGGAATTGTACGGGGGCCAGGAGCGCATGTGAGCGCGGGCCCGGAACGCGGTCGCCGGGTGCGGTGCATACTCTGTAATCATGATGCGGTCAGCTCGCGCTCCCCTCGACGACTCGGGCGACATGGACATACCCGACACGGTACACAGTAGGCTTGGCATTCTTGAAGTACGTTCCCAACCCCGTCATGGTTCCTGCGATACCCCGTTAGATGTACAGTCCCGGAGATGACTGAGCGTGCCTAAGGTACCTACCTGAGGTTCCCATTCCTGCGCATAGCACGTTGATCTCCGGTAGCTGCCCGAGGATTTGCGGGCCCGTCCACCGAATGTGCGCCTTCCAGTTCTAATTCCATGTCTCGGCGTCAGCAGCCGTCGGTATGACCTTAACCTTGTCTTTCTGGGGAACCAACGTCGTCATTGTCATATTGATTCGGGTTTATCTTGGAGTCGTCTTCCTTGGCTTGCCTCTCGGCAGCCCGGATGCCTCCCCGCTCGTCATCAGGCTCGGGTTGCGACGGACCGCCAAACAGTGTTCTGCCCACGGCGTCAGTTCAGACCGAAGTTGCAGGAATCACTGGCACTTCACCATACATGTCGAGGCCGAAAAACTGCATCAACCGGAGCTTGGCCGGGGATGTCTTGTTGCTCAAGTATGCTCGAACATCACGAAGATTGTGAAAGACGCGGGCGATCAGCGACATGGAAATCACGGTAGACCCCGAGCTGTACTCGATAACCGTCTGCGTCTTGCCCTTCTCCACACTATTCTCGAGAAGATTCAGAGCTTGCATGTGGGTTGATTCGTTAGTCCCGCCATCCGACGGCGGCCGTGCAGCAGGAATCAGGACAGGTTCACCAACCTGGCATCGATTTGACGTTATTTGCAGGATGCATCGACATCATCTTTGCGTATATGCGGACGCCATCCCGGCGGTACGGGTTGAGGCAGTCGGGTATCTCAACCAGGGGTAGCGGCGGTGACGACTCTGGGTGGAAGTAGCTCCGGACGGAGTCGGGTCCCCTGTACACGTTCAAAGGATTTGCCATGGTGAAAGAGCTTTGCTGTTGATCTGCCGCGTATATGAGAAGGTTTTGCAACACAACTGCGGCATAAGCTTTTATAACAGGGGCGACTGCTCTAGGTACTGAAGTATCCAGGACTGGAGAGCATATGTACGTACATATCAGGCCAAGGGATCGTCATATTAGGCACGGCACTCGGAAAGGGGCAGCTGCTCACCCCTATGGAACGAGATACATATCAAGCAGATTCTTCACGCCGACTGGGATCTCGCGCCTCCGGAGCAGGTCTTGAGCCTATTGATCCTCCCGAGACTCAGGCCCGAACTCGTCTCCCCCCACGCCAACACCCTTGCTACTGACGAGCTAGCATGAGCTGGGTAATCCGAGCATATTTCGCATACATGTATACCGATCATACCAGACCCCTTTTCGTCAGACCCCTAAAAGTCGAAGACGCCACTGGCTAGTCTCGCCTGTCAAAAGAAGGCAACTGTCGCGCTAGACCTTGCCATCCGGGTGCACATGTGATCTTCACCCGCGGAGAAAAGGTCCCACCGGCAGCGTAGACCTTGATGGTTGCGAGGCACATCGACGTCGCACTACAAAAGTTGTTATGAAGAATACCTAAGGTACCTATCCAGCCCCCCCCATTGAATAATGTCGCTCCATCCCGTACCGACACCTCGCTTAGGTAATCAGGCGCTCTTTACACCACCTCCTCGCGGCCAGGTCTGGCCACGGTGATTTCAAGAGCTATCACGAAAGGTTCGAGCACGAGGACGCGCTGCTGACATGCTATTGTGGTAGCTGGAAGACCCCCTTCCACCCCTTCCACTGCAGGAAGGCATATGCGGTTTCCCCGGTCACAGGCGAAGCGGCTACGCGGGAGAACCTCTCCCTTGCTATTGGAATTTACTGGCAGCGCTTCATCGCTAGGATCCAGACCTCGCACTTCTTTTCGTGGACTTGCACGAGAAAGGCATGGCGCCAGACACTCTGGCAACAGCACATCGACAACGGGGGCACCGCTGACAACCTTACGGGGTTTTTACGGGGCGAAGGGGTGGAGGTTGGCCACGGCCACGACATCGAGAGGGTTACGGTGGACTTGGACAGGCTAGTCCACCGTATAAGGAGACGGGAGGAGGCCCTGCGGGAGGAGGAGAGCGAGAGCGAGAGCGAGAGCGGGGAGGAGTGATTTTGCCCTTTCTTCTGTCTTTTCCTTTGTTCTACGGGTCCCGCCATTTACTGGCGGCTCGCTCACTGGGCGATTCGATTGGAGGTGTTGGGCCGCGTTTACGCTATGGGCAACACGTGATTTACACTGGCAATAGGCCTTGGGTTGCCCTCGGATTAATGGTCCTGGTGGACAGTTAGGGCACTGCTCCTACTTTTGTACGCTAGATTCACCGATGTGGCACGTCTCATGCCCTACGGGAGGCGGAAGTAGACGTTAAAAATAACAACAACAACAACAACAACAACCTCGCTTAGGTAACTGCGCGCCGATTTGCGCTAGTTTGCGTTACTTTGCGTCCCTCAAGGTCCGGCAGTGCGGGTTGATCGGCGCCTTGCATAAGCTTATTCCGGCGTCATCACGTCGATCCCTGGCCATTAAGGTGCCAATATCCCGGTCCCCGCTCCACCGTCTACCGCCAACCCGGAACTAGAACGGTGACCGAGGCTCTCGAAGGGTTAGGCGGAGAAACAAAGTCGGGGGAGGAAAGGGGGGCGCCCTCGACCGAATTTTATACGCGATTTTCTTCTTCTTCTTGGTCATGTTGATCTTGGGGACATCAAGGGACGCCGTGGCCATCAAGGGACACCGGCCATCAAGGGACACGCTTGTTGTCGCTCGTCATTAGCTAAGCCAAGCCTTTTGCGATGAGATGCGTGGGAAAGAGTCAAGTAGGAGCGGTGTAGCGACATTTCGCCCCGAACGATAGGGCTTACTCAACAACAAATCAGGACTCGTGGGCATTTCGTGGTATTTGAAGGAGGGGGGACAAGAATTGTGCGCCGTCTGAATCTTCAGTTGCCACCAGCACCGAACATGGACAAAGAAACCAACACCCCCGACGAGGTCTTGGGGTCAGCTGAGGAGTCCAATGTGACGAGCAAAACGTCTAATGACACCAAGGCCCACGAGTTCAATGAGCAGACCAACTATGTCCCAAAGAGAACCATCATCACGGTATGGTGTTCCTACCCCGTCGCACACTACTTGAAACATGAACGGAAACGAGCACAGACTGACCATGGCAGATATTCCTCGCCTGCGCGGGCGTCGACCTTTTGGCACTCATAGACCAAACCACGCTCGCGACCAGCTTGTACATCATCGGCAACGCCCTGGGGTCCACCTCGCAGGTCTCGTGGATAGCCAACGGTTACTTCATGTAGGATTCCTTCGACCTTCGCGCAAACCTACCAGTACGTCCACGTCCATAGCGCTAACCAGACACTGGATCCAGAACCTCAACCGTCGGCCAGCTGCTGTACGGGCGGCTGTCGGACATTTGGTCGCGCAAAGTCATCCTCCTCACCGGCCTCGCCATATTCTTCCTCGGATCCCTGGCCTCGTCGCTGGCGCAGTCCGTGTTGCAGCTGACGATATTCCGTGCCTTTACTGGCATCGGCGGCGGCGGGCTGATGACGGTCGCCCAGCTGATTGTGAGCGATGTGGTCCCGCTAAGGGAGAGGGGGAAGTACCAGGGCATTATCGTGAGTTACCTATCTTATTCTTGGCCGTCTAACCGCAGCATCTGATAATGATAATGAAAAAGGGTGCCGTAGTGGCTATTGCCAATGGTATCGGCCCCGTGATTGGCGGTGCGCTGTCGTCCAAGTCGGAGGACTCGTGGCGATGGATCTTCCGCATCAACATGCCCCTGACTGTGCTTACCACTCTGGCCGTGGTGTTCTTCATGCCGCTGAAGAAGGTCCGGGGTGACTGGAAAGTGTAAGTTGAGTACCTATTCTCCTGAGAGATAGGGTAGCGTTATGTATCGCGCTAACCGACCCTCGCAGGAAGCTCAAGGCAGTGGATTTCATCGGCATCTTGGTGGCCTTGGCCGGCACGATAGTTCTGATGTTGGGGCTCACCTGGGGTGGAGGTGAATATCCCTGGGAGTCAGCTCATGTGATCACGACGCTGGTTACCGGTTTTGTGGCATGCGTTGCCTTTGTATTATGGCAATGGAAGGGTCCACGATACCCTCTTGTTCCCCGTGGGTCTTTCCTCTCACCTTGACCACCAGACATGTTTCAAGTTCCTGACATCCGGCAGTCCACATCTTCAAGTCCAAGATCGTGAACGGGGCTTGCATCACCATGGCAATCAACGGTTGGAACTTTGTCGTGCAAGTCTACTACATCCCGTCCTTCTACCAGCTGGTGTACGAGTACTCAGCGACGAGGGCCGGTGCCATGCTGCTGCCCGTCACGTTGGTCCAGACGGCAAGCAGCACTCTGTCCGGTCTTGTGGTCCACTGGGTCGGTCGCTACCGCGAGTCCATCCTTTTCGGGTGGGTTTGCTGGGCCGTTGGCCTGGGCTTGATGTCAACTCTTGATGAGACCACCGGGATTGGGAAGCAGATCGGGTACTCGGTCCTCATCGGAGTAGGCGTTGGGAACACGTTGCAGCCGTGAGTCTAGTCTGGCTTGTGTCTTGGTCCCTGATTCTTAACTATGTCACTCTAACATTCAAAAGTGCTTTGATTGCCGTCCAGGCGGGCGTGGTTAGACGTGACATGGCTGTCGTCACCTCATTCCGCAAGTAAGTCAAGGTACGCGGGCCCCAACATGACATATGCTTACCAGTTCATGCAGTTTCGTCAGAAATCTTGGCGCCACCATTGGCCTCGCCGTTTGTGGAACAATCATGTGAGCTTGATACTTACATGTAGCGTCGTGTATACCTGGAGTGCTAATACAGTCATGTCTGGTAGCAATAATGTTCTGGTTGGATCTTTGGGGTCTCTCGACATCGACCATGACGCATCCAAAACTCTTTTAAGTAACCCACAGATGTATCTAGGGACCGTCTCCGACGCCGAAGCCGACAGAATCCGTGGTGTCCTGATTCCCGCGTATAGAAAGGGGTTCCGCATCATATTCATAACTGGGGCAGCTCTTTGCGCACTGGCGTTTGTCATTGCCTTCTTCATGCTGCCTCAGGTCGAATTGTCTCGCCCAGATGATGAGAAGCTCAGGGAGGAGGGGCGCAAGGCGTATGAGGATAAAAAGCGACAAGATTCAGCATAGACCGTAGTCTCGACGACTTCACCTCGTTCTATCCCACTCCTTGCTTTCATGGTATAAGAATAGATGTAGAAACTCGGACGTGGATGGTGCGGTCAGACATCCAAAGCCACTGATACCTCGGCAAATCGAACGGCGCCGGGGCCCTGAGCGTGTGGATGCACAACCCGAAGCGGATCACGTTCCTTCCGGGGTATGAGACAGAGGGGTAGGGGTACGAGGGGCCAGCTTTAAAGATTGAGGCTGGGGTTACTGTGCGTGAGGTTTACGAGGCGGCTACGTCCGGGGAGGAGGCCACACCCCCATGTCGGGCTACTCGTACGGATATACGCTATACGGCGGAGCGGCGTGAAACCGCCGTACCTGCATCTTACCTGGGACGCTCGATGGCAGTCTGGTAGACCCGCAAGTTCAAGTTGGTCACCGGGAAGTTGGAACCAAGACGCGGATGGTGGAGCCACGGAGCCGTATAGCATACGGGATAGACGCTAATTGGCGTCGTAGAGCCATCGCGATAAAGTATATGCCTTACTCGGTATGAGCTCTGATAATACAACCGCAGCAGGATTATTCGCCGACTATGATATTTCGTGGAAACAACTTTTCAACAAACTCATCCACTTCTTCCTATCTGAATTGGTCTCTGTAGACGGCCTTTCAGACGATAAGGAGAATGCCGTTATTGAGGGCAAGGGCTGTATTTTGGGCGAAGTGTCCTCGGTCAAGAGAAATGCTACTTGGGAAGACAGACAAGATATGGCTATTACTTGGAGTTGACGCAGGTGCTGAGGATTGGGATGAACAGACAGCGCTGCATATGGCGGCGAAGAATAGGTATAAGATAGATAGCTTTCCATTCTAAGAGGCAGGCTTGGAAGACAACTCCACCTCGAGTCAGCCTTTCACAATCTTTCCTCCTGCAAGAATTAATCTTGGTTTACTCCCTAATCCTCTATTTGGTTACATGTAAAACTACCGTAAAAGTGTCTACTGGGGGACCGCCATAATGAAGGTACCCGAACATTTAGGGTGATCACTCAAAGCACCTGGCCAGGACAGTAACTTGGTTTATAAATGATGGAAGGCAAGAAGCGAAGTAGCCAAGGTGAATATAACGGTCAATTGAATCCTATGCTATCTACCCGCCAATACATTACGGCCCTTCCGGGCTTTATCCTTTCCTCCTCTTCAGCTCACTGAATGAGGTACCTGGAGTGACCGCCTGCTGCCCGGCATTGCTTGACCGGCTGCCCCCCTCGTCAGGCAGAGAAGCGCAGCTGGCATCTGACTGCATCAAGTTCCCTAAATCCTGGGAAAGCCCGGTCGCCTCGGAAAGCGGTGGGACATTAAAGTTCAAGCGCTGCGAAGAATAAGTACCTTGATAATTTGATACCGGTAATGGGAGCGCCCTTTAGGCCGCTGTTTGAACTCGAATGTAGGCTATGGCGATGAGAATAGGGAGGAGAGCGAGGCCCTAGTTATGTGTCCGGAGAAGAGTTTCGAGATGGAGTGACGTGCTGTACGAGGAATGGATGGCTACGAGCGTATAGGAATAGGATCTACTAGTGCCGACTAATCGTTAAGCGTTATAGCTATTGTGAGGCTTATAGTTTTTATCCAATAGACGGGTCCGTTACTTTTAGCTCCGCCCCTTAGAGTTGAATAATGCGGGCCGCGGCGTTATTACTTGTGCGATCTCCGCTTTTTAACCTTCTGGACCCACTTTCCGATTCTTGCTATATTTCGTTTAATTAGATATATACTCCTTCTTCTTCCTTCTTATATAGAAGTCCTCACAATTAGAATAAGCGTCGTAATACTAAGCGGCTCGACTACCTCGCAATAAGTATTCGGGTTAACTTGTTTATAAAGCTGTAGGCGTTTATTGGCGGGGTTTAGCGTTTAGCCGGCATTGCCCTACCTGAAATTATTAAACGAGAAACGGCCCGGGCCGCGGCAGGGCTCTATACCCTCCCGGCCTACCACCCGTATTTAAGAGCTTTAAAAGGTTTCGTAGGAGATACACCTTATTCTTACGTCGGGTAAGAACTATCTTATTCCCTGCCTAATTAAGCGTAATAGCCTTATAAGACCGCTTTAAGTTAAAGTTAAACTAGATCTTAAAATACTCTAGGTCCTATATTGTAAATTGTATTCGCTATACTTATTGGTTATAGTCTAGTACTTGTTCAAATATATTATTCTTAAGGTAACGGAGCTTATAGAGTTGTAATTCCCGTCCTTGGAACCTAAGCTCCAAACAATCGTCCTTTTCCCTCTAATCTTTCGGATAACGGATGTCGATAAAAAAATTCCCTAGCCAGCTACCCTTCGAGTTGTAATATCTCCCGGTATATAAATCCAATTATCGTAAAAAGTAGTTCGTATTACGCTCGCTATCAATGCCTATTCTTATTATTTTTATAAGTTTGAGTTTCTAATTTCGACTTTCCTTCGCGAATTCAACGTACTTCTTTACTAAATTAAAGTACGTTTTCCCTCTATATTCAAATTGGAATAGCGCGGTAATATATATTTGAGCGATCTTATAACGAACGGTAGTCTAATTTGCCTAAGTGGGATAGCTAAAGGTATAAACACTATTAGAGTCGTTTAGTAAAGCTAAAAGGTTTACAATAAGTATATAAGCGTGATACTAGTCTCGGTAATAGAATCAATTGACTACTGTCGAACTATTTAACAATTTGAGTTCTCTAGTAGTCCCTTTATATTAGGGTGCCTTCTATTTACATGTGCTTGGCTTATTGACCGTAGTCCTAGCTTATGAGCTTCTTTCCTAGCTCATGAGCCTCGTATTATCTTATGAGCCCGTTGCCGGCTTATAAGCTTATTATTGGCTCATAAGCTTCTTTCTGGCTCATAAGCTCCCCTAGTCGGGTTTGAGCCCTTCCTAGTCCTAACCCTGGTCGCATAGTTACACTACCCAGCCTTCACGTGGCTATTGTGTACCGGTAGCTTGGTTGGCCCGTGGCATCGCTTATAGTTCGTAATACAATGCTTCCCCTCCCTAGCCGACGTCCTCGACGGCTTTGCTAATCGTCTTCTACGTTATTTATATACGTGTCCTCGCACGTCGCCTCCTACCCTTACGCTGTAAATTCTTCCTTGCCATCGTATCAACATGTCGTTCCGAGTTGAAAAGCGTCCTTCCCGTGCGGCTTCCAAGCGCCACGCGTTGCTGACCTATATCGAACAGTTTGGGTCCGCGGTTTCTCCCTACGTACGTTATCTACAACGTTCCCTCGTATGTAGGAAGCTTCCTCGTCCCGGAAAGTGCGGAGAGTGCGTTCGTAGTGCTTATCCTTGCGAAAATATGGATACCGACGCGGAGTGTTCGTCGTCCTTCACCCTCTTCACAATTTGATAAACTGACATCGCTAGTGGCTCGTATATCGGCGGAATATTCGCGCGTGCTTAAATAAGAGTCCGAGGTTTTGAAGAATATCTAGGAGTTAACGAAGTCGCTCAAGGAACAGGCTTCTCGGCTGGATCAGCTGAAATAAGAGCGGGAGCGTCTGACCAAACAAGGTCAGGAGTTGACGGCGTTAAGCATGGAGGAGTTGGAAGCGTTAGAGGCCGAGGAACGCGCAGAGGAACAGGCTCGGGTCTAGGCGGTGGAGCCTGCTACCTCTTCTGCCCCTGCGCCTAAAGTCGATTGGGCCTCCTTAAATATCGCGGACTACCCTACTTCCTGGTTGGGCAGTCCTAGGCCCCTGGCCGATCCGGGTTCCTCCGGTGGAATTCCTCCAGCTTCTTAAAGCAACTTAAATTCCTAACGGGTTCTTAGGTGTTGTCCTTAGGACCAAATCCTTCCCATTTGATAAGGTATTCCAATTCCTCGTCTTCTATCCTTAAATCCAAGATTTGCTCTACATTCTATTCTTCTTCTTCATCCTCGATACTAGTTCGTATATTAACTCGTGCGTTTTTAGGTGCTAGTTCCAGTAACGAGATATAGAATGAATATAATCTTAGTTTTATAGTATTAAGAATATCCAATTAATATATTATATCGGAAATTTTCTTTTTAATCTTAAAGGGTCCCGCCCGTCGGTTATCGAGTTTCTTACTAGGTCGCTTTATACTTAGGTTTCTAGTAGATAAAAGTACTTTATCCCCCTCCTTAAAACGAGGTCCCTCGAGCCTTTTCTAATTGTAGTACCTGCCTATTCGTTATCGTACGAATTCTAACTCCAGTCTAAGCTTTTCGTACAACATATATAGTTTCTAAACTTTAATTACTACTCGGAGTACGTTGGAATTAAATCCTTCTAAGAGTTCTATTTCGTATTCGTAGTTAGTAAAGAAAGGCGTAACCTTCGTAGTTTCCGTAGGAGAGGTGTTATATACTAATTGCGCCGTAGGTAGTAGTTCTACCTAATTGCTTTATTCGAAGTTAATATAATTCCTTAAATATTATTCTACGATTTGGTTAATCCTTTCCGTTTATCCGTTTATCTACGGATAATATACAATTAATAACTTACTTTTAGTACCGAGCTTAATTATTAATACCTATTAAAACTTAGATATAAATTTAGTATTCCTATTCGTAATTTATTCCTTCGGCTAATTATATACCGAAGTAATATTCTAATAGATTATATTTGCGAGTTGCTCCGCTAACTATACTTCCTTATAAGGTAGGAAGTAGCTCTACTTAGTTAATCGGTCTACTACTATTAAAATACTATCGTATGTAACTCCTATAATAGTATTTATAAATGGAGGTAACTTAGTAATAAAGTTTATAATTATCGAGCTCTATAGCCTTTTTATAACCTCTAAGGGTTCGAGGAATCCGTATAGCTTATATTTTATAACCCTAGTCTTACTATAGCGTTTATAGGCTTATAATGTTCGAACTACTTTAGCTTTTATTCTTAAAAAGTTATAGTATTGCCGTATCCGTGCTATAGTTTTTATAATACTTATATGTCCCCCTATCTTCGAGGTATAAACTTTTCTAATAAGATTTTCCCGCTATTCTAGTTATACGTAGGCCCTATCGCGGTACTATAGCCGGTTGTTCTAAAGCGTAATTTCTTCTTCTTTATTACCTTCCTACCGCTATTTATCTTCTAAAGTAGCGATAGTAGCCTAGTATTTTAAAGCCTAATCTCTAGCCCTATAAATAGCGTAACACTCTACCTATTCTTATAGGGGGTGTACGAGTAATTTATTTAGTTATTTTTAAAATAAGGGTATTAATACTTTTATAGTATCTTTTATATAGTCTGCTCGTCGGTTTAAAGCATTAGCCCGGGCATTTTCTAATCCCTTCTTATAATTAATTTTAAAATTGAACTCTAATAAGAACTCGGCCTATTGTATTTAGCGGCTATTAAGTACTTTCGTGGTCGTAAAGTACCGAAGGTTATTATAGTTAGTATAAACTTATACTTTATACGTAGTACTATTAAAGTATAGCTTCTATTCCTAAAATGTTTTAATAATAGCGAGAAGTTCCTTATTATAAATAGAATAATTGCGCCGGGGTCTTTCCAACTTTTTTAAAAAGAAAGTTATAGGATATAATTTCCCTTACTTATCGCGTTGTCCTAACTATCTTCTAATCGTATAGTCCAACGCGTCGGTTTCTACTTTAAATAGCTTGTTTGGGTCGGGAAGTTTCAGTACCGGATCTACTATAATTACGTCGTAAATAGTCCTAAAAGCTTCTTCTTTTAACTTTTCCTATATAAATACGGTCCCTTTTTTAATAAATTCGTATAATAGCTTAGTTATCTTTCTATAATCCTATATAAAGATACGATAGAAGTTAGTAAATTCTAAGAATCCTCGGACTTCCGTCGCGTTTTTAAGCGTAGGCTAATTTTATACTACTTTTACCTTACTTAGTTCTATTCTAACCTCGTTTTCGGAGATTAGGTACCTAAGAAATATAGTCTCCCTTATATAGAATTTACTCTTTTCTATATTAACCGAGAGTTTATACTTATATAGTACGTCTAATACTTCCTTTATATATTTCTTATATTCTTCGAGAGTTTTAAAGTAAATAAGAATATTATTTAAGTAGTAAATAACTATTTTGTCGAAGTAGGGTCGGATCGTATAATTAATAACGGATTAGAATATTATAAGTATATTAATTAATTCAAAAGGTATAACAAGGTACTTATAGTGCCTATAAGGTATATAAAATACTATCTTCTATTTATTGCCTTCTTTAATCCGAATATAAACGTAAGTAACGGGTAGATTAAGGCGCGTAAAGTATTATACTCCTCCTAACTAACTTTTAATATACGAAATTAAGGGTAGAGGATAATTGTTTTTTATAGTCTCTTAATTTAATTATTTATAATTAATATAAAGGCGTAACTTTTTATTCTTCTTCGGTATAAAGAGGATAGGGTACCCTATTAGCGATGTAGATTTTCGAATGTACCCTCTCTTTAAGTTTTCGTCCAAATATTTTCGTAATTCCTCGTTTTCCCTCTCGTTAATATAATATACTTTAAAGAACTTAAGCTTAGCTCCTTCTTTAAGCTTAATCTTATAATCCTACAATCCTCGTTGTAGTAGTCTTTTAAGATACTTGCTAACGAAAGCCGAGTGTCCTTAATATTCTACTAGGATTACTGTCTTCGGCTTCTCCGCCTATTAATTCTAATAATAATCGAATTTATATTATATATTAATTAATAATACCTCTACTAACGTTACTAACCCTTCTTCTATAACCTTACCGCTCCTATTAATAATACAAATTATAACTTCTTATACTACTTATAGTAAGGCCGTAGGAATAGTACCTTCGTAATTTACTTTCTTCCGTACTCTAAGTTTCTTATTAGTAATTAAGTACGTCCTAGGACGTAGGCGGCCACTATCCTTCTAACTAATATCTAGGTCGTATGCTACGTACTATAAGTGCCCTAGGATTATATCCTTCGTTGGCCCTATATTAACGATGTCGAAGCTAATTTCGACCGTTTTTCCTTTTATTATAATAGGGAGTAGTTATATTTCCTTCTTTACAATCTAGGTTTCGAAAGGTTCTTTTACTATAAAAGGAGCCTTCTTCTTTATTTAGGGAATCTTTAGTTAGCTAACGAACTTAGGTAAGATAAGATTTAATTAAGCTCTAGAGTTTACTAGCGCGAGGGCTTAGTAATTCCTTTAGTAAGTTACGACTTTGAGTCGCTAATCGTCTTTCCTTTCTTTTATAGCTACGACCTCTGTAATTACTATAGGGTCTTAGACCTTACTTTTCCGTCGGCTGCCTCGGCGGATAATCCGTTTTATTTAGGGACTTAGTTTTCAACGAGCCTCCTTAAAGGCCCTAAGCCGTTTCCTAATTCCTAACTATAATTATTATTAAGAGCGTCTTCCTATTTAGGTTCCTACTTATTTAGCAAGCTATATTCTTATAACTACGCTAAATAAATAACTCTTTTATTTTCCGTACTATTAAATACTATTAGCTATTTATAGTATTCGCCTGCGGCCTCGCAAGCTTTTACCTTCGGTCTTATATAAATAGAATAGTCCGAGGTCGGATAGTATCTTTAATAAGGGTTAGTATTTCCCTATTATATATATATATATACGTTACGTAGCCGGGCGGCGAGCCTCTTAAGAGATAGCTATTCTTCTTATTTTTCGAATAGTTTTAATTCGAACGTAAACTATTCGTCGATAATAAGCGTATCCTCCGGCTAGCTTCGGTTAAACGTCCGGGTAATTAATTTAAGTTGTCCTTACGTATTTAATTTCCTTATAAGTTAGAAGCGGTTATTATGTTTCTTTTCGTAGTACTCGTAGCAGCTACTAGTAATATATTAAAACTACGGTACTTAGTAATATATAAAATAGAAAGGGTATATTTAAGCGGTGTCTCCGGCTACCGGTTGGTAGGCTTTTACTAGTGTGGGGGTGCCGTGCTAAACGCGTATATTCTTTCCTTTAATAATAATAGTTTGTTTTTTCTAAAAATCGTTCTATTTTTTATTTTCCTTACTCTTCCGTTAGTAGTCTTTTAAAGGTTCCGTTTAATAGCCGGTAGCTACGTTGTTTAGAGGTTCGTATAAGTACGGATCGATAAGATTATAAGTATCGTCGCTATTAGTACTAGCTTTAAACGGGGGCGCTATAAGTAACGAAGTGTTTATAATATATACGAACGTAAGGAGCCTACAGTCTACTATAGTAATACTACTAACTTCTTCCTATATAGGCGCTCGATACGTTAGTTCCAAGGTAGTAAGTAGCTAGCTTAAGGGTTCCTACTAAAGGTCTTTTTAATTTAGTCCTTCTAATTCGTATTACTTACTCTCGGGGTTACTATCTTCCTAATTACTATCCCTATCGATAGTATCTTCTAAATCGTCTTAATTATAATCGATACTAGCAATCTCAACTACTCGTACTCTTTCTACTACGGCTGCTTTAGATTTCTTCCACTTTAACTACTTAGGCGTATAGTAATCGCGCTTTATATATCCCTTTTTACCGCAATTAAAATACTTAATTTATAATATATTATAGCGTCCTTTATTAGGCTAGACAGCGCTAATATCTATAGGGTCTCCTCTATCGTCCTATAAATTACCTCGTCCCTAACTACGCTTCTATTTAGTATTAGCCTAGCGTAAAGTTTATTAATATTATAATAGTAGGTTCCGTCGTTCCTAGCTTCGTTATTAAAGACGGTCGTCGATACGGATAGTACGCGCTACGTAATCGTTAAAGCTAGCGGAGCGATCTTCCTTATATAGTTTATTCTTAACGGAGTTCTTTAATCCTTAATAGAATATTTATATAAAACTTTTATTATTAAACTTATTTTTAATAATATACTATTTAAAGGAAGTAGCGTAAGTTGAAGCGGACGTAGTTTGTCGAAGATAGAGAAGTTTCTCTTAAGCTCTCAAATCCTTATTATATTCTCCGAATACGCTAGTTAGAGCGTTTACAAAGTTCTAAAAGTTTATTATAAGGAGCTTAGTACTTTCTTTAGTTTAGTTTCCGCGACTATACTAATTTTAAAGAACAAGCTCGTACTAAGTGAGTACTCTATCCTTAAGTCGAGTCCCGGTAAAAATAACCTTATCGGTTTCCGTAGGGAAACTCTCCGGGTAATAATTAAAGTAGGTACGGACTTATAGAAAGAATCCTTACAATTTATCTTACTATCTTCCAAACTTGTTAGGAGCTTCGATCTTAACATTCTTCTTCGGGAGTGTAGGTTTCGCTACCGGGGGGTCCGCCGGCTTATCGTCCTTAAGGTTATTATTATCGGGTCTAGCCTAAGCTTTAAACTACTCCTTAAGTTGTAAGATCCAGTTCTATAATTCTTAAAGGAGGCGAGCGGTAGGGTCGACGTACGCGGCGTTACCTTCTATAGTAGTCGGTTCGGTACGAGAGGATATAGCGAAGCGAAGAAATACCTTTAGTTACTATCCGAAATAGGCTAAAGGGAATAGTTAATATATAACGAACGGCAGTCTAATCTACTTAAGTAGGATAATTAAAAGTAGAATACTATTAAAATCGTTCGGTAAAGCTAAAAGGTTTATAATAAGTATATAAGCGTAATACTAGTCTCGATAATAATAATTAATTAACTACTATCGAACTATCTAACAATTTAAGTTCTCTAATAGCCCCTTTATACTATATCGTGCTACTAGTTATAATGTGCTATTTCGTCTATTATAGGTTAGCTCATCCTATAAGCTCGCTCAATCTTATAAGCCTAACTCATCCTATAAGCTTAGATCCGCTTATAAGCCCTACTTCCCTACCTATAGTTACACTACCTAGCCTTTACGTAGCTATTATATACCGGCAGTCCGGTTGGCCCGTATTCTACTACTTATTAGTTCGTAATATTAACGCTCGAATAGATGCCCCTAGTAGTTTCGAATATACTTTTCTCAAAGGGGATCTTCTTTAGTAGTTAATAGATATCGCCGTTATCTAATACTATATAAGCAAACGTAAAATCGCCGTTTGGGTCTAGACTTATTATTGTATTGTAAAGTGATAACGGGACGAGCATATACTTTTGTAGGCAATCTTCAAACGACTTCCTCGAGTATTTCTCTAAAACTTTGCTAGCGAGACTATAACCCCAGTTATTATAGATCCAATCACTTCGAAATTGTCCGACTTTGTCGAGGGTCGTCACCGCTGGCAGAACTTCATCCTTGTAGAGGAGGAACTCTTGGTCTCCCTAATGGGCGATAGACATATTTCCGTTGAGCCCAGATTCCGTCTTGAGGTAGTCGCCGAAACCTGCGAGCCGTTCACGATGATTAGTGACAAACATGCCGTGTAGCAATTGTTTCCAACACAGCCGTACCTGCGTTGTTGACTTATCGAAGTCTAATTCTTGCAGTGAGTGCGTGGGTCGCAAGGTCGCGTGTGACGGTCAAGACGTTGCAAGGAGTCGTGACTTCGTACTCGTGAACAAAGGCGTCATCTCCAGAAGAGGCAGAAGGAGATGTTTGATCGTGGGATGGCGGATTTGGCCAAGGAAATGGGGGACAGCGACCCTCTCGTTCCCGAGGGTGGCCCGGTTAATGCTNGCGTCATCTCCAGAAGAGGCAGAAGGAGATGTTTGATCGTGGGATGGCGGATTTGGCCAAGGAAATGGGGGACAGCGACCCTCTCGTTCCCGAGGGTGGCCCGGTTAATGCTGAGCTCGGCGTTGCTTTGCCCGAGGTTGGTTTTGACAAGTGGGCGCAGAAACAGGGACTTGATCTCCCTGAAATTCTGTCGCCTGAGGTGGCTGGGGTCGGTCAGGAAACCGCCGGTGAAAGCTCTCGATCTCGTTCTTCAGGTTGACGAGGTTCTTTGGTGGTTCCCAGGTGTTGCTTTCGTGGCCGTATCCTTGCCACTTGATTAGGTACTTGATTTCACCATCTATTATTTGAGAGTCTAGAATAGCTTCTGTCAGATACTCGTCCCCGTCGTTCCATGTCTCTGTGCGATTGTCGATTTTCGCGTGCTTTGGTGCTGGTTCTAGTAGTGAGACGTGGAAGGTGGGCCATTGTCGCATGCCCTTGGGGAGTTCGAGTCGGTAGTTGCTGGTGCTGACTTTCTCAAGTACCTTGAATGGGCCCAGCTTTTTGTAATCGAGCTTGTCGCTGGGTCGCTTGGTTTTGATATTACGACGGAGAAGGTAAACTTTGTCTCCCCTCCTGAAGGTCGGCGCTGACGACCTCGTGCGGTCGTAATATCGTTTCATCCTTTCTCGGACAAGGGTTAATTCATTGGGTTCCGGTTGAGCTTCGGAGACCGGCTCAGGTACGTATTCCGGCTCTATGTCTGGAGGAACCGATTCTCGGGCTGGCTCCCCTTGTTGTGACTTTTACTTCTGCTGTAACTCTATCCTCGTTGCCTGTGGCTGCTGCTGTGCTGGCTTTAGAACTGGTGCCGGTTCCGGTGGAGGGGTTGATTCTACTTGCAGCTCCGGCTGCGAATGCTCTCCGGAATCAGAATCCGAATCTGATATTATGATCGGGTCATGTATATTGGTCACTATGGGTCGTGGCCTGGGCTGAGGTTGCTGGGGTTTCTGTGGAGGCAGTGGTCTAGGGTGCCCAACTGTTTGATCTGGATTACTTGGAATCCTCGACCCCTGTAGTAGATCTTGACCGCGGAGATCTGGGAGAGGCTCTGTGGTACTTGATTCGGCCCCATTCGCAGTAAAATGGGCGGACATAAACCCACGTATCAGCCCTGCTGGAGGGTTATAGCCCGCGAGATCAAGTGCACTTCTGGCATAGTGCACCATAAGTCTATCGGCCATAGACATATAATTACTGCTCTGACCGGTTGGCATTATAACTGCCTTTGAGGGCTGTTCTTTGGCCATGGTCGTGTTGCTGCATTGCTCTTGGTATCCTGTATTGAGGTCGATCTTGGCTGTTGGGCAATAGTGCCAGCGCAGCAAAGTATGGCCGCATAAGTGTCCGGCGGGGTGTCCGTGGCACATCTTAATGGTATATGGAGGAACGGTGATGTCTTGGTGATGTTTGTGTTGAGGTTGTTCTGAAGCTAACAACGACGACAACGGCATTGCAGCAGCATACTTCCACTTCCCCCGAATCAGGTAGACTGCCACGTTCGCGGGGACGATCATCTCCCCATCGCCTTTGGTTGCCCAGATGGCTTTGCCGCTGGGATTCTGGAAGGCGAGGCTCTCGCACCCCAGGAAGCAGATCTTCCTCTTGTACCCGACGGACGGTATGAGGGCAATTGGCTTCCAGTCGACATTATTAAAAAAATTCTCGTCTTAGGTCAGAGGCGTCCAGCGCTGCTCCTGTACACCTCATCGCAGTTAGACCTCTGTTAGTTTTTTAGTTGGGGGAAAGAGTCTGCGTACCAAGGTCTCTTTCGACATTGCCGGGTCTTCCGCAGCGTCAGCTTCTGTCATGAGAAATAGTCCTTGGAATATGATTGACTTTATTTAATAAGTCTGTGGTTTGTTTGTGTTCGTTGTAATTTAACGGCGGAGAATTTGTTCGCTGCTAGTTGCTGGCCGCGGCTTGCATTTGGGAAGCCGGAATGATTTATGCAGGTGGACCTACTGAGCGCAACTGTCTAGTGTGTTGTACACGTGTACGGTCCGCAGAACTACCTAGGAACGGCCACTCCCTCGCCAGTCGGCCGATGGATATCGTCGTAGCCTCTACTATGCGTTAAGGCGTCTGTGACGGCAGCCTTGCAGCGTCGCTTATAGTTCAAGCACGCCTTCTTGACCTCGTCTAATAGTGTCGTAAGACCAAACAGTTTCTCTACTTCAACGTTTACTCCGGCGACTTACCATCCTTGACAATCACCCGTAACCATCTCGGGGAAGGCTCTCGATCTGGAGCGCTGATTGGCCTCAAACTGGTCTTCATTTGTAGTCACTGACAATGACCAGGGTTTATTACGACACGAAAGCCTTCTCTTTATCGTCCGAAAGGCCGTTACAGAGACTAATTCAGATAGGAAGAAGTGGATGAGTTTGTTGAAGAGTTCTTTCCACGAAATCTCGTAGTCGGCGAATAATCCTGCTGCAGTTGTATTATCAGCGCTCATACCGAGTAAGGCATATACTTTATCGCGACGATCCGTAGCTTCGCGGGTGTGGTACATCTCTATCAGTTCACCCAGAGGGCGTATGTTAAGAGAAAAGTTGTCTGACTGACTGGTCGCGTATTTGGGTCGGAAGATTGCGCCCCTTATAAGGTAGGTTACTGAAAGGATTCGAGCCCGCAGGTCTGCAGGGAGTTCATTGAATAGGTTCAATGCATTTAGGCCTGAGTAGAATGCAAATCCGTTAACCTCAGTAGAACCACACTTGATCAGGATATGGCGAGCCGCGGCCACTTCCTGAAGCACCTGTATTAATCTGTCAGTTTCCTTAGTCATAATACTTTGACATCGGTTCCCTTACCCAGATGCGCTGAAACCACGATCGTTGAAGTAGTGTAAGGATTCCCGCTTTAGTGTCTAATCGTCTTGTAGACAGCGTAAGGTTGGCTGGCACTTGGCCCACTTTCACTTCCAGACCACACCAGTATTTTTTCCTTCTTTCTTTCTCTTCCCGTAGCGCTTTCTTTCTGAATCATCCACAATATCATCACTTCTTTCTTTGATTCAGCGTATCGCTTCCCACAGGTTATGCGCCCTTAACCGCTTCGCGATCTTCGAAGTCAACAATCGAGCCGCTTCGTTACGAGGTTTACAGCAAATTCAAGCACACCCTATAGGGAGAAAGTCCTGGTGTTTTGATTGATTTGCACGCCCATCAACGAACGCGACCTTCTTGTCGACCCCGCATCGCGCCCTCCATCAACAGTTGTATCTAGCCCATACGACTCACCTTTCATACGACTCACCTTTCTTTCATCACCTTTTCTTTCAACGTCACCTTTCCTTTACGTCGTTATCTACAGCTTCGAGCGAAGTCTTCTTTCCTTTTCGGTCTACTCTCATTCACCGTCATCATGGCTTTGGAGGTCGGAATGAACATCGAGCAGTTGCTCGGTGAGTCCAATATCGACAGTTGGGACAACGCCCTTCGTAATACTCTCGACGTGTACGGCTTACTCAACTATCTCGACGAGGATGTTCAACCTCCTACTCCAAAAGACCCGGACGCCCCGACTGCGGCTGAGAAGAAGGCTGCCGAGAACTGGCGTGTTGAACGGGCGCGTGTCTTACTTGCCATCACGAATTCCATAAAGAGTCGGAATGTCCAGATTCTCCTTCAGAATTCGGGTTGGAATCCTGCTGACCGCGACCCCAAGCGCCTCTACGACCTCATTAAGCGTGTGGTTCCCAAGGTCTCCCAGGAATCCATCGGCATGGTTATTAAGGAGTATACCAGTCTCAACCGTGCATCCTTTGACTCTATAGCTTCTTTCCTTAACCGTCATTTCTTTCTTCGTAAACGTTGGAACGATCTTAAGCTTACAGTCAGTCCTCAGGTCGAGATTTGGTTCCTTCTCAACGGACTTAAATCCTCCTATCCTCTCCATCACCGTCTTTGGGTCAACGACCTGACCAACGGTCACCTCACCATGTCCGATTTGCTCGACAAGCTCAATACCATAGCGACAACCGAGGCCACGACGCCGGCCTTGTCGGTGCAGGTTAAGGCTGGGACCAAGGAGAAAGAGGATGCGAAGTCCAGCAATAACAAGAAGGACAAGAAGAAAGGCCGACGCGAGATGATCGACTGCACTCATCCCGGCTGCAAGCGTCAGATTCCTACCGGCTTCGTCCATGCCGCTTGTGGTCATTATAGAAACCCCGACAATGACGTCTGTTGGTAGTATGAACCAAATAAGGCACCAACTATTTGGCAGAACAAAGAGAAGGCCATCAAGGCTCTACAGAAGACATCTACAGGCACTACCGCTCTTGTCGTCTACAACTCAAGCAATCTCAACAATCCGGCCACGACTGGATCCAACTTATTATTCGCCAATAGTATTCCGGAATTCAGCATGCTGGGCGCTATACTCAACCCAGCGGGTTTTCATTAGAGCTCCCAGCGATACCCTTATTCGCTGAAGTCTAATAAGCTCATGAGGCATTTACCAAAGACAGTGTTGTATACGATACCGGTGCGGCGACTACGATCTTCAACTATATTAAGTGGTTCACCGACTTGCAGCCTTTGCCTCAACCTATAACCTATATTATAGGTAATAGTAGGACTCACTATGCCTACCATGTGGGCACTATTGAGCTCACCATACCGTTAGACGACGGCGCCTTTATTCGAGTTACTATTAAAGATGCTTATTATTGTCCAGTTACACCCGCTAACCTTCTCAGCCGACAATTAATACTCGACGCTAGAATGGAATAAAATATGCGGTCCAATTTTATTGTGTACGCTCACACGCTTAAGACCACCAAATGTGGCACTCTTCGAAGAGGAGTACCGGTTATACCGACTTCTAAGCCTCCCGACTTTAGTCAAAATCGGATCACCCCCGGCCACGCCCTACTCGCCTCAATTAATTACTAGACTATGTACCGACGTTTGATGTACGCCGGGAAGGAGACGGTTATTAAGGTTTGTAAGGATACTAGAATCGATTTTAAGAATATTAATAACGACTTTTGCGAGGACTGTGTCTTCGCTAAGTTATAAGACGTTATTTCCAAGACTTCTTACCCGGTCGCTACCAAGCTATTGGAGTTCGTTAGGATTAACGTTATTTATAATAAGGAACTAGGCTATTTTAGCTACTATTATACGGTCCACTTCGTCAACGTTCTTATAGGCTATTACTGGGTACGGTTCTGTGCTAATAAAAGTAATGCTTTTGAAGCTATTAAAGAATAGAAAACTTAGGTAGAGACTTAAAGCGGCCTCAAAGTCAAGGTTATTAGCATTAATAGAGGTCCTAAATTTAAATTATTAACTTTTAATTTCTAAAAGAGTAAGCTTATTATATAAGTAAGATAAGAAAGTATAGAGATTTATAAGTCGACGGCCCATTTACCCTAAATAAATAGTAAGGTAGAAGTGGCGGGCAAAATTATTATGATACGTAGCCGCGCCTTAATTATCGAATATAAGATTCTAGTTAAACTGTAGCCTTTTATCGTCGATAGCGTAATTAAAATTCTCAATCTTCTACCTTCTAAGTCCAACCTAAAATAAAAGAGTCCTTACGAACTCTTCGCTAGAGTAGCTAATTTGCTAGAATCGTTAGTTAAACCGTATATACGCTACCTTCGCAGCTATTTTTATACTACTTACTATTATATCAAACTTTAAAAGAGAATACAAGGCGATAAATTCGCTCTTAGGTTATAAAAGGGTAAGCTTATTACTTATAATAACCTTTACGGCCGTATTTACCGTATTTAGAATAAAGAATTAAGAAAAGTCGTCCGGGCAAGTACTATCCGATTCTATAAGGGTAATTACGACAATTAGGATTTTCCTATCGAGGATACTAAATATAAAGTTATCTTTAATAATTAAACTATTTAAGAGATTGAGGAAGTTATTGCTAAAGGTTAGAACATCTACGTTATAGTATAAAATACGTAGAAGCCGGATATCGAAGAAGAATTATAAAGCCCTAAAGTACGGGAGCTACCTTCCTAAAACTTATTACTTAAAGTGCTACCCGTCTAAGAACCCTTTTAACGTCTATATTTTACGCTTTTTACTACACTAGACCCTAGCTTATAGTCTATATAAGTTACCCAAGCTTAGTCTAAAAAGACTACTACTAAGATAACAATTCCCTCTATTGAACCCGTCGAAGAAGTTATCTTTTAGATAGACGACGAGGACTATAGAGATTTGGAAGAAGAAGCTCCCATTCCCCTAGAGGAATACCCTTTCCCGGAAGATTTACTAAATTTGGGCGTAATAGCCGCTTCGGCAGTTCGACCCCAGACTCTTCCGCTTTCCCCTTCCCTTACCAATATCCCTCTCCCTCCTCCTACCCCTAGAGAAGATATAGTAGAACAACCGTAATAACTTTAACAAGCTTTTTTTCAACTTCGACAAGCTGCGGCACAGAAACTTAAAGGTTTTAAATATAACTAAGAGTAAGTTACTAATAGTACTAAGAAGCTAGTGTTCTTTTATAGTAATTCCCTACCCAAAGCTTATTCTCTTCCAATCTTTTATTATAGTATTAATAAACTACGTATTGTTCTACCTTAGGTTGTCTGCCTTACCTCTATCAAAGTCGACAATAATCTTTAACACTTTAATAAATCTAGTATCCCGAAGAACTATCGTTAAGCCCGGCGCTTAGCCAACTACGAGAAGTGGTGGCTTCTAATAATAAAGCGCTAGGTCCAGTCTTTAGAAGATTAAGAAGTATACTTCCTTATCAAAAAGAAGGATAGTATAAAGGTCTTGCCAAGAAAATAAGTATACGACGAAAAGATGGATCCACATACTTATAAGCTTACTGCCCGAGCAAGATGGGTAGTGTGCAATAACTTCGAAAACGGAGCCTAGAATTTCCAAGATGTTTATACGGTTGTAGCAAACAGCGTTAGCGTTCGAACCTTCCTCGCCCTCATAGCTACCTTAGACTTAGAATATCACTAGTTCGACTTTAACACGGCCTTTCTCAACGCGCCCATTCCACCCGACAATATCTACTACGTCCAATAGCCAACTAGCCTTAAGAAAGGCCACAATATAGTCTATCAACTGCAACAAGCACTCTACGGCCTCAAGCGCAGCCCTCTATATTGGTTCAAGACTTTAATTCCCGTTATAAAGAAGTGTGGATTCGAGCCACTTAGTACGGACTGCTATCTCTTCCGTAACGACAAACTTAGTACAATAATTGTCCTATATATAGACGACTTCCTCATTACAATAAAGACTGTCGATACCATCAACGAAATTAGCGGGAAACTTGCTCAACACTTCAAGATAAAACACCTAGGAGAAGTCAAGACGTTCTTAGGCTACGAGGTTATTCGGAATCGCTTACAACGTACAGTCTTTGTAACACAGGAACGATATACCAGATCGTTAATATCCAAGTTTGGGTATAAGGGTCTTCACGGCGTCAAGTCTCCTTGGCCACCCAACTTCGTCTTGGAAGATGGCGATTTACTCCCCAACGAAGGGAAGCCCTACTTAAAAAAAACAGGCTCGGTCAATTACCTCTCGACAGGCACCAGACCTGACATCACTTACACGGTAAATCGATTGTGCGAAGGCAACGCTAAACCTACAAATCGCCATCTTGAATTGATGAAGCACCTCTTCCGCTATCTCATCCATACGGCTGAGCTTGGTATCCTTCTAGGTGGAAAGCCGTCTCCAGGCAACGACAACGTCATCAATCTGCGTCTTCGAGCATATGCGGACGCCTCATTTGCCGACGAGAAATTCACGCGCCATTCGACAGGTGGCCATGTGGTGTTTTTGGGAGCTGGTCCAGTATACTGGAAGTCGAAGAAACAGGCCTTTGTGATACTGAGCACCACCGAGGCTGAACATTCGAATCTCACCCCGGCAGCAATATCTGCGCTTTGGATCTCGGGCATGCTTGCAGAGCTGGGAGCTCCCCAGCCAGCACCCTCGTTGATTTACACCGATAGCAAGAACGCTCGCCACCAGGTCATGAATCCACAGGTCGCGGCAAGGAACAGGTGTATCGATGTACGGTATAAGTGGTTGATTGAGCAAGTCCAACAGGGCAAGTTCACGGTCACCCACATTCCCGGCGATGAGATGATCGCTGATGGCTTCACGAAGCCACTCAACGCTGAAAAGCACGGAAAATTCGTCAAGATGCTAGGTTTGGCATCCAGGAACATTGTCTCGTAAGGAAGCAGGTACATAGGGAAACAGGACAGGGCTGAAAGAGCCACAGGGGGTGGAAGACACCAAGAAAAGTATCACGGGATTGTTTACATGTATAATAGCTGTGTTGGTCTGAGGGGGTGTGTTGGGCCGCCGCCACCTGGTAAGGTTGGCTGGCACTTGGCCTACTTTCACTTCTAGACCACACCAGTATTTTTTTCCTTCTTTCTTTCTCTTCCCGTAGCGCTTTCTTTCTGAATCATCCACAATATCATCACTTCTTTCTTTGATTCAGCGTATCGCTTCCCACATATACAGTATCGTTAAGTCATCCTTGTATAACTAGGCCATCACTTTGAGATGCTACCTTTCTTTCCAACTTGGATTTATTCTACTAGAAGACGACCACAACCAAGCACATCCTTGGCCTTTTCACGTCAACACAATCTCCGCATCTTCCCACTATATACAACCATCATCCTTTCTTCCGTTCTTAATTCCAGCCTTTTTAAAGGGGAGGCGCTTAAGAGCGATATTGAATCAATCAAACTCCAAATTCAACACCTTTGCAATTTTGCTAAAACCAATTTGCAAAAATTCACTCCCTCTTCTTCCTCCAGTCAAACCGACGTCATCTCTAGCGCTATCCAACAAGTTCTTGAGGTATTGAATCGCATCGACAACAAGCTCAACGAATTAACAACCATATCCTCAATATCCTCAATATCCCTACCATCGATACGATACTTAACCAATACCACCGGTCCTCATCCTATCCTAAATCTTGATAAGATCGGACATTATACCTTCAAGCCATTAACTAAAGACGACCTCAGACTCAATCTCATCGCCAACCTTCACAAACTCGAAACAGATCCCTATTTCTGTGGGAAAGTCAGGGAGAGGGGAAGCGAAGCTTCGCCCTCTAAGTTAGTCTTCCTCACAGCGAGGAGCAGATCTGCTGGTCAGTTCACAAGACAAAGGGGTTCACAAGGGGAACTTAACGATTTCTTTCTGGGGTGAAGCTCAAGTGTATTCCAGTTCGAAGAGAATGACTGGTCTAAGTTGCCTGCCTTTCTTCCTCTCTAACGAGGAGAAGTGCCTTCCTTTTATCCTCCGAATGCCCTTGTCCTGGCCATCTTCATCGGAACCCCGAGAGAAGTCCGGCCGTTCTGCTCCTGTCTAATTGGACCACCCTGCTTCTAATAACCCTTTGTTCACAACAAAAATCTAGAAAAAAATGCCCCAAATTACTGATCCTGGTGTCGGACCTTACGATGGTTACATTGCCCAGCCTTCCCATGACTACCCTGTCCCGGTGACTTGGTGGGCCCGTGTTATTCGCTTAAAGGTCGTAACATAACAACACATGAGCGTTCGCTTTGTAAGAAGACCAAAGCCGAGCGAGAACGCGCGTGGTGTCTATGGAATAGGTATGTACCTTATCATTTTGTTGTTTTCTTTGATATTGCGTACTAATGCTTTTTAGATTTGTCACAGATGTGTTACAATTAATATAAAAAGAGGCTGATAAGGTTTGGTTTGGTGTGTGCCAAAACAAGAAAAGTCCATTGCTATCTGTAAGAGCTTTCTGGCCGACTATACACGCTATGCAAGGAAGCAGCTTCCACGCTCTCTACATGTCTTCTCTGCCGACAAAGTGTGACGAACGGCAGTCTGATCTGCCTAAATGGGATAGCTGAAGGTGAAGACTATCAGAAGACGTTCGGTGAAGCCAAAAGGTTCACAACAAGTATGGTAGATTTATACTAGTCTCAATGATAATGGTCTGTTGACTACTGTCGAACTATCTGACAATCTGAGTTCTCCAGTCGTCCCTTTATATCCTGTGCCTCAATGTTGTTCCGGTGACCTTGTGATCCTGGCTCACCATTGTGGTTCTGGCTCACTTGTTGTCGAGTGTGAGCCTGGCTCACCGAGTGTCCGCCGTGAGCCTATCCTGGTCGTGAGCCCCACGCTCCTTATCTACTCTACAGGATTGGGCCATGACACCCCCATGATTGGTACAAGCTACCAGGCCGCTGCTGGTGGACGTCCACCTGCGGCCAGGTCCCGGTCTCCATTCTCCATCACACTAACTGCATCGCCATCAAATAACAACCACCACTATCCAATAGGAACCCTTCGTTATCTACTCGTCTAGCGCCGTCGAAACTAAGGTAGACGCCTGTGGCTGTGCGAAGATGCATCCTTTGGGCTCCATCAGGCTGCCTGAGCTGAAAGTTCCTTAATGCTTACGAGCATGGACAACTTGACAACTTCATTAGCGATTCGTGCTGGAATGCCTTTAATGGGGACAGATGGACACTAGCCCGCACCTAAGGTATGCATCTCTTCAAATTTGGTCACGCGGGGGGATGAATGGGTGTTGGTTGTGCATTAGCTAATATACTCCTCACTTTGCCAGAGCCTCACTTCCTCAAGTGTCTTGGAGCCTTTCCGGATCACTTTTGCAGTTCATCATCCACCGATTCTAAGAAGTCTTTCTTTCAGGCTCCTTCGCGCTCTTACACTTTCAACCATCATCACTTCGTACAGAGTTCTCGGACATCTCATCCTCCGCCCACCATTGGGATCCTCCCCATCACGAACGCCGTTGTCGATGCAAACGCTTGCTAGCCGACAAGAGTGGTTCTCATCAGCAAGTCGAGCACGATGGCTGCACCAGCGGGAACGGGCAATGACCGCGCCTATTCCCGTCCTGCAAGCCGGGACGATTTCGAGATTGCGATAATCTGCGCACTTACCTGCGAAATGGACGCCGTTGAGTTGCTCGTTGACGAAATCTGGAAGAATGAGATCGGGCAAAATCAATATGGCAAACTTGAAAGGGATACAAACATCTATGAGCATGGACGAATCGGCAATTTTAACGTGGTACTCATTACCCTTCCCGAAATGGGCAAAGGCCAAGCAGCCCTGGCAGCCGGCACTCTCGCCACCAGCTACCCAAAGGTGTCTCTCGTTCTTTCGGTTGGCGTTTGCGGAGGCGTGCCTTTCTTCACGGTTGGGGGCAGGGACGAAGAAATCGTTCTCGGTGATGTGATTATCAGCAACATGCTGACACAATACGACATGGGAAGACAGTTCTCGGATCACTTTGTTACCAGAACCGAGATTGAACATCAGTTGGGCCGACCGAACAGGCACATCCGAGGGTTGTTCAAAAATCTTCAGATACGGAGAAACCGGACTAATCTCCACAACGAGGTGGCTGTCTATCTGAAGAAACTACAGCACAATTATCAGGACCACTATCAAGAGCTCTACGGCGACTCGGCGTCGACATATGTGTATCCTGGAGCAGAACGCGACAAACTGTTCGAGGATTCATACGAGCATATGCACCGTGGCCCTGTCTCAGATCCGGAGTGCGACGATTGCGCAAAAGGATCTGTGTGCAGTTCAGCTAGAAAAAAATCCTGCGATGAGATTGGCTGTGATGCAAAACATTTGGCTTCCAGGAAGAGGCGCGGCGAGCCCAACCGTCCCCGAATATTCATAGGACATGTGGGGTCCGCAGACACTGTTATGCGATCTGCCCAACACCGTGAAGCCCAAGCGAAAAGCGGCATCATCGGCTTCGAGATGGAGGCTGCGGGAATATGGGATGTGCTGCCTTGTATTGTGATCAAAGGCGTGAGCGATTATGCCGATAGCCACAAAAACAAGGGGTGGCAGGACTACGCTGCGGCTACTGCCGCATCGGCGGTGAGGGCATTCTTGGATCACTACCACGGGACCGGAAGGATCTCTGGGAATGCAAATGACCGGCAAGAAGCTGTCAGCATCGGAGGTCAAACCCAGCCACAAAGAGAGTGTAAGTCTACCTCGGTACCCCAAATCGTAGGGTTACTGGAGGCTCCAGCTTCTAGTCCGGAAACGCGATTTAAGTCATCTTCTGATATTCACGGGCGCTATTCCTTTTAGTAGCTATGATAGTTCATTAGTATTCTTTTTTTATACAATAACGTTTACATTTCACTCTTTAATCCTGAAATGGTCCTTCCGTGATTATCACGTCGAAACTTTGCTAACGTATTGCTCTCTTATATAGACTACGGTCACTATAAGGTCGACTTCTCTCTTCAGGGTATGCCGATATCAAACAACTTCGTGCCTCGACCCTCTGATATTACTGATATTGAGAAATCTCTTCTTCCTTACCATCGGAAAAAGCAAGGGCGCAGTGTCTTTGTTCTTCACGGGCTCGGCGGAATTGGGAAAACTCAGCTAGCTGTCAATTTTGCACGGCAATACAAAGCTGACTTCAGCGCCATCTTTTGGCTGGACGGCACATCAGAAGACAGCCTTAAACAAAGCTTTGCCAGTTGTGCAAAGAGGATACCAAAAGGCCAGATTCCTGAGAATATCAGAAGTCCAAAAACAGGCGATGAAGTCGATCTCAACGATATTGTGGAGTACGTACAAGAGTGGCTCAGAAAAGGTGACAATGTCGACTGGCTTTTGATCTTCGATAACGTTGATCTGGATCATACCCAAGGAGAAATACCGGGCGGTTATGACATTCGAAAGTATCTTCAGAGTGACCACGGCGCAGTCCTGATTACATCCCGGTTGTCCAAGCTAGCACAGCTTGGCGAATCCAAGCGCATTAAACCTGCTAACCTAGATTTGAGTAAGAAAATATTCGAGAAGTGGTACGGGAAGGAACTAAGTGAGCACCCCAGGTTACTACGAGACCCAACCCTAAAGCTGATGCTAACGCGCTAATTTAGTGATGGATGATGATGCAAAAGAGTTGCTAGATAAAAAATTAGGAGGTCTGCCACTTGCACTCGCGCAAGCCGCTGCATATATAGGAGAAGCAGACATACCTATCGCTAAGTATATTGACCTATATGAGAAGCAATGGGTTGAACTCCTCCGGAATACGGACTCCAGCACGATAGACTACGATAATCGCAGCGTATGGACGACGTGGACGATATCGTTCAACGCGATCGAGACGAGGGATACGAACGCTGGGAATCTGCTACGGCTTTGGGCTTTTCTCGACAATAGAGAGATGTGGCACAGTCTACTGCAAGTGGCCAGAAATGACCAGGAGCAGTGGCCCAAATGGCTCTGCGATATAGCATGCAACGAGGTCAAGTTTCTCAATATAGTAAGACTGCTGCTCCGCTACTCTATGATCGAGACCCGAGAGTCCGAGCAAAGCAGCTATAGCATGCATCCGGTAGTGCATGAATGGATATCGCATATACAAGATGACGATGGGAAGAGAGTGTTTCTACGGCTAGCGGTAACGTTGATAGGATTTTCGGTGCCTCACCGTACGACTAAGAATTATTGGGTACTCCAACGACGGCTTCTCCCTCATGCGGAGAGGTGCTTATGGTGGATGGGAAAATTAGAAGGAGGAGAGTGCAACATTAAAGACATTACCATCGTTCATGCAATACATAGCTTGGGCATCCTCTACTTGGATCAGGGCCGGCTAAAGGAGGCTGAAACGATGTATCAGCGAGCGCTAGAAGGCAAGGAGAAGGCGCTCGGACTAGATCATACGTCGACTCTCGATACAGTCAACAGCTTAGGTAACCTCTACGCGGATCAGGGCCAGCTAAAGGAGGCTAAAACGATATATCAGCGAGCGCTAGAAGGCTACGAGAAGGCGCTTGGACCGGATCATACGTCGACTCTCGATATAGTTCACAACTTGGGCAACCTCTATATGACTCAGGGCCGGCTAAAGGAGGCTGAAACGATGTATCAGCGAGCGCTAGAAGGCTRCGAGAAGGCGCTTGGACCGGATCATACGTCGACTCTCAATACAGTCAACAGCTTAGGCAACCTCTATAAGACTCAGGGCCGGCTAAASGAGGCTGAAGTAATGTATCAGCGAGCGCTAGAAGGCTGCGAGAAGGCGCTTGGACCGGATCATACGTCGACTCTCGATACAGTTAACAACTTGGGCCTTCTTTACTCGGATCAGGGCCGGCTAAAGGAGGCTGAAACGATATATCAGCGAGCGCTAGAAGGCAAGGAAAAAGCACTCGGACCAAATCATACGTCGACTCTCGATACAGTTCACAACTTAGGCAACCTCTATAAGACTCAGGGCCGGCTAAAGGAGGCTGAAACGATGTATCAGCGAGCGCTAGAAGGCTACGAGAAGGCGCTTGGACCGGATCATACGTCGACTCTCCTTACAGTTAACAATTTGGGCAACCTCTACTCGCATCAGGGCCAGCTAAAGGAGGCTGAAACGATGTATAAGCGGGCGCTAAAAGGCTACGAGAAGGCGCTTGGACCGGATCATACGTCGACTCTCAATACAGTCAACAGCTTAGGCAACCTCTATAAGACTCAGGGCCGGCTAAAGGAGGCTGAAGTGATGTATCAACGGGTGCTGTCTGGTTATTCAGCAGCCTTAGGCTCGTCCCACGCGAAATCTCTTCTTGTTGTTAACGTGTGGCTAGTACTGTGCCTTGTAACTGCCTTGTACTACCTTGTAGTATAGAAGGCTGGTTGAACTATTCCTTCTACGGAATCAGTTGACTCAGTCCCCACAGAATGTACTAGAATACAAGAGGTTTTGCCATTGTATTCTAGAGTCTTGTAGCTTAGTTAGCATTTCTTCCAGACTGATTTGTCATCACAGGATTCAACAGAAGCTTCTAGATGCTTAGTGTCCATGTATATAGAGACCTCTCCTCTCCTTTAGTTAGTCACTCTTTAAGCAAGTAAGCACAACTCAAGCAATACAATACAGTCTTTTCTCACAGTGCAGAGTCCACTGTCATCTTCTGTCTTGAGAGCAGAGTTCTCTCTAAGACCTCTTTTACAAGCATCTATTTATTGTTTGTAACTACGCTGCTTCCTTCAGCACTGCTGTCGTACTTCCTACCGCTTCCGCTCCGCTCTGCTACAAGTGCATAGTTCACTGTAGCAACCTTGTATTGGTGCTATCATTATAGGCCAGTCAGGGCACCGCAGCAAACACTTGTCATAGAGAATATAGCATCTTTACAACTTGCAAAAGGTAGCCTCTCCCTGCAAGAACTAACAGTTGTTTGCTAACATTTACAACCAGGTTCATCGTTAGAAATCGAATCGTCGTTCAATTATTCTTCGGCAGATGAAATTACCTCCACGATAGTGGAAGCTCCGCTTCAATTAGGTTCATCAGCCGCAACTAAGACGTCGTTGAAGAGGAGGCGCTCAAAAATTTGGAATAATTTACGAGACAAGATACGCAGAACCCCTACGAGAACTATGCCATCTGAATCGACGGAAGGCTGAACATAAAGTTGGAATTGCGTTGTAGTAAGTGTGACGGCATGGCCGTCAGGAGCTCATGGCACATTACATTATATGGATCCACTTGGACTTGCACTCGTGGCTCCGTAGGGTCGTGGGTATAAAACCTCTCCATCTGGCTCACCTTCCTAGTTAGGTCTTTCTGCTTCTTCAATTCAGTATCTTCGATTCAACGTGTGCCTCGCTCAGTCTCTGTACGTGCCAAGGCCCCGCGCCGTCACAGTAAGGTGACTTAGCTGTTACGCAATGTAGTGACTTTACAAGTTCCTGCAACAAGTAGCCAGGGATTTGTTTCGGGTTTGTGAAGGTTGACGATGAGGCAGCTAGGATAATGTATGCCTAGCCCACCTCATGGCCTCAGCCGGGCTATGGCCCCAGTCTGGTGGGCATCCGCTGGGTTCCTGGCCACAAGGGCATCACGGGCAACGAGATTGCTGACGAGCTCGCTAAGGCGGGCGCTGAAGGGGAAGAGGTAGTCAATGAAGGCTTGGCTACCCTTGCGGATTCAAGGCGGCTTGCTAAGAGGGAGGCGCGTACGGATTTCAACGCATGGTGGGCCGTGAACAAGCCAAAGTCTTATGCAGACTACCGGCTGGGGGTCTCTATCAAGCCTAACGACGAACTAAAAGAGTTGGACAGACGCTCTTTACACCACCTCCTCGCGGCCAGGTCTGGCCACGGTGATTTCAAGAACTATCACGAAAGGTTCGAGCACGAGGACGCGCTGCTGACATGCTATTGTGGCAGCTGGAAGACCCCCTTCCACCCCTTCCACTGCAGGAAGGCATATGCAATTTCCCCGGTCACAGGCGAAGCGGCTACGCGGGAGAATCTCTCCCTTGCTATTGGAATTTACTGGCAGCACTTCATCGCTAGGATCCAGACCTCGCACTTCTTTTCGTGGACTTTGCACGAGAAAGGCATGGCGCCAGACACTCTGGCAGCAGCACATCGACAACGGGGGCACCGCTGACAACCTTACGGGGTTTTTACGGGGTGAAGGGGTGGAGGTTGGCCACGGCCACGACATCGAGAGGGTTACGGTGGACTTGGACAGGCTAGTTCTGTTGGAGCACATGAGTGGGCACAGGCAATTTGGGGCAGAAGATCGGCAAGAGAATTCCTTGATTGATTGACTGAAGAGCACAAGGAGAGAAGGTGAAGGATGAGAGGGAGACCCTCGATATATATATACATGACTGAGGTCCATGTGTGGATCGACTGCCGAGACGGTAGTCTGCTTCAACAAGTTCATCGTGTAAGGAGACGGGAGGAGGCCTTGCGGGAGGAGGAGAGCGAGAGCGAGAGCGGGGAGGAGTGATTTTGCCCTTTCTTCTGTCTTTTCCTTTGTTCTACGGGTCCCGCCATATACTGGCGGCTCGCTCACTGGGCGATTCGATTGGAGGTGTTGGGCCGCGTTTACGCTATGGGCAACACGTGATTTACACTGGCAATAGGCCTTGGGTTGCCCTCGGATTAATGGTTTTGGTGGACAATTTTTGTACGCTAGATTCACCGATGTGGCACGTCTCATGCCCTACGGGAGGCGGAAGTAGACGTTAAAAATAACAACAACAACAACAAAAAGCCAAATGTCACACGGCATCGCCCACAGTCCAGGGTCAGGGTCGCAAGGCTCAGCAGAGCCTCAACGCCTGGCATTAGCCTCGAGATGCCCGGTGGCCTCCGGCCGCAACACTCACTTCGGCCGGACCCTCGGCCACTGGCACTGCTTACCCGAACCCCTCTCAATACCATCGGGCTAGCGAGCCAACCATGGAAGTGCCGGAGACGCTGTGTAACACCATGAGACAATCACAGTCATCCCAGAAGTAACCACAGCCAACCAAGCAAGAAACAGGGCGCCCGGATGAAGGACAACGCCAGAAGGAAGATGGAGAATGGATGAAGGCATTCAGAAGATCCACATGTATGTAGACTGCTAGATAGATGCCTTAAAGCCTCAGGCGACAAGGCTTGATACGTACCTCAAGTACGTACCGATTCCCTTTGGCATAAGAAGGCCTTGAAGCCCAACCTTCTCCTGGAGTTGAAAGGATCAACAAGGCCTTCGAGACCAAAGTTAATTATCAGCTGAATTGAACCACTGTTCCAAGCCCAGAATACTGCCCTTGTCACAGATACTGAATTGAAGAAGCAGAAAGACCTAACTAGGAAGGTGAATGTGGGATGGCTGGCGGCTCCCTCCCAACTACACGCCAATGGATATTTCTTTTCTAGAGGCCGGGCATTCTGGACCTAGAGACTTCAGGGTGCCAATCAATAAACTCGACTTGGGCAAGGGTCGTGGCTTTCTCTCACGGGGTCTACAGGGTTGGCAATAGTGTACCGGTAGCGGCCTGGTAGCTTGCACCACTTATGGGGCCGTGGCGCGGGTAGGGCTCAGCTTTTCAGCTTTTCCCAAATGTCACGAGCGACGTGGTCACGAGAGACAAAGCTTAACACGTTGATTCCATATCTATAGTAGAATCACAAGATAAAGAAGAAAAAGAGGGAAACGTGCAAACACGTTCATGTACTCATGGAGGCTCTTGGACCTGCGGTCGATCTTGATGAGCTCGTCCTTGACGTCGCTCTTCAGGCCACAGTAGAACTGGTACTTGAGGCCTTCGTCGTTCCAGTCGACGCGGAAAGCAAGCTGTCTAAACTCAGCAGAGTAAGATGCGGCTGACTTGGTCTGGCGAAGTTCGTTCAGTTTGGTCTCGGCCTGGCGAATCTTGTCGGCAAGGCCAAAGACTTGGTTGATAGTGCTTTCGAAATACTCGAAGTCGGTGAAAGTCTTTCGAGTCTCGGGGTACATGTCGTCCCAGAGGTTGTTCAGATAGTCCGCTTGGGTGGGTTGAAACCATTCGAGGGCCTTGCCGGTAAGGTACGACGAGGCGTACAGAACCTGCTGGACGGGGTCCTCGGTATTGGTGAAGCGAAGGTTGGCGCGGACTTGGGTGAGGAAATGTGAGAAGATTCTGGGCGTTTGCTGCACAGACCGCTAGTCCTTTGCCCTGCAGGCACCCTCTTTGACAGCGGTTCTGGCACTTCCCAGAATCCCCTCCTTTGCAGACCTTCCTCCTCTTTGTATCGCCAGCTCTATATAGCTAGCGATCCCTTCCAGCCTCAGTTAGCTGGGTCCCTCAATCAACATCATTCACATCATTCGTGATCCATCTCATAGGAAACCTTGGAGGTCCTCTTTCTTGGTGCCATCAAACTTGGGCGGTGTGACAAGGGCAGAGTCCTGGGCTTGGAACAGTAGTTCAATTCGGCTAATAAACTACTTTGGTCTCGAAGGCTTTGTTGATCCTTTCAACCTTCATGAGAAGGTCGGGCCTTAAGGCCCTCTTATACCAAAGAAGGTTGGTACGTACCGAGCCTGTGTGCCTGAGGCTACAAGGCATCGGCGCGAGTCTATCTAGTTCATCTGCCTACAAGTAGATTTTCTGAATGCCAGCCTTCGTCCAGTTGCCCATCGGTAATTCCGGTCGGCGGTTTAATTGATGAATGTCGCCGGCGAATGTCCGTGTGGCATTCTGTCGGTAATTCCGGTCGGCGGTTTTAATTGATGAATGTCGCCGGCGAATGTCCGTATGACAGGCGGGGCGTTGAGCTTGATGGTGCTCTTCGGGGTAACGAAGGTCAACGGCGCAGTGGCTTCGAGGTCATTGATCTTGGTACGAAGCATATTGATGATGTTGTGCAGTTCGAAGTCGTCAGTGTCTTTGGGGATGGCAGGGACGAGAGTGGCCTTGCGGGTGCGAGCTTCTTCTCTAGCGAGAAGCTCGGCGGCCTTGACTTCGTCACCGTTATCGTCCACAATGCCGGTCATAGCATCACTGCCGGGACCAGGGTTTCTGGTCGCGGTGCCCGGGAGACCAGCTCCAACGGGTCCTCCAGCCTGAGGTTTGCCAGCCGGGATTCCAGACATGATGACGGTGGGAGAGTCAAGGTAAGGGTTGAGGAAAACTTGATTGAGGAAACTTTGGGTACAGCAGCAGATCCCAGAATACTAGTGTGCAAATTGATGAGCAAGATCAAAGAAAGAAGTGATGATATTGTGGATGATTCAGAAAGAAAGCGCTACGGGAAGAGAAAGAAAGAAGGAAAAAATACTGGTGTGGTCTGGAAGTGAAAGTGGGCCAAGTGCCAGCCAACCTTACCAGGTGGCGGCGGCCCAACAATATCGCTGGGAACAATAATAAGAGTAACGGTAGTAGTAGCCAAAAGGTACTGGTTGATTGTGAAAGCTATTGCTTGCTGAAGAGCCAGGGTCTAAAGAGGCCTGGGAAGGCCGTCTTTATATACCCGACCTTCATGGACCCGATATACTGGACCCGTGGAACCGAACTTTCGTCTCGGGTCCAACTGCCCCGAGGAGTCCGTCCACCCCGCCATGTCGGCCTACGCTCACAAGAAGCTTCGTCGTCATCAGCGTTCGGGCTTGTCTGCTTCCAAATCTCACTCCCGCTCTGCCAGCACTCCTAGCACCCATTCCCGCAAGAACAGCCGCAGCCACTCCAGCAGCAGCGGCAAGAAGTGGAGGGAGTCCATCATTGCTCAGATCCATGCCATCGAAGCGGAGATGGGTCTCATCCCCGAGGAATCTGCCGTCGTGCCTGACGTCCCGGAGGTCCCCTCACTTGATGAGATCGAAGCTTCCCGCAAGGCCAAGATCCAAGCCCAGATCGAAGCTCTCGAGCAAGAGAAGTTTTTCGCTGCCCAAGTCGCCCGCGAGAGCTTCGTGACTAGGCGTTGCGCTAGCTCCAGCGTGTCTCATGCCACCACAGCCAGCGGCACCACCACCAACTCGGAAAACGACGGTCCCGCTTCCATGGATTCTTTTCCCCTGAGCCAGCGTCCCCCCACGGCCACTAGCGTTGACTTGGAGCATGATCTTGATCAGGAGAAGTCCATCATCGACACCGTTGAAGTCCCAGTCCCCGAACTCACCATCTCCTCCCTGCCCCCGAACCAAAGCAAAACCTTCTCTGGACAGCCCCCTCCCCCCTTCCCCAGCCAACACCCAGTCCCATCCCCACCCTCTGGACCCCTCTCCCCTCCCCCGCTTCATCTTTTGAGTCGTACGAGGAAGCCTTGCCCAGCCCTAAGCTCCTTTGGCAACCCAAGGCTGGCAAACCCGAAATCATCGCTAAGACCGATGAGGATTGCGAGGCGTGTGAGCGTAGGCTGCTGCTTTGCTTCCCTGACTACCCTCTTAAATTCCTGCCGAAGTACCTCTACCCGTCGGGGAATGGGATTTGGGTTGTTGTGTCGGTAATTGCGGAATATTTTAGATGCCTGCGCACATGTCTTATTCCACCACTTCGCGTTCTTTTCGGGTCTCGAGGGCCTGCAAGTGATTTGGAGGGCCTCCGTAAGGACGTTGCAGAGAGCTTCAGCGAGCTCGTCGAGCCTTTCCGGGGAGTTCTCGCCTATAGGGAGGAGGGGTACTAAACCCATGAGAAAGGAGACATTTTCGGCATAAAGCTTAATAGCCTCTGGGTCTTCCCGAAGGACTAGCCGACAGCGGGGAGGCTTTACCGGCTGGGTAGGGATGTCCGTGATACAAACCTGGTGATCAGAACCGCAGACTAATTCCGGAGCGACCTTTGTTGTGCAAAGGGGAATATTCGAAAAGGTGAGGTCGATGGTATTGCCACGATTATGAGTAGGAATGCTTGTTGCGGGAGGAAGATGTGGGCTCCTCCCATATAAGGGCACAACTCTAGAGCCCAGCCCTCAACCTCTCCCTCTTTCCTTTCTTTAGCTTTAGTTATTTATTCATTTGTACCAAACTACGCGATACGGAACTACATGAGCTGGTGCATCGTAACACCAACCCCCGTCGAGCTGCAAACATTCGAGGCCCTCCAAAAGGCCATATGCGAAGATCCCACGATTCTTTGTCGTCTTAACCCTCTTTGGCTAGTGTTTCTCCAAATTGACGGGTCTCTGGAACGAGGCTTTGGCGGCATGCTCTTCCACATGAAGCCTGACTACGAATGGGTAGAAGGCTCTCCCATTCCCGCTAATCAGGTCAGGCCCATCATGTTTTTAAGCAAGGTTCTCACCAAAGCCGAAACCCGCTACGGTCCCTCAGAGCTCGAGGTCGCGTGCCTCGTATGGGCGGTTAGAAAACTGCGTACTCAACTGCACTGCGGTGAAAAGCCGGTAATCGTTTTGACTGACCACTCCGCAATCAAGGGTATCATAGAACAGACGTCCCTACGCACCACATCTACTGACAGAGCCAACCGCCGTCTCATCAACGCATCGATCTACCGCTCGTAGTACAAGCTCAAAGTGTATCACATCCCCGGCAAGCTCAACTTCGTGCCGGACGCCCTCAGCCGTCTGAAGACCAAGGAAGATGTCCCAGGCGATGTGAACCCAGACGGAGTTCCTGTGTTGGATGACGTTTGGTACGCTTTCTCGGAAGCCCAGATGGACGACGACTTGCGCCGCGGATACACCAAAGCTTACACCACCGACGAAAAGTTTTCAAAAATCGTCGACTATTTGAAGGAACGCGAGGTTCGGAACACCGAGGACGGTGACATCGTCTTCTCTAAAGCCGGCTATCCTTTCTTCATGAGAAACGGCCTGATTTACAATCAGCAAGCTGATGGAACAAAGAACCTTTGCATCCCTCACAAGTTCGTAAAGGACGTTCTGGAAACCGCACACGACGACAAGCACCACTTTGGCCGTAACGGTATGATGTACGATTTGAAAGGAGTCTCTTTCCTAAACAAGACTCGGCTCGTCAGACAATAAGTTGAGCACTGCCCTGCGTGCCAGCTCAACCAAACTGACCGCAATCCCCCTATTGGTGATTACCAGCCAATCCGACCAGAAGATATATTGCCCATGAGAATCATATCCATCGATTTCATCGTCGGGTTGCCTGAGGTATCATCTAACGACACTCCCTGCAAATGTCAGGACATAGCACCTTCGATGCCCTGATGCCGGTAACAGATAAATCATCAACGCGGTCAGTCCTAATCCCAGGTCACACCAAATATACTGGAGGAATGGGGCATCATTACCATCAGAATCCTGCTGTTAGCAGACTGGGGTCTTCACATTGGCATCATTTCCGACAGGGACAGAAAGTTTACCTCGGCATACTGGCAAGGAATGTGGAAGGCCATGAAGACCAAGCTTCTGATGACGAATGCCTACCATCCCCCTGGAAATGGAGCAGCCGAGCGAAAGAACCAGACCGTTGAAATCGCCATTAGGTTCCATGTCTTCTGCCACAAGTTGGGCTACAACTGGCTGCTGTTACGATGCACCAGATCACGTAGTTCCGTATCGCGTAGTTTGGTACAAATGAATAAATAAATAAAGCTAAAGAAGAAAAGAGGGAGAGATTGAGAGCTGGGCTCTAGAATGCATCATATGGGATGAGCCCAGATTCTGCCAGCCTCTACCGCCTTCCTTATCTAATCTAATAATATGTCAGGGTTGCGGAATCCATATCGTCACAAAGGATATTAACGTCAACCAATCGTGAAAAGCTAATAGTGAAAACTCGTCCCGACGAACAGCCGACGGATACCATCAGCTCTTGGACGGCGGAACACCTTGGGCGGTATTCTGGTGGTAACCAGAGTACATTTTCGCCATTGCAGGTAATCCACGACTTATCCTGTCCTACGCCGTATCCTTGCTCAAACCCGAGATCCCAGATCTTGATCGTGTCATCGTAAGAGCCCAATACGAGGCGCTGGCCGTCTGGCGAGAACGCAACCGACTGAACCGAGCTACCATGGCCTTCTAATGTCTGTAAGCATTGCCCTGACGCGAGATTCCAGATCTTGATCGTGTCATCGTAAGAGCCTGATGCGAGGCGCTGGCCGTCCGGCGAGAACGCAACCGACCATACCGAGCTACCATGGCCTTCTAATGTCTGTAAGCATTGCCCTGACGCGGGATCCCAGATCTTGATCGTGTTGTCGTAAGAGCCCGATGCGAGGCGCTGGTTGTCTGGCGAGAATGTAACCGACTTAACCGGGCGACCATGGCCTTCTAATGTCTGTAAGCATTGCCCTGACGCAGAATTCCAGATCTTGATCGTGTGATCGTAAGAGCCCGATGCGAGGTACTGGCCGTCCGGCGAGAACGTAACCGACTCAACCGAGCTACCATGGCCTTCTAATGTCTGCAGGCATACATTCCATTCCACTTCTACAACTGATTCCGTGCTAATCCAGTCCGGCTGCTCCGTCTTAAAATTTTGTTTTACTAAACTGCCAGTTGGTGCAAACACAAGGGCTGACGTGTACGCTTGAAGAGGGGCTTGCTCTATTATCGAACTGTAGGACAGAGCAAACCGGTGGGCATCTTGTACAAAGGCTGGTAACTGCCCTGGATCGCTGTAGCCCTATTGTCTCTGTTAGTCCGACTTTCTTGTATTTTCTGCTTTTGTACTTACTAGCAGACCCTCGAGCTGTTTTATGGCGATGACACCCTCCGACATGGCTCGGAGTAGGCTGAGAGCTTTAAGCTAGTAAAGGTACTTCTTCGCGAGGAATCTATGGACGGCCTCACCGTCGTGTAGGATAGCGTCCCGGTTCCCATTTGTGCCAGAAACAAATTCAGAAAGGTGGCTGACCTAATAAACGCATGAGTATTGCACTGTGGCCAGTGGGTCTGAAGGTGGCTTTCGAACCTTGTTGATTGGGAATCCGGGTGCCTCTAAGCCATACATATCGCGTCGCAAGACCGTAGACATCGTATTGAGCGATTTTGAAAATATGATGTGGTCTACATCTTGTGTTCCCAGGGGGAAGACCCAGTTGAAAGCGTTGCGGGAGGCTTAGTGCGCGGCCTTGCCTAGTAGAAAGTCCTTGGCGGATTGGTAGACAAAATAAACAGTCTGGTCTCGAAGAGTAAAAAACGAGCCGCAAAGCCCTATAAGCTCTTCCAGGCACTACGGATCATCTGAGATATCGTCTGACATCTCGACGAGAGTGGTCAGTTCTTGAAGGCTGATGGGTCGGCGAACGATAGAGGAGACGGTAAGAATTTGCCTGCACAGATCCGCATAATCGGACTGAATAATCTGCTCTATCATCCGCGCATATAGGGAATCCAACCCGGGGGGGAATTCCTATAACTTTGTTAGTGTCTGCCACCTCCGAACGCTCGGGTCCGCAAGTACTTGGCAGACCAAGGCCACCCAGAGAAAAGTCCCATTCGCGTTAGAAGAGAGATAGTCATGTATATCCGCCTATAATGTGCTATCGTACTGTTTCTGCTCCGATAAGTGAAGGACTTTGTGGCGGATATATGCACTGACGGCAGTGGTGACGGCTTCGGCGTTTAGCTCGAGGCTGAGTCTGGACTGCTATGCGACGATCGCCAACTGTTCTTCGATCTGTACCCAGTTGCGATTAGATACAAGCCACTTGATACGTGCAGATACAGATGATATTTGGACGATCAACTTGAGAAGCTGCGGTTGGTCTGTCACATATTTGTCTAGAGCATTAATCACCAGATAGGTGACCTTCAAGTTCGGGTCTTTTAGCATCTCGCATAAAACTTTAGACAGGACGATCTATGCCATTGTATTATCGGAGGGGTATGTGTTCTCTGGTAGATATGAGAGCAGGCGTGGTTGCTGGTGGGCAAGTAGGTAGATTAAGCCTCGTAGTATGGCAATTGCGTTATTAATGCGCGAGTCGGTAGCTTGGCAGAAGAAATACGCTAAGTTGCCGCCGTTAGCGATAATACGCCGCTCTAGCTCATCAATAATACCGCATAGCAATATGGTCTTGCCTTTACCTGGATCTCCCTTGATCTAGAGCAGGCGACTCTCCCGCAGTTGGCGCTATCGGTTGAAGTCGGGGTTGTCGAAGACCCAGCGGTAAGCATCAGCCAGCAGACCCCCCTTCGCCAGCTCGATCCGCTCTTTTTCGACGTGCGGGTCACGCGGGTCCGTAGGCCACAATTTTGCTAGATAGAGGTAATCCTCGTGAATTTTGTCCTGCAGCCGCTTCAATGCTTTTTGCCTTCCTTTACTGTAGAGAACCGGTATGTGCACATCGAAGATGCCGAATAGAGAGTATACCTTGTCTTCCTCGTATTGTGTGTCACGCTTCTCGATCTATCGTATCCGTTCGGCGACGCTGAAATCAGATAGAGGGACACCTTGGAAGGCTTTTCGCGGAATTCCGGTTATATCGTGGATTTCTTGTTCCAGAGACTCCTTATCTCCTAGGCGCTCGCCCTCTTTAGAGAAGAATTCGACGATTGTTGGGGTAATGAGCTCTTGGAGGGTCCATCCTCGGGAAAACCATCTGCTCTCTCGAAAGGCCGGTTGCTAACCGGGGCCGTCGCCGTGCTGATTGGTTGAGACGTCTGCTAAGTACACGTAACATTTCACCGCGCTGCGGTACCAATGGAACATAGAGTTGAGAGCGTGCTGAAGCTCGGCGCTGTCAGACTTGTCGATGCAGCATGTGTCGACCCAGAAGAATTTCAACCCATCGCGCCAGGCTTGGTCTCCGCAAAAAAGAATCTTAGCGTAGCTTGCTTTGTTCTTGCCTGTACCGTCCGTCATGTCTCTGAAGAGGACCTCTTCGGGACCCCATGTGTGTGAAAGTATCGCATATGGTGGAATCTTGTTGTTGGGGAGGTCCTCCGTCAGACGGACCCCGCCGGTATCGTCACGCTCCAGGAGTCGCATTGCAGAGTCCGCCAGGCTCAGCTCCCTCGGCAGCTAATCATACAAATGTTCGACGGTGGGAAAAGGCTCGCAGGCTTCGCGAGTGGACGGCTTATGTTCGCGGGACTGTAGGTACAGTAAATCAGCAGTTGAAACTGGGGGAGTTGCTCGACAGACGAGAACTACTTACCATAAGTAACTGACAAAATTCGTAGCGTATATCTCGGTGGGTTTGATTGGGAGCCTTGAAGGTGGTTGCTGTTGTTTTTGTTTCAAGGTGCTGCCTTTGCCTGGATCACCAACCCCGCATGCTGCGCATTTTGTCTGCGTTGGCGCCTGGAGAACAGGAGCCAACCGCGCATCTGTGAGAAAATCACGTAAAGCGTCGAGTCGCCCTACTTACCCGATGCTACGTAGCAGGGTACATGCCGACAAGACGTCAGCAGGCTAGAATTGGGAAAATGTCGGCCGTTTTTGGCGTCATGCTGTACCTTTAATGTTTCTCAAGTATAGCTCGTCCGTGCCCAAACCCTCTGTGTATATCTACTCAATACCATTTATCTTGGGTCTTGGTTGTTAGCAGATCTCCTTGGAGGCTGTTTTCTCTAAGTGTTCAGCGTCCTATCTTCGGCAGCTAAAGCGGGGTCTGCTCGTGGTTAAGACTCTGTGGTGTGAGTTACCTGAGCTACCGTCCTAGCAGGGTCTCGACTCAAACAATGAAGGGAAACGAATTGCTAACTGTGACGGCAGCCTTGCAGCTGTGCCTCTTGACTGCCATCGCAACTGTATAAGACCACTTGAGCAAACGAATTGCCAGCTTCGGTTACTTGTATCCTTTTGCAGGAACATGGCCTGGTTAGTGTAGTGGTCTGCCACCGCCGTGACAGGGAGAGCCAACACACTTGTAGTAGCGTTGCTACAGCTACATGGTCCTCCCTAGTCTAGATGCGGGGGATCGAGGTTTAACATGCGGCTTTGTATCACCGACTGGATGCTGAAGGTACTCCAAGACTGACTTCACATTAGGTAGTAATTCGGCTCGTATGGGTGACAAAATGCTATCCCTCTTTCTGGATTAACCATGCTGAGCGATGAGAAGAAGCTCAGTCTTGTGAATGGTCGTTACTGCCACTCCGACATCTCCGGTTCAGAATTCCGCCTGCGGCTTTGAACTTGGTTGTGATAACCTAGAACATGACAGCGAGTTCTACAACTTTACGCCCCCGCTGTTGGAGAATAAAGGTCACCGTGTGCGCTCATAGAACCATGGTATGGACGCCTAATTTAGAATTAACCTTCAATGTGCTAGCCCGCCTCATAGCCTTAGCCGCGCTTGGCGTGAGTAGGTGGAAACGGTGTATTTGTGAGCTTGGCGTGAGTGATGGGATGAAAACGCTTCTGGAAACGCCGGCGTTTCTACACCTCTGACCGGCGTATGAAAGGTTAATGTTTGACTTTTGCCACAGCGTGACACTTACAGAAAAGTGCCCAGCCGCTAACCTCTGTTTCCCTACTTTCTGTAGGATCGACGTACTCGCCCTAACATTCATATCCCGGCAGAGGTGTAGCTGAGTCATCCAAACCCCTGTCAAAACCTCCTCCCATAGACAAGCCACCGATATGTCGGCTTGCCTATGGGAGTGGGAAGGACAGGAAACGGGTCTTTTGATCACGTGGTAGGGTCGAAAAACTAAACCACCACCTCCCATATCCATACCGTTCGGACGGAGACAAGACGGTAAGTAGGGAGGCGGCGCTAAGAAGATGAATATAATTGGGCGGATTACGAGAAAAGTTGACCGTCCTGATACTGCCAAGATTGCACTCGGTCAGTAGACGAGTCGATTGGCTGAGAGAGCTGCATGCCAGGGCTGCGAAACAAGGTGACGGCGGCGTTGAGAGCGACAAGGCAACCACAGCTCTAGGATCAGAAGCCGGCAGCTAGGGTGGGATGGCTTTAAGCCTGGGTGGGGGCCCGTATCAGCACCCCCGCCCCCTGGCATACTTGCATGGGGCTTAGCTCGAAGCGAGGCTGGAAGCCTTGATATCAAAACAAACGCTACCTGAAGTGAACCCTCTGGTTGCCTTTTTGGAATGTCCTCCATTGCAGCATCAAAGCTGCATTTGATCCTTGAAAGACGAAACGTTGATGTGGCACGCTGACATCAGGCTTGATTTACAGGACGTCGCTAATCCAACGAGAGAGAAGAGAATGTGTTGCGCTTTTCTGAGGCAGTGAAATAAGCTTTTGATAGCCGCCATTGTCTGGCTTTAGCGAGCATTGGCAGTAAAAATGAGAAGAAGGAGTAGTCGGGACCAACGCCGAATGACTTTGCGAGGCTCTCAGTCTCTCGTGTCCTAGCGCATGCACGCAATAACCAGACGATGCTCCAATAGGCTGTAGTACCTGGTTGGGATTGAATCTAGTTGATTGATTCGATCCCGCAGTTTGTATATACAGGCCAGCTGACGAGGTGGGATGATAATAGATGAGGGAAGATAGAGAGAGGAAGAGCAAGTTAGAGGAAGAGCGAGTTAGAGAAAGAGGGAGGAAGTGGATATTTATAGGAAGATAGGGGGTTGAAGGCAGGGGAGGAAGGGTGAGGTAGCCAGAGTTAGAGGGAGGAAGAGGGAGGAAGAGGGAGGAAGAGGGAGGAAGAAGATAGGGGGTTGAAGGCAGGGGATGCAGGTTGTCATGCAGACGCTCGCAGATATTGGATGGTTGCGCTGTCGGGAGAGAAATGAAGTCGGCTGAACAAGTTGCATTGGCGTCGACACAATTTGGGATAGGGATCTGACGACAAGCATCCTACTACCTTGTCTAGGTGATCTGGGTTTCTCTCTCCTTTCTTTTTCATTCGGAAGACACCTTCTCCGGCGACTTACTATCCTCAATAATTACCCGTAACCATTTCGGGGAAGGCTCTCAATTTGGAGCACTGATTGGCCTCAAACTGGTCTTCGTTTGTAATCACTGATAATGACCAGGGTTTATTACGCCACGAAGCCTCTTTTCGGTCTCTCTCCGTCTATTCTTATGCCTCTATCCGTCTCTTTCGAGCTCCCAAAGACTAGAAGATATAAGAGGGCAACCCCTTACGGCACCTGTCCGCTCAAAGCCTCCCGAACCTTACCCTTCCTTATCCTGCCTTCAACCCCCTATCTTCTTCCTCTTCTTCCTCACTTTTCCTTCCTCTAACTTGCTCTTCCCCTCTCTATTATCATGGCACCTCATCAATTAGCCTGTATATACAAACTGCGGGATCAAATCAATCAACTGAATTCAATCCCAACCAGGTACCGCAGCCTATTGGAGCATCGTCTTATCATTGCGTGCAGTGAATTCAAGCGCCAGGACAGAGGCGAAGCGGTTCGACCGCACAGAGAAAACAAGACACGCCATATCGAAAAGAGAGCGCACAAACTCTACCTCGATGTGTTGGATGTGGATCCTCAGATCTTCATACCTTTCCTGTTAATCGTCAACACGAATACGGCTTGCGTCAAATACAACCTGGAACTCTTTTGTCAGTACTATAATCAGAGAGTCAAGATTCGCCTCGGTAACGCGGACAAAGTTATCCTTGAGGATATTGCCAGACGGCATGGGGTTGGGGGTAGTATAGCCTTCCAGAAGCTGATCCACGCCCTCTTCCCTACAATACCGAGAACGGCGACGGCCGTAGACGGCGGCCCCACTACCATAGCCGACAGCCCCACTACCATAGCCGACGGCCCCAAGCCATGGCGCTTTAACGGGGCGCCTTTGGATGTCGTCCGCAGCCAGTTTGCCGTCGGTGTCTTCGAGGCCATCTGCAAAGCTCCAGCCAAATGTGGGAATGTTCAGTTTTCGACTCGGGCGACGACCGGATCAGTATGGATGGACTTTCCTTTCGTGGACAAGGAGGATTGCATCCTGTGGCTGGATATCGGGGACGTCGACCTTTTCGAGAAGGTCTTGTTCCCCGCGGGTTGCCGGATACAAGAGTCGGGCCATGACGGTGAGCATACACCCGGAAGGAGTAAGAGCGTGTCAGCGGGGTGAACTGACTGTAGAGGTACCTATATAGGCAGCGACGGCCGTTATAGCCTCCAAAGGGCGTGTTGCGCGGCTGCTACATTGATATTCGGCTCGCAGCTTTACGAAGCAATCGACACGAGCCAGCTACGGACGTGGGAGAGAGAAACGGCCGGACTAGCCGACACAACGGACTGCATTACGATAGAAGTACATGCGACCGACGAGCTACGCTACGGTACCCTGCGTCTCCGTCTCGAATTCCTACGAGGGGTCCGGATCGCGCAGCGACTCTTCGCAACCCCAAACGCGAGCGACATTTAAGCTAACATCGACGACAACGGCATTGCAGCAATATACTTCCACTTCCCCCGAATCAGGTAGACTGCCACGTTCGCGGGGACGATCATCTCCCCATCGCCTTTGGTTGCCTAGATGGCTTTGCCGCTGGGATTCTGGAAGGCGAGGCTCTCGCACCCTAGGAAGCAGATCTTCCTCTCGTACCCGACGGACGGTATGAAGGCAATTGGCTTCCAGTCGACATTATTGAAAAAATTCTCGTCTTGGGTCAGAGGCGTCCAGCGCTGCTCCTGTACACCTCATCGGAGTTAGACCTCTATCAGTTTTTTAGTTGGGGGAAAGAGTCTGCGTACTAAGATCTCTCGAGACATTGCCGGGTCCTCCGCAACGTCAGCTTCTGTTATGAGAAATAGTCCTTGGAATATCATTGACGTTGTTTAATAAGTCTGTGGTTTGTTTGTATTCGTTGTAATTTAACGGCGGAGAATTTGTTCGCTGTTAGTTGCTGGCCGCGGCTTGTATTTGGGAAGCCGGAATGATTTATACGGGTACTGAGCGGAACTGTCTAACGTATTTGTACACGTGTATGATCCGTAGAACTACCTCGTACCTAGGAACGGCCCCGCTAAGAATTGGGCCGATATAGTATACGTCTTGTGCCCAACCGGCCAGCCGTGCCTCCTGTCTGCCGGGCTGGGCCTACTTCCTAGTACTACCTTCTTAGCTAGCTTTTCCCCGCGTTCGTTCGTCTGCGTAGTTTAAGACCTAGATTGCCCCAAAACATTTAATAGGCGAACGAATAAGCCTTTATTGTTGAAGAGGAAGCGGACAACAGATGATGTCATCGAGGCACGGGTCGGAAAACAGCGGCGGACGAATAAAACGGAGAACTTACCTTGTCTCGCCATAAGGGCTATTACAAATGGAAGCTTCTTGATACGGATTATGTTCATGTATGTAGAGTATTGTATTAAAGACAGTAATTGATCATGAATGCGGGTCGCATGGAACCGCCCTGCCAAGGTTGCAGGGTGGGTCCTGGCGATAAGATAATGATAAGATAAGGAAGTGGGTCCGCCCAGACGGATTACCTCAATCAATCTGCGCGCGGCTGCTACTCGTGCCACACCCCCACGTTTTTGGGGCTCGCCAGACTCACACCCTCTCCAAAGAGGGTGTTCACCACCCATACGGCCACACTAGCGAAACGACCAAGTCAGGGTAAGAGGTGCAGTTCTGGGCTTGATTTACGGGTTAGAACNGCTACTCGTGCCACACCCCCACGTTTTTGGGGCTCGCCAGACTCACACCCTCTCCAAAGAGGGTGTTCACCACCCATACGGCCACACTAGCGAAACGACCAAGTCAGGGTAAGAGGTGCAGTTCTGGGCTTGATTTACGGGTTAGAACATGAGTTTCCTAACGCATCCAAAAAAGTTGGATAAAAAAGTCGCGCTATATGTAATGCATCGCCATTATTATGCTCCTGGTCTCCATTTATTCTCAACTGGTCGTTGGAATGCGTGGCGAGCTTTCGTGGTTTTCATGCATTTGCGCCTTCAACCCTGGTGGCCGTTTTGCTGGTGTGGCCGTATAGGTGGTGAACACCCTCTTTGGGGAGGGTGTGAGTCTGGCGAGCCCCACATTTATTCTCAACTGGTCGTTGGAATGCGTGGCGAGCTTTCGTGGTTTTCATGCATTTGCGCCTTCAACCCTGGTGGCCGTTTTGCTGGTGTGGCCGTATAGGTGGTGAACACCCTCTTTGGGGAGGGTGTGAGTCTGGCGAGCCCCCAAAAGTGGGGGTGTGGCACGAGTAGGCTCTTTTGTTGAGTTCTTTTTGTCACTCGCTTACTTTTGGTCTGAATTGTAAGTTACTGTTGCCTTTTCACTCTTTTACCCCCGAATTCCCGTCAATCTCGGCCCGCCCAGTATATCAAAATGAGAAACACCCACCAGACTCTCAAGAGAGCGGCGAGTCTCTACAGCACTTCCCAGTTAAAATACAGCGCCTCATCTACTCTGCGATCCCAATCCCGCCTTTTACACGCTCAATTCCGCTCACTCTCGTCGGCTGCAGGCTCCCAGGTGGTGAACAGCCCGGCACCAAACAAGTACCAAAAGCCGGACTCGTTCGCTGGCCGGAACAGTCTCCTACAGGCTACCATTGCAGCAGACGCGCCCAGGAATGACTGGACAAAGGAGGAGATCCGAGAAATATACCAAACTCCGCTGATGGAATTGGTCTACTCGGCTGTAAGGCGCACCAGAAGAAGATAGGAAACACAAAACATTTATCAAGTAGCCTAACACTCACCTCTCCAGTCAACCCTCCACCGACGATTCTTTGACCCCGCCAGCGTCCAGCTCTGCACGCTCATGAACATCAAGACAGGTGGATGCTCAGAAGACTGCTCCTACTGCGCCCAGTCGATCCGGTACAAGACGGGTGTAAAGGCAACAAAGATATCATCCGTCGATGAGGTCCTCCAGGCTGCAAAAATCGCAAAAGAAAATGGATCGACTCGGTTCTGCATGGGGGCCGCCTGGAGGGACATGCGAGGCCGCAAGACGAACCTTAAGAACATCAAAGCGATGGTGAGAGGGGTGAGGGAGCTCGGGATGGAGGCCTGCGTCACTCTAGGGATGATTGACGGAAACCAAGCGGCGGAACTGCGCGATGCCGGACTCACTGCATACAACCACAACGTCGACACCTCCCGGGAGTACTATCCAAACGTCATCACAACCCGGACCTACGACGAACGACTCAAGACAATCAACAACGTCCGCCAGGCCGGAATCCACGTCTGCTCGGGTGGAATCCTCGGCCTCGGTGAAGATGACGCGGACCGTGTGAGCTTCCTATACACCGTTGCAACGATGGAAAGCCACCCGGAGAGCTTCCCAATCAACGCTCTCGTCCCCATCAAGGGAACCCCACTTGGAGACGCCAGCGCCGCCAAATCGGAAACCGGGGAGCCGGAATCGACCGTAACCTTTCACGATACCGTCCGGATGGTGGCCACTGCACGGCTTGTTCTGCCAGGCTCGGTGATTCGGCTTGCGGCAGGGAGAATCAATTTGACAGAGTCCGAGCAGGTTCTTTGCTTTATGGCTGGAGCAAATGCAATCTTTACAGGAGAAAAAATGCTGACTACACCGTGCAGTGGATGGGACGAGGACAAGGCCATGTTTGACCGGTGGGGTCTCCGGCCGATGCTTCCAGACGAGCTGCACGGATCAGAGAAGAGGCAGCATGCTGGCACCGAAGTCGGCCTCGAGCAGGAGCGTGCTGATGCTGTGAGAATGGCGCCTTCGTCTGCCTGAGCAGCCGAGCCGGCCAGGCTGATTTTGGTGCCCGCAGGCATGTGCAGAACCCTTATTAGCCGCTGGCGAGGGTTTGTGATGAGCAGAATACCAGATCGGCGCCGGAGAACAGTGCTGGTGATCTTCGGGAAGCCTTTGCTGGAGGTCGGCGGGGGGCATGATCTCGGTTATGTATGACGTGATTAAGGCTGCACTGGTCCTGGGGCGGGGGGATGAGCTGGAGGAGAGCGAGTGACTAAAGAGGACCCTTCACTATCAACCGGAGTAGTTTCAAGCGGACTCGATTAGATATATTTTATCTTTTATTTTGTGCGGATTGATTTGAAAAAGGAGTTTTAATTTTGATTGACATATTCTGTGGTATTCCGATAGATACGTAGAGGTACCTGACGACTTCGTACGACTGCTCGCAACTGCTAGATGAGCTGTAGGACGGGATATAGAGTGCGGTTGGTGATGCTGACGGTGCCTTCTGGCTCTTGAGGTATCGTAATGGGGGTTGTGTTTAAAGCGGAAGGAGCTCCCCATGAGGGCATCTCTTCTTGCAAGGAAAGCACTTTACTTAGCTCCTCCCACGAATCTTTTTCGCTTCCCCTCTTCGTCTGCTCTTTCGAATTCCTCTTGTTCAAGCTGCCTTGAACACTGCACACTTACACTTTCCAACCATCTCTCAATCTCACTTCGAACCGTCCGACCTCGCGACTACGCGCTGATTGGGCCGCCCTGAATTGGTTAATCTGACAAATCTTTGACCGACAACGGCCAACATCGACTCAAGGGCTCTTCCCAACTCTCAGCACCTTAAAGTAGTACCTGTAGCAACCTACTTGGATAGTATGCGAGATTCAAGCTTATCACATTTGCGTGAAGGGAATACGGCGGGATGTTAGGATCTTATCAAGGTATGGCATCTATCCAACCTTACCTTATCGACGTCCCGTATATTCATCTTCTTAGCGCCGCCTCCCCACTCACCGTACTGCCTCCGTCCGAACGATATGGATATGGGAGGTGGTGGTTCAGTGTTTTGACCCTACCACGTGATTAAAAGACCCGTTTCCTATCCTTCCCACTCCCATAGACAAGCCACCGATTAGTGGCTTATCTATGGGAGAGCGGACGGGATCCCGAGTTTTCCAGTGGGTATGGTCGTATGTGATAGGAGGTAGTTGCACTTTGCTTTATGTATGCTAAAAATTGCAATGCGCGACAGCTGGAATCACGCCGATTGATTACCTCGCTGATGGTGTTCGTGACTGACGCCGGGACACTGGGTTTCGTCGTCATCGAAAGTGTGCCCCCGGCCCGCCGCAGATGGAATATCAACGCCGACGGGGACGAGAATGACCTGGAACAAGCCAGGCTTCGCATTTCGGGAACCCGTCTTCAGGTTTCGGCGGAAAGTTCAAGATATCGGTATGGCGCATAGAATATATCTTTCTTCTCGACTCAAATGGCGCAGTCAACTGTCCCAGAAACACTCGGCCTCATCGACGATGGGATGACCAGTCTAGGCCGGCATCAAACTCATCCTCGTAACACCCCTAATACGATATGAAGTCGGCCGCCTCGCACGAGTACAATGGTTTGTTTTCGAGCATGTCATCAACGAAAGCCCGGTGCCTCGTTGCTCATGTTTGATCACTCACTCAGCCTCCAGAAAGGACGATGGCTGAGCTAGTCGTGAACTTTCCATCAAATGAAGGGGTATAAAACCCTTCGATGGTCTCCAAAAAAAGGCAACATATTATTCTTACTATCACCAACAGTTTCAAGCGTCTGGAAACCACCAGCTCTTACCAAAAACCAAGAACAACCAGGTAGCTCACCAAGAGGAAAGCAATCAACATGTGAGCATCCACTCGTCCAACCAATCCCGCCCCCATCAAGTCTTACATTCCTCCTACAACCTTACCCGGGTTGGGCTAGTGTAGGTAGCTAACCGACATCACCCATGTAGGTGCACAACAGAAGAAGTCCGCACCATCCAGGAAACCAACGGCAAAAAAAACGCCGTGACTAAGTACGTGAAGAAGGACTGCAACTCGCCCACATGCCGGAAGTCGTCGTCTTATGATCCTTCAAAGAAGAAGGACAAGAAGAAGTAAGGTATGGTAGTGTAGACCAAAGGGTCAAGGCAATGATGAGTGGCATCCGTAGGTACGTAGGTGTACGCTTGATAGACGAAGAGAAAGGGTCGTGATTTTGTGGCGATAAAGAAGTGAGGCAGGTGTGTTTACCTAACCACTCGAAGGGGAAGTGTGAAAGAAGGGAACTAAAGAATGGAGCACGAAAGGAATTGATGAAGGAATAGAAAATACAACCCAAATTCAAAAGATCATTGTTGAAATTGTTGACATCAAGGTCCTCTTTCTTCCCATAATCCCACCCTTTCTCTTCCTCGCTTCAACTTACGGTGCACGAACAACATCTGAAGGCGAACTTGACACCAACCCATTTCCGTTTCGAATTCTTCGAGAGTGAAATTACCATTAAAGCAAAGTAAAATATAGTGTCCGCGAAAAATCATAGTTGGCCTGGCCTGGCCTCCCATGATCGTCAATCCCTTGTCCTTCTCTTCCCGCCTGTTCCAGTTGCTCTCAACTTCTTCCGAGACCAACTTTGTGTCCTGTTCGCGTGTCTGCCCTTAAGTTCCCGTTACGAGAACCCTTCCCTACGAAAGAAAAATTAATATAACCTGCCATAACTCCCGTCTCTGCCCGGGTATCTTCAGTTCCTGTTCCCTCGGTTCTTTTTCTGCTCCATAGGCCGCAAGTAAAATGAGATGCGATCTATTAATACATATCGTCGAATCCACAAGAATAGATAAGTTTGTGAGGATATGAGTGAAGGGTTAAGCCAGCCCCAACCACCTCAAAGCCTTCCTTTGCTCCCCCCCCATGTGCGCCACCGCCACCCCCACGCCTCCCGGAGAATGTGAAGCCTGTTGTTGGTCCTTCATCGACGTAGTCGTTTTCTTTGATGCCGGGCGTGTGTACGTGTTATTCCCGCCGCCATTACCTGGGTCCGGCTGGTTTGGCTTACACGGGCTCAGGGGCCTATTGGGCGCGGTGTTGTTGGGGTGGCCGTAGGGGCGAGCCTTGGCGTTGTTCTTTTTCTTCTTTTTCAAGTTGTTGCTGGGTTTCCGAGCTTCGTCTGCCTCCAGCGCTGCCGCCATTGCTCCTAGCCCTACCACCGTCGCTGCAGCTGTCTCGGTGCTGTTCCTGCCAGTGGGCTTCTTGCCTCCTTTCTTGTCCTTCTTTCCACCACCACGTTGTTTTTCACTGCTGCTTTTCTTCTCACTCTCCCCGTTGCCGTTGCCATCGCGGCTACCACGGCCACGAAGAACCCCATCCGGCGGCAGGGGACATTGCAAACCTTGCCCACTATTTCCCTCACACGTTAGCAAATGACCGTTTCGTTTACCAACCTCAACCTCAAGTAAACCACGAACAGAACATACCTAGCAAACCTCTCCCCAAAATCCTTCCTCCCCGCACCCAACAACGTCTCCAAATCCACCACCTCCCTATTCCCTACGGGGCTCCGATGCCCCATGATAGCTCCAGCAGCGGCGGCAGCGCCGGAAGCAGCGATGTGGGCTTCGATTTGTGATTTCAAAAACATGGGCATCAGTCGGCGCTCTTCAAAGTCGATCTCGAAAAAGTCAAAGGGGTCTTCGTCGGATTCGACTTGGTCGTCGTCGTCGTCGTCTTCGTTATCGGAATCGGGATCATCGACGTCGGTGTTGAAGTCGGTTCCGGTTGAGAGGAGCGAGGAGGTGGATGCGCCAGACGAGAAAGGGCCGGAGGAGAGGGAGAGGGGGGATTGGAGTCTGTTGGTCGCTGCGTTGGGTGCCATGGTGGCTGTTGTGTTTGTGGTGAAGATGGTGGGGACGAGAGTTGGTGGTGGGTTTTGCTGTATTACACAGGTAGCATCTGTGCCGATGGTGGATGGGATCTTAGTCCGCGGGCTGATGGTGCTTGATCCGGAGGGTGATGCTGGCGTCGGCCTGCTGCCGCCGCTGATGCCGGGGCGTTGGGAGGTTGCTCTGGTTATCGAATGGGGAGATTGTGGTGGGACGACAGTAGGGGTTGCTACGGAAACTGTGCCGTGGCTTATGAGGGTGTTGCTTCGAGTTATCGACGTGCTGAGAGTCGACGAGCAGTGAGAGCAGGGAGGAGGGGAGATGGAGCGGGTCGGTAGGTGAATGGCTGCTGTGGGCATGTAGGTATGGACGTGCCCGTGGCCATGGTTCTGGCCATTGCTATGGACATAGGTGTGAGTGTGGTTGTAGGTGTCCGCCGGAGAAGCAGGAAGAAGGGGCGGAGGGGGAGTTGACATGGCGGTAAATGTTGATATAGCAACCGGTGATGGCTTGTGGCGTGGTGAGTGTTGTTGTTGTGGTGGGAGTAGAGGCGCGATGCTGGCATTGGTTAGGTTGCTGCTCTTGGTGCTCAAGGGCTTCGCTGTGACCCCCTTTCCACCCTGAACGGTATCATTGGCTGTAGGCGCTGGTACGTCATTCGTCTGGAGCTTGTAAAAGTCCGAAATCGAGGCCAAGGTCTCACGGATGGCTGCGACACATTCAGAGATCTCAGCTTCGGATGCCAAAGCCGATAGTCGATAGTCGGCCATCGAGAGTATTGTCGTGTCCGTCTCCTTGGAAATGCCAGCCACCTTCATGACTTGGCTCCCCATGAGCTTCTGCATAGCCAGCATGGTGGACAAGTGCTCTACGGGGTACTCGATAAGGAGAAAGCGAACGTTGTCGTTTCCGCGCAAGTAAGTATCGACATGGGGAATGATGAGGCTCGCCAGCAGCGTGGGGTTGGAGAAGGGGTTCTCTTTGGACTGCTGCGTCAGCGGCTGGGAGGTAAAGGTTTGCATAGCGTTTCCTATCAGATATCTGTAGACAGTCGGGTCAGTTTCTCCTCACACAACGCTTATCGTGGAATCAAGCTTACCGCAAACCCAGTCGCCCACTCCGCGACATCCCATCACCATTGGAAGGAAATCCAAGCTGCTCAATCTTGGCCATGACTGCTTGCTTGAAGTCCTTTTTGACACTGCCCTCAGCGCCAATGGCCAAGATGAGATCGACCTTCCTCTCCTCCTTTTGCTGATCCATTTCGGCGCACACCAAAGGCTCCCAGAGACTGCGCAATTGCGGATCCGGGGAGTCTGCGTCTGACGACAGGTAGTCGATCTCCTCGACTGGGGTATGGTTGTCGAGGACCGATCGAAGGGTGTTTTGCACCCAGACGGCGGTCTTGTTGTGAGTAGACAGGTCATGGAACCTGCTTGCTGACGGTGTTATCGGAAAAGAAGCGGGGAAGACGTAGCCAGGTGTGGTCGACTGCGGCTTGGGCTGTTCTTCGTACCGATAAGGGTCATATTCGGAAGCGGGATACATGTTGTGTTCGCTGGGAGTCATGTCCTTCAGCTCGTCCTTGGTGCGAGGACTTACGGCTGTCGCATCAATTTTTGGCGAATCGCTCGAGGTGGCAGGTCGGTGATTGGAGTCGAAGCAGTCTTTGTAGCGACTGGACACGAAGCTGAACTGGTCATCAGGTTTGCCGTTTGAGAAGTGGATCACGTAATGCTCATTGAAGGGTAGGAGGGGCTCAAAAGGCTTCGTTTCATCCGATGATGTTCGACCTTCGGTTCCGATAACACTATCCTCAAGGTTCAGCCCTTCAAAGGCCCTTGGCTTCTTCTCGAAGAAATTTCGAAGCGGGACGTGGAATCGTGGCGGTTTGGGAGATACCGTCGCGTGGCTTCCCACGTGGGTTGCATTGTGGGTTGTAGGGGTGGCCGTTGAGTAATTGGAAAGGCTTGTTGTGCCGTCCCATTCTCGGTCTTTGTCTTCGGTACCGGTACCTGATCCCAGCAACGTGGTTGCGACGCCAATACCTGCGCCATCTGTCAACTCCCTTGCGTCCCAGTGTTGGGCAGAAGCCTTTGACGCAATGGAAGCCATCTGTGCATTGTCAAAATCATCCACCTTGAGATTGAACTTGGTCTCCCTCAGGTTCTGGGGAGGCTCATAAGATCTGACTTTCCTAAGCTGCCCCTGAGTGTTCTTCGGAGGTGAGATTGCCAAGAAAGACGTTGTTGTTGCAGGGTTTTTTGACGGGAAGAGCAGCGGTGATGGGAGCAGCTGGAATGCGTTTGCGTTTGCGGCCGCAGACATGTCCAAATCGACTTCCCTCTCACGGATCACTCCGTCGGGAGCGGCAACCATATTTTCAACGGCCGACATGCTCAAGCTTCTTGCACGTGGCCTAATCAATCCGAAGTCCAATGGCACGCTGAGGTCAACGTCATGGTTTGGCGGCTGAAGGTTTTCTGTTTCCCTATCGAGCGCATCAGCAGCCCGCATGGCTTTCGTGATTGGATCTTCCATCTCGTCGTCGTCCTCCCTTCCATTGGTTTTGATACCCTTGTTTGCCCAAACATCCTTGTTGACATCGGGGTTCCCGACCCATGTGTCACTCGATTTCGGGTCGATGATTGAGTCAACATCAAATCCATCATCGTCTTCAAGACTCGAGAGACCCTGGCTCATAAGTCGGTCAAAGATGGCTGCCGCTTTTTCCAGATTTCCTGCCGTGTATGCCTTTCCGATTGCATCCAGACACATAAGCTTAGCACCGCGTGTCCCCCCTTCTAGAAAAACGGCCCGCTTCCTCTCTGCCGTTGAGTGTTGAAGGAACTCCATAGCCACCGAATGCCTTCGCTTGGCTGCGTTGTGAATGGTCGATATGATATTTCGAGGGTCGGATCTGTGACGCAACTGTTTCTGGTCGTGTGATATCGGAGATGTTGGTATATAATGCTCAATTTTTGGAAGGACCATGATCTGGGATGAAGGAGGGAGGAGGTATAGCTGCGTAGCGACAACCTCTTCTGGACCTTCCAGTGCTATAACACTGCCGCTCTGTCGTTCCTTGGACTGAGAGGGCGCTGTTGGTGGGTTATGGCCGGCCATATTGGATGTGAAAAAAGTAGATAATCTCTGGACTGAATATGAAACAACAACACGGGACGCGTGACCCGGCGGTATGGGCTGCGTCTGGGGATCGGTCCAGTCAAAGACTATCCCGTTACTACACTTGACTCTCGAGTGTGCAACTGGAAGTTAATTCTTGTTGTTGAGAAGGCCCGAGACAAGACACGGTAGTGGTGGGCGTACAGCAGGATGGCTGGCTTTAGCTTTGTTTTGAACAGCGAGCCATATAAACAGCGAGCTCGTCTGGCAATGCCGTTTAGCTTTTCGGTTCACAAGTTCCGGTCGATAAACATTCCCGGTAGCTTGGTGAGGAGTGAAACGAAAAGTGTGAGACCGTTGGGTTGCATCAACAGTTGGCGTGGACGAACGGGATGAGAGAGTAGAGAAGGTGTGGCTTGCATGGACTTTCACGGACACGGCAGAGGGTTATGAAGCCAAATTAGAGAAGCCCACCAGAGACATGGCGTTCGAGGAAGGGAAGTTAAAGGAGAAAAAAGGAAGCACGGAAGCCGGAAAGAAGCAAGTTTCATCCAAAGAGGAAGATTTCCGACTCACAACCCCCTTGCAGCACTGACTGGAGGGGCATCGCCGCTTGCCGGAGAGAGGGCCTCTTGGGGTGTCCCCATGGATGGCGGCATGACAACCCCGGATCATCAAGATCATGATATCAGCAGATCCGGGGGATGCTCACAGCTTTCGAGGGTGGAACGTGCATCTTGATGATTACCCTTATATTGGGTGCATGGGATAAGGTCGGACGAGACGCATGCGGTCCGTGTAGCAAAGGTGGTCCCAGGGTGCAGGACAAGAATAGACCACAGTTCCTTTGTGTCAACCACGGTTGTTGGTGACTGCCAAGTTAGCTCAAGGGAATTGTGGGGGATGGGCGGTCCATGTTTCGTTGGTCGTTTTGTCGAGTTGATCGACGTTATGTCATCTCTTGGTTGACGGTATAAGGTGAAAACAGACAAAAAAGAAAACTGACAGAAAGTCCACAACATCGTCATCAAGGATCCAAGCTCGGGTGGGGTGCAGCTCCGTGAAGCGAAGCTCTGTCAGTGGCCAGATCGCAGCGAGGCTTGGGAAGCACCAAGAAGTTAATAAGCAGGGGGGTGCTTCAAGCTGTAGATACCCCGTACTATGTTCAGAATGATCGGCCTGGGGTGATTGACGGGGGAATTAGCGAGGCGAGCAAGGTGAGTCTAGCCGTCTGCTCTCAGAAGCTTTCCTCTGTTGGCCATGCCTTTCACTGCGCAATATGCCTGCTTACTACTCTCATCTCACTGGTTAATAAACGTGATGGGAGCCAGAGACCCAGTCCCCGATATTCGCAAGTATAAAAATTGCAAATCGTTGCTGTTTCTCGCTTATCAGTTGCATTGTCCACTTTTATGTTCATGGGTTAACTTTACAAAGGTCCGGTGTGTGGGTGGGTATGTCATGTTGTTGGTTGCACCAGGCAGCTGAGCTTCTCCCTCCGATTGTTTATGTGACTCCTTTTCCACGTTTTCTCACCTCCTCCTAAGCGTGTAAACGTGGCAACCTCCGATGTTCTTTCTCCCTCGTGGCGGTTGCCCGCATAGATGTGTGCTTTCCTGCAGCCAGGCAGGAGTTTGAAGCTTGTTGAGTGTGCCAAAGACCGGTGACAACCAAACAATGGAGAAGAGAGCGGCTATCATAGATCAAAGGTTGCCCTGTTCGTTTCGAAACTTCTGGATGCCGTGCGGCGCAAACGAGAGCCTGTTCATGTTCCTTGGAACCAACCACAGCCCTAGCCAGGGCGCGCAGCCGTAAAGCTGAACGGGTAACCGCATATGGCTGCCACAAATTGATGGACTCACGGAGCGCGAAAGGATCCTTGGAGGTCTGGTCCTGACCGCCACTGACGCAGTGTACCCGTTCACGAGAAAGAATATCTCGCCAATCCAGACAGGAGCGTGACCGACTCGGCCAAGGGTCAGGCATCGAGATACGGGAAAGCATCGAAACGGCTGCCTCATCATTTTTCCTGCAGGAGCCCGCGATGGGATACTGCATAAGTCATGGTCCACTTTACTCGTCATCCTCCATCAGGGCGGCAAGCTCGGCCTCTTCATCAGCCGTCAATAGCCCTTCACCATCGGGTTTCTCCTCCTCTGCGGGTTTGATAGGCTTCTTTTGCTCCTCAACGGCAGCATCTAGACTAGCCTTGTCCAAGGGCCACGTCCTGATGGTGCCATCAATGCTCACGCTGCAAACGCGCTCGCTTGATCCGGCGGAGCCCCTGAGAATGACCAGCTCGGTCACTTCGTCATAGTGGCCCTCCAGGGAGCAGTAAAGTTTGCCTGAAGTCCGGTCCCAGACCTTGAGGTCTTCATCACGTCCGGCGGTGACGACCCATTGATCTGTAACCGCCACAGCACGGACATGGTCGCCGTGCTCAAAAGTGTCGTCAGCAGTGAAGCCCTTGATTCTGGAGAGACATTTGGCGGACCCATCACCGCTCGCGGACCACAAGTCGACCTCATCGCCGTCGTGATCAATGACAAGCTTATAGACAGTCGTCTCGTGCTCAAGGATGGTATGTCGCTCTGCCGCCGGGGTAGCAGGGTCAGGCTCCGCGAACTGCTCCCATCCATCTAGCCGAATTTTCCAACGGCGAATGTGCGGGTCGCTGCTGGCGCTGATGATACACAACTCATCCTCTGACGAGGAAGCAGGGTCGACGACCAGGTCCTGGATGCTGAGCATGTTCACCACGCTGTCCTGCAGCACATGCAGCTTGGAGCCGGTTGCAACGTCCCAAACAATGATCTTCTTGTCGGCACCACCACTGATCAGAACGTCCTTTCCGCTGAGCTTTGCGCAAACAATGGCCTTGACGAAGTCGGAGTGACCAGCATACTTGCGGCCCGGAGCCTTGGTATCGATGTCCCAGGACCAGATGTTCTTGTCCCAGGCACCGGCAAAGACGGTCTTGTTCCCGGGACCACCAACAGCTACACAACTGACGGGTGTCGTGGGACCGCGGTAGACTGTCCTTGTGTCTCCCTCACCATCCACCTGGACTCTTCGGACTGATCCCGCGGACTCGGCTACGAAGATGGCCGAAGAGGGGGCACGGGGGTCAACAGCGGCCCCGAGGATCTTGGACTTGAGCTTGATGGGATTGCCATAGGTGTTACTGGTCTTGGCTTCTCTCCTCTCTCTCTTTGCAATCTCTGCACTGCCAGATGTTAGGTGTCGGTTCGTTTTTGAGGAAAGTCTGTTTACTTACTCGGTCTCGAAGAAGTGGCGTGGGTCTGAGGACTGCATCTTGATGCCTGATCTGATGACTGTGAGGTTGTTTGATATTGGCTTCTTCTGTGCGGCTCTGATAAGAGGACTCGGGGAAAAGGCTTCTACACCTCTTTTTTAAAAACCACAATTTCCTCTGATTTGTAAGTGACCGTGTTCCAGATGATTCGAAGTCAACAGGCAGACAATAAGGGGACCAAGCTTACAGAGAGAAGAGTGGTGTTAAGGGTCTGTTAAGGAATTCGGCTACAGGAAGGGCGATTCTTAACAACTCGCCCTACGGCCGCGGGAGGAGCTGCCCCTGTTCAGCATTTAGCGGGGAAGCTCAGCGCCCAATGAGTGGGTCCCACTCGCTGGGGATGACATGGTGGGGCACGATAAGTTGATAGCGCGTGCCGTAAATTGAAAACGCGCTCGACGCGTCTTTCGATCTTGTAACTTACACGCCGTTTACGACTTTACACCATTCACTTCCTCTTCCCTCTTCCTTCTTTGCGACTGAAGGGAATGATCCCAGGGTAAAGAGACTCACCGGATCCAAACATGACCACCCTAATCGCATCTCGACCACGGTCACGACCCGCCCATCCACCGGGAGCGACATACTGCGCCTACACCCCCGATGGCACCAGATTGGTGACGGTCGGGTCCAACAACACCACCAGACTTTACAAGACGGGCTACGAAGGCGAACCCACGAATATTGACGACTGTCAGGAACAGAACCTTGCCCTTGCCACCAGCAACAACTACTTTGTGGCTGGCTCCGAAGACGGCACCGTCAGCTTGTACTCCCTCGACACCAATGCCTTCGACCGTTTCCTTCTTCGAACCTCTCTACCAGTTCGCGATGTCGCCATCTCCCCAGACCATCAGTGGTGTGCTGTGGCCAGCGATGAGCTTACGGTCAGGCTGGTCGGAGTCCACGACAACACCCAGCTACGCACACTCAAAGAACACGGAAAGCCCACGAAACACTTGACCTTCGATCCCAAGGGCAGCCTGCTCGCGCTATCATGTACCGACGGCGTCATATACATCTACTCTCTGACGGCCGAACACCCTGAGCTTATTCGCAAGGTGGATGGTGTCATTGGCAGGCTAGAGACAGAGTCCGAAGCCTCGTCAAGGGCGGTCTGGCACCCCGATGGTCGCGCCTTTGCAGTACCGACTCCTACACGAGACATTCAGGTTATTTCCAAGAACGACTGGGAAAAGCAGCGGGTCTTCAAGAACGGTCATGATGGAGATATCACAGCCCTTTCTTGGTCACCCAACGGTGCCCTGCTCGCCTCGGCTGGCAAAGACAAGAAGCTCCTCATCTGGTCAACCAAGGACCAGAGTGTCATTGCGAGATACGAATATCCCAATGTCACGGATATCTGCTGGCATCCTACCAAGAACCTTGCCTCATTCACAACCTCTGACGGAGAGCTTTACATCGGCCCCGACTTCGTCCCAGAGCAGTTCGCCTCTCTTCTCAGGCTACCGAAGCAGCCCGCCCCCTTCATCCACGACCCTCTCACCGAACTATCCAACAACACCCGCCGCTTAGAAGTCAGTGGTCCTAAGCCCGACGCTCGCCCACGCAGAGACTCCGTGGACGCCGACCTCGATGACCTCCTAGATGAAAACTACGGCGACGACGACGATTTCGTGGTGGACGATGACGGCGCAGGATACACTCTTACCGCGGGCCGCAAACGCCCAGCCGAAGACGATGCTATCTACGAGAGCCACCCTACCAAGCGCGGCAACTTTGTCCAACCACAACACCATCCCTCCTTCCAACCTGGATCGACCCCATGGCGCGGCAACCGGAAATATCTCTGCTTGAACCTGATCGGCTTTGTCTGGACCGTTGACCAAGACTCCCATAACACCGTAACCGTCGAGTTCTACGACCACGAGTTCCACAGGGACTTCCACTTTACCGATACCTTCCTCTACGATAAAGCCTGCTTAAACGACAAGGGCAGCCTTTTCTCGTGCCCACCAAAAGAGGATGGCTCCCCAGCTGTGGTCTTTTACCGTCCCCATGAGACCTGGACGCAAAGAACTGATTGGCGCATACAGCTGCCAAAGGGTGAGGCGGTGCTGGCCATGTCGCTGAGTGATTCATACATTACCGTGACAACGACGGGTAACTATGTGAGGATATACACCCTTTTCGGCATTCCCGTGAGGGTGTACAGGCCCAAGAGCACACCGATCGTTACGTGCGCTAGTTGGAGGGACTACGTCCTGACTATGGGCAACGGGCCTGTGGGTGCGGATGGTATGTCGCGCTTGTTGTATACCATTGAGAACATCAAGCGGGATGAAGTTTGTCAAAACGAAGACACCGTCGCCCTTCCTGAAGGTGCAACAGTGAAGAGCGTATTCTTTTCTGACAATGGCGTACGTCTTATTTTCTCCCCGTCTTCCTTGTAACTTAGCCACCCACTAACATTCCGTCCAGGACCCCTGCATCTACGACTCAACCGGCACCCTCCTCACCCTCCTTCACTGGCGCCGTCCCTCCCGGGCCGTCTGGGTCCCCCTCCTAGACACCCGTCTCCTCCCGCGCCTCGCCTCCGGTCGCAAAAAGGAATCCTACTTCCCCATCGCCGTCGCCGACAACAAATTCCACTGCATCATCCTCAAAGGAGGCGACCAATACCCCTACTTCCCTCGCCCCTTGCTTTCCGAATTCGACTTTGCCGTGCCCCTCACCTCCGCGAAGCCCAAGAAGCAATCCAAAAAGAAGAAGCAGCGTAGCCGTGACGACTTGATGGACGTTGACGGAGGAGACGAGGAGGACAACGATTCCACTGCATCAGAAGCCGACGACTCCGACTCCGAAAACAACACCGACCCCCTAACAACAAAGGAATCCCTCCCCTTAACCCAATCCTTCCTCCTCTCCTCGCTGCGCGCCGCGCAGCTCTCAGATATGCTCGAAAGCTCCCGCTCCACGGCCTCGCAGCGCGCGGCGCTCGCCAGGCTGGAACTCGACATCGACAAGACGCTGCTGCAGCTGCTGGCGATTGAGTGCCGCGAGGGCGAGGACAGGGGGATGAGGGCGCTGGAGGTGGTGCAGCTGATGAAGGATCGCAGGGGGCGCATGATTGAGGCGGCGGGTAAGGTGGCCGAGAGGTATGGGAGGAGGATATTGGGGGAGAAGATTAGAGAGGTGGGTGAGAGAATGGTTGCCGGGGAGGAGGGGAGTGAGGGGAAGGAGGAGGATCCTTCTGCTCAAGTGCAGGGTAGAGGGCTTTGATGTGCATGTGGATGTTATGGGATTGAAGTGAGCCTTTTCTTTTTCTTTTTGCTGTTCAAGCCACGGCTTTGCTTGTTTCCATGTGCACTCAAAATTTGGTTTGGGATGGGAGTAGTGTTTGGAAAAATCCGTCCCGCTCTGCGGTTTCCGGAATTGCTTTGGGGTATAACCGACACGGAGAGAATACCATCATCTCGTGTTCTACTGGTTACTGTGCCATGTCATTAGGATCTTGCTCGGCGTGTTCTACCAGTTGCATCGATGGCAGATGGACAACGTTGATGGATCCTATTCACGCCCGCCTATCACATTCCACCTCAGCGTACACGACCTTTGTGTGATGTGACAAAACCACCCAAGCAGCAGCAAAGTAATGAACTGGAGGGGTTCATAGGTGATGACTCGCTTGAGCCGTTCTCCAGTCCGCCTACCCGGTTGTGTGTTTTCCCGCTGATCCTGAAATAAAAAGCAATGTGAACACATATGGCGATGATATATGTACGTAGGCAGAGCAGGCACTAGAACATGGCAGACAGGTAACTATGTACCTACCTCTACCTGTCTACTGGTGTCGACAAAACTATAAAAAGGTTAGGAGCATTCGTTACGAGGAAATGAAGCAAAGCAAAGCAAAGCAAAGCAAAGCAAAGCACAGCCAAGTAACGCAAAGCACAGCCAAGTAACGCAAAGCAATGACCGCCCTAGGTAGACTAGTCGCCTCACCTTACATACTTAACCTTGAAAAAAGATCGGCGACATGGACCACGGGTGGGGGTTTTCCTAGCTGCTTGCTTGAAATATCACGGGTTCATGGACCGCTCCGCGCCCGTCCGACGGGAGTCCAGCATCTCCGTCTCCGTCGCTTCTGTGATGATGATGATGATCTACAAGGCCAAGATCTCGGGACCTGGTGACCTGGGGGACTGGGGGACCTGACGAATCTTCGTTGTGAGGCACAAGGTACATACAAATAGTGTCACGGCAGCTTCCGGGAAACATGAATTTTATACCGTACATAGTACCTGCATCCAGGCTCGAGGCCTGCGGCTGCCAGGTACGACACTCTTTTGTAGGCTAGATGTCGTGCACGACGTGTTACATCGATGCGTGTACGTGTATGTACGATGTAGAGGCACAGGGTAGGTAAGGTCCGTGCTAACCTTGAGATTGGGAAGGTAGATCTAGCAGGTAGTGAATGCTTGACGACGGGACGGGATATGCATTAACATTCAGGGGTAGGTTGTAGTGTAGACTTGTAGAGGATGGACATGGGGCCTTGGACCTAAAGTCTGGGGTCCAAATCCGATGGAGAGAGAGAAAATCTCCAGACATGCATGTAATTCTTTTCTTCATGCGTACCTACCTACGTCGTACGTAACGATAATACGGAGCTCTTGCAGTCTTGTTGTGTCTTGGTTATAGTGTAGTGTGTCTGACATGGAACAACAACAGGCTGAGAATAAGCTCAAGTGTCAACATGGGATGGTTCTTCCATCCTCTCGTGAAGCGATCCCCCCTGAGAGAAAGATGTGGTGGATGCAGATATGTACATGCCTCAAATGAAGGGATCTGAACAAAGCACACCTTTAAGAAGGAAGAAGAAGACGGGTAGAGTTGCCCTGTAATTTGACACCCGAACTGTGCCGCACTTTACTCCGTGGGACGAATTCCCGGAGATTTGGCAGGGTTCCACAGGACGATCATCAGACCCTATAGTAGTCTCTCACGCCATTATACCCGGGCGATAGTCCTGGCGATCGACCGATAGCGGTCCCTGCTATCATAAGTTCCAGGTTTGGACGGAGTTTCAGAGAAGCAATTGGATGTCCATTCGGTTGTCATGACCCTGATGACATTTGGCAAGGCTGATTAGTAGGCAGGGTAGGGTAGCTCTGGGGAACTCCCTCCCGTCGTCCGAAGCGGGATCTCTATCCGCTTGGCGATGATGACTGTATGGCACGAACCATGTGGTTCAGGGTGTGGAAAGCTTGCAAAGCTCAACTGAAGAATGAAGAGATGATAAGAAGATGCAAAATGGAAGCTGAAGATGGACGGTTTGGGAAACTGAAAGTCAGCAGTTTCAGGTCGCTTAGCGTGGTATTAAATTGTTAGTGCAATGCGTGCCTTTTGTGCCTTCCTTTGCGGGAGACGGGAAGAAGAACAAGTGACCAAAACGAGGGGTGGATCGGCATCGACGACATAGGACAGATCGGAATCCAATATCGGCCTCTTCCATTTCTGGTATGTTGTCAAGCTGAACTGAAGCCTCATCCACTTCATCATCCACACTCTCTCTTCGTTTATTGTGTTGTCGCCCAACGAAAAGGCTCCGAAGCGTAACACCCACGACCTGACCGCATGGAGATGATATGCACCACCTGAAAGTCAGTCAGCGGAAAGACTCCATTCATGACAGTTTGCTTGCCCATGAATGGACCCCAAAATGTTGGGGCCATTAACATGATTCCGACTCCATGCAGCCGCGGAAACCGGTTCAACATGCCGTTTTCCTATCTCGATCTGCCTTTAAAGAAAAAAAAATTCCCGAGCACACCTACTGTGATGGTGGTATCCAAAGCCTTGCGGTGCGGTGGTCATTCATGCTCCACGGGGCGCTGAACTGAACTGTCAGGGGATGCCCGAAAGACCTTTCTGGTGTAACTTGTTGAGTCTTGAGTTTTGGACTCTTGGGGGTTTCCAAGACCCGCCACATAACAACGGGAGATTTGGCGTGTACTCTGAAATCTGCTCTGCGCCATCTCCCACCCTGTGCAGAAGATGGGGACGGACGGTTTTTCCCCGGTGAAAAAGAGAACAGCAACTCTGCCCGAATGACGGCAGCCAAGTGGGTGTCGGGATGTTTCCAGATGGAGGTCAAGGGCCACGGTGGTCATGATAGTCATCCATCGGAAATGGCTGCCACGAGCCAAGATTGGCCAAGCGCGTGTCCCTATCCGATCCGCTGCCCTACCCAAATGAGGTGCATGAAGAGGGAGCGTGGGAGGGCAAGCAGGGCCGTTTGGGTTCCCTCCTCCATCGTGCCGGTAGGTATGCGAGTAACGCGGTTACGACAGGAACTGGAACTCTGGAAGGCGTGCTGCAACTGAACTTGTTATGGAAGCCGAACGTGTATGTATAAGCTACGGTGGTACTCAATGCCCTGCGCGGATCAGCATTCTTTTGAGTCGTGGTTCCATTCTTCCTCCCAGGGGCGTTCATTCCTCTTCCAACCTGACCCAAAACAAATACTACTGGAACGTGGTCAAAGAGAAGTTCCAGATTTTTTAGAGCTTCTTTTTCGATCCTTTTTGCGTGTGTGGAAGGGATGGCTTACCTCTACTCTAGAAGGAAGGGTACTGGGGCGAGCCACTCAGCAGTTGGTCTGTGCCATGTATGTCCTGTCTAGCAACTGCCCCTGAGGTGGGTGGCTTTTTTGAGCTCGGATCTGGCCCACGATTCCATCGAGTGTTGATCAACATGTTCATCAGGGCCGTTTGATCTGGCTATGTACTTGGCTGTTCTTCAGTTATCAATCTTCCCCTCGGCCATGTGGTCTTGTTTGTAGTGTAAAGCGCAGGTGTTTCTGTCTCTGTAATGTCTCTGATGGGCCAGGCGAACGGAATTCCGCCCGTTTATGGGTTTGGGCTGCGATTGGCCGTGTTTCAACGCCTCTTCCATTTCCATTTCTCCGTGCATTCGACCCGTGCTCTGGGTTCCTGACTGACTGACCTTGCCTCCTGCCTTCACCTCGGAATCAGGGGCTCAGAGGGGGGCTCTATTGCCAATCTGCATGTTCCTGATGCGGAGTGTATGAAAGGGTATAGATTTGTATGGACTGCGGGTAGGATAGCTGCTTGATAGCTGCTGACTTGCCGACGGCGTGACCAAGTCTGGAAAACAAGGTTGGTTGTTGTCGCCAATAGTGTTGTCGCAAAAGACTTCCTTGGCCGGGTACCTGTTCAGAGTCAAGATCATCTGCGGAGGTTAGAGATGCTGCAGGGGACGGAGACTGCCTGAGCGTTGGCGGCGGCATCGGTGCTGTGCTTATGGAGGGTACAAGCGAGGTACTGTACTAACTGCACGGAATACAGATATATAGCTCCAATTGTTAGTAAAGCACTTTGAAGCTAATGCCCCTCATGTCACGGCCATTCATTCTTTCCGTCATTCGACAGCTGCTGTCCATCTGATGGAAAGACCCAAGGACTCAGGACTGGCAAGGGCACTGCACAAAGACGATTTGCAGTCTGTCTAAAGAGGAAGGCATCTTGGGTTCTCCTGCTGCACATCCTCATGCACCCATTGAATGCAGCTTCTCGGGATGAATAGGTACGCAGAGGTACCTGTACGTAACTAAGCAGACGCAGATAGGCTTGGTGGACGCTTGTTTGATTTTCCATGCGACAGCGGCCAGTGCTTCCATTTGGAGTCTATTGCATCCATTCAGCATCCATCGAATCCCGGAGGAACAGCCCCTGGATTATATGCGAACCTCTCCCCGTCATGTTCATGTCCGTTGGCGTTGTCAATGTCATCGTTGTCAAGACTCTCTTGGTCGACCAAGTCAACAAATCTCCACGGGTACATCTGCTTGTACACGTTCCTACGACTTTGTGGTTTCTTGCCAGAGGTAGCCTGGTAGCCTCTCCATATCCACGGGGGGGTTTGGTGACTTGGCCAAGTTGGCCCAGAAAGGTCCCGTCGTGGTCAGGTCTCCCTTGTGGTGCTTGGCCTAGGAAATCTTTCCCCCGGATCAATCACTGACCAAGCATCCGCCGCTGAACCAATCAATCAGCTGCTTGGTCCTCCCATGGTCCTCCGTAGTCCTCCACTAGACCGCCCACTTCCTGGACATCGATTCGTAGATTCGACACAATTGTCCCCCCCCCCGGTTTCGAGGTCGACCACACCGGTTACTTTAGCCCCGAGTCCTCTCCGTTCTCCGTCCTTGTTTGCGCCACCGACCGGCAGCAGAGCAGCGCTCGAAAAAAAAAAAACAAATGCCTTTTCGCTCCACTCTCCCGACAACTCACTAGCCCCCGACCGTGCTGCCGACCATCAGACCAGCAAGGACTAGAAGTCCACTTTCTTCCACCAGGTTTCTAACCCGACCGACCATCTCCCGTCCCCCCGTCTCCGTTCGCCCAACTCGTCCTCCTCCCTGCTGCTGGCTCATTCCCACCGCAAGCAAGACAGACGGACATTCTGATTGTCTGCCACCGACGCCTCTCGATCGACCTCCCGCCCCCGGCTGCAGAACGAGAACCCATTGTCTGGGACAGCTTGGGTCTACAACTTGCATGCAAGGCTACCGGCTACCTGTCACCACACCCATCGTCTTTGTCACTCGCACAGGGTCCAACAGCTGCCACTTTGCAAGAGCACTTTAAGCGGGTCCTGGCCACAAGCTACGGGAAGTAGCAGGAGACAGACACAAACCTCGAACCTCTAACGAGTCGCCGTCGCGAACAAAGCATACACAAGGAAGTCAGCCTACGTTTCGACACGGTGGGGGCCTTTCTTGACCGGATTGACGCGTAACAAACTATCAGCTTCTTTTGCGCCACGCGATGAGGTAGGCTAATATCCCCCCCCCTCCATGTTTTATCCGGTACTATGGGATTGCGCAATGGAGGTAGAATGGATCCCATGTGGGCGAGGTGGTCCAAGGTCCGCCGTCTATCGGCCGGTCTGTCATCCGGTCCATCGCCGGGCTTCCCTTTCACTGCGCGGAGCACACCCAGCATGTGTCATCCGAGGTCCGGTCCGGAGTGCTGGATCGGATGGAACATATTCTTTCCTCCTCAAACTCTCCTCATGTCGTTCCGTTGCGCTTTGCTGACACGATCGTCGCCCATTTACAGTGCAGATGGCTACCGCAACTGAAAGCGCACCGAGAAACCACCTGGCCGACAAGCCAGAAGACCCAATGGGTGGAAGAAACCTACCGATCATCACACCAACCATCCAAATGTCGGCTCCTCCGGGCGACCCGATGGACATCACCCCCAGCAACAGCAACAACAGCAGCAATACTAACAGCAATGGCAACAACAACAACGCTACCATGGCAGCTCCAAGCAATTCGGATTCCCTACCGCCGCCCAAGAGCCCGGTCGAGGATGCATTAAACGCCCAGGCAGCCCCCAACGGCCGACCGCAACTGTCATCCGCCAACGATCAGTTGTCTCCCGATAACATCATCATGCCAGCACCGGCTGCCGCTGCCCCCGCGGTTCACCAGCCCAAGATTGTTCAGACGGCCTTCATCCATAAGCTGTACAACATGTTGGAGGATAAGTCGATACAGCATCTGATATCATGGTCGCCCACCTCCGAGAGCTTCGTTATGCAGCCTTCGCAAGAGTTCTCCAAGGTCTTGGCGTAAGTTGGAAGATTACCACCAGCTTTGGACTGATCAGGTCGCTAACAGCCAGCAGCCAATACTTTAAACATACCAACATTTCATCCTTTGTTCGCCAGCTCAACATGTACGGATTTCACAAAGGTAAGGATTTTCCGAGGCAGCTGGTTACCAACAGTCACTAACACGCTCAAAAAGTGAGCGATGTCTTCCACCATGGAGCTCCAGACGCCACCATTTGGGAGTTCAAGCATGGCAACGGCAACTTCAAACGCGGAGACCTGGTTAGCTTGCGGGAGATCAAGCGTCGAGCTTCTCGGCATTCTCTGGTACATAGAGAGTACAGCAACAACCAGAAGGTCCCGCCATCACAACCAGGCACCCCGGCCGAGCCTATGCCTCCCATGCAGGAAGTTCAAGGAGGAGATCCTCGGCTTAACAGTATCGAGCATACTCTGTATGATCTCAGCACTCGACTTCAGCGACATGAGGAGAACGCCCAGTTTATGCATATCAAGCATCAGGCCATTATGGACACGGTATCGCGTCTGCTTCAGTTCAACCATGAGCTTTCTCGGGCCGTTCTTGCTCTTGCCCCTTCTCCTGACAACCCGATACACCATGACGGTACGTTCTTCACTTGGAACGTTGTGGGTGACCGAATCACTAATATGCTTTCCAGTATCGGCTTTGCAAGGGCAGGTTCAACGCCAGATGGAGGTGTTCCGCTCGCTAGATGAGCCTCACGAGTCGGTCTTCGCTAGTACCCGTCCCTACTTCGCAAATGTGGAGAACGCCCCCGTATCACCGCGGCAAATGCCCCAGGACGACCCGCGGAGATCTGGCCCTACCTTGACGGTTCCCGGTCAACCACCTCGGCTATCGGTTTACAACAATTATCGTCCTGCCGTCCCTTCGAACCTGTCAATAAGTACTCCGGGTCGTAGGCCGTATGGCTCCACTAGCGGCAACTCGACAGGAACATCTCCATCTTCCCTCCGCCCGCACCCGCCACCTCCGCCTCCGCATCCGCTGTCGAACGTTGAGCTGCACCCGGGCTTGGCTAGGAGACATACCTCTGCTGACATCCGTGCTCCCGGTTGGCAAGCTAACCCTCCTCCTCCTCCTCCCAACCCTCCTCCAACCTTCTCTGGCCCACCGTCGTCGCAATGGCCTTCGTCGCCAAATCGTCCTGGGTTGTCCGAAGACCAACGCATTCGGGATTCGTTTTCACACTACTCTCTGCAGTCTGCTTCGCATCCTCGTTCCAGGCCAGCGTCGCCGCCGCCCCCTCCTTCCTTCTCTACTAACGGTGGAGGGGACACTTTCGGGAACTGGTCCTGGAACTCGGCTGGCCGTGACAACAAGAATCTTTCGGTGAGGGATCACTCGGCGCCGCCCACGAGGAGAGGAAGCATGGCCCATATCTTGAACCCGACCGATACTGCGGAAAGAGACGACGAGGACGAGGATCCCCGAGGCGATGAAGACCGCAAACGAAAGCGACTGATGTGAGGTTGCCAAAACGCATCATGTTGTGCAATATCCTATTGTCCTGCCTTCCATAATCATGTCGAAGCGACCTTCTCAAACATCAACTGCCTGTCCAACACCATCCGAACGAAACGCATAGCATTTATCCTCGAGATTTCAGGGTACACGCTTTTGTCAGCATATTGAGATTGGAAATATTCCAAGGAAATAAAAAGCGTCAGAGACGTCGAACACGGCGTCTGATAAACAACCATCACCACCATTACCCTCCTCCTCCTTATCATTAATTAAAGTAGCTTTCACTTTTCCCAAACACATACGGACTGACCGTACCACCATCATTTTCCTTTCATTGTTTCTTTTGCTAGATTATCTGTTCCTTTCACTTGCGGTGGATCCAGGAGATGCCGTTGGATAGTAATTGGATACTTACACTACTAAACTGACCTAATACTCGCGTGGTAGCTATGAACTTCTTGGCTGTCTCCTTCTTCAAACTTTTCCTTAACATCTATATTCTACATGTTCCTGTTGTTCGCTTTGCATTACTCATGGGGAGGAGGGGAAGCATGGTGGAAATGGATGGAGGCGGTACGGCTGACGGCGGGGATTTGGCGTGATGTGGCGTTCCTCGAAAAATTGAGCAGTTCAATGTGAGGGTGAGATAGGTAGAAGCTATCTGATTATCACCCTATCGACCTTGACAGGCTCTCTCAACGAGCGGGTGTAGTAATGTACCAGTAGTGTAGTGCTACAATAATGGAATCAAGAATAAAAGTACCAATGAAGCCAGGGGAGTGTTACAGAAAGACACAACTGCTTATCCTGCAAGGACGTAAACTAGATTCCACTCACTGCTTTCAAGGTATCTGGCTGTGTGTCGCTCCCAAAGAGGACACTGCCACTGCAGATTCCAAAGACAACAACCATCAGGCGTGTGCCTGCCCTGTCCTTGACATCCATCAATCCGGATCCGGGACTGGCAAGGGCACCTTAAGACCGAACCGAACTCCACCACAGATCACCGCGGACAGCGGCTTCTCCCGCAGTGTGCCTGCAGCGTGCATCCCGGCGCAGCAATCTACAGAATCTTGAACATGGCCCGGATATCGGCACTATAAAAAGGGTGATGACGCAATGAAGAAGAGACAAAGCAACAGGGCACTTAACCTCCGGGCTCCGTGGGGGGGAATCCTCCGTTTGGCCGTTCCTAACCCCGATGTCCGTCCGGGCCCGTGCTGGGATTCCGTGCGGCTCCCGAGCTCCCGGGCCCGGGCTCCGCTTAAGCGGGCGGTAGTAAGTGGATCTCGGATTTGACTAACAACCAATCAAATAACGCTGCTCGATAAGGCAGCGAAATTTCCGATAAGCACCTTGCCAACTCCAACGTTCTTTCTGGAATCGTATGGTTCGACGACGTTCTTTTGACTTTTTGCAATCGCGACGCGTTCACTTCACTTTTCCACTTGGATTCTCACATCGGGACGTAGCGCAGTGGCCCGACTACGCCGTCGCTCAATTCAAACCGACAAACTCGGGATAACTTGCCAATTACTCTATACTCACCTCAAGGAAGTGCTGCCACACCTGCACCACGCCACCCACCGCCATCACCAGCCAAAACAAAACAGAGAACTTGCGCTTCATTCACCACCATCTCAGCACAACATGTCCAAACCCTCAAACAACGGGTCCGGCCCCAACGGCAACGGCAACGGCAAACCCCCCGTAGCCCCCGACCTCAACCAAGTCCTCAACTCCATCTCCCTCTCCATGTCCAAGCACCGCGGCTTGTTGGCCTCTCTTTCGAAGCATCGTCCTTCGGCTTCCACCACCCTCAGCAGTTCGACTGTGAGCAAGCAGACAAACTCCGGAGGATTTTCAACCCTTCTCCAACAACAAAAATCAGGATCAACGACACCTGCAGAGCAGGAGGGAGAAGAAGCTGGGGAGGAGGAGAAACGCAAAATCCCAGACCATGAGGAGGAAATAAGGTCGATACTCAACCAACCTCCCAATGCTGGGCTGGGTTGGGTGCCGCCGTCTAAATCTGACAACAACGGCACCAACGGTGGCCGAGGAGGGACGGGGAGCAAAGAAGAGAGGGAGTTGAGGAGGAAGATGGGGTTGAAGTGGCAGCCCGGACAGCAGGGAAGGGGCGGGCAGCAGGGTATGGAGAGTGGCCAGGGGCAGAAGAGAAAAAAGATGGAGGAGAGTGAGAGTGAGGAGGAGGTGGGCAGGGCGGGGGCTGTTAGGGGGAGGAAGAGGGGTGTGGTTTCTGCGGACTTGGAGGGGGGGAAGGGAGGAAGAGGAGCGGGGAGGGGGAGGCGCGGTGGTGATGCGAATGGGAGGGGAGCTGTGCCTCTGCCTGGGTCAATGCTTGGACAGAGCAAGGCAGTGGCGGGTGATAACAATGTGGTGAATGATGGACAGGTTCAGGATAAGGCAAAGGAAAATCCTGCTGCTGCTGCTTCTGCCACGAACGAAGCAACAGATGGCCAGCGTAAACCAGACGCAAGCGCAGAGCAGCAACCAAGTCCGACGACAGCCACGACTTCGCCAACAGCAGATACGCCCAAACCAGAAGACGACCCTGGCACAGCTGGCACAGCTGCTGGGCAATCTCAACAGGCCAAGAAAAAGAAGGAAAACGAAAACAGGAAAAAGAAGAAGAACAAGAAGAAGAGGAGAAAGGCTGCGCAGGCCGAGGGCGGAGAGGGAGCGCCAGTTGATGGGAAGGAGACAGAGGAGGATGGCGGTGGTGGTGATGGTGAAGAGTCAGAATAGGCAGAGGGATTCAGCTCATGACAATCCAATCGAACTGAACAGATTGTGCTGTCTTTGCCAGCACGTTGCCCGCATATTTCTGGTTAGGAAGGCCACGGGCGTCGGTGCTTATGTATGCGGCTGCTACGGAGTTTCGGACTCCGGAGCAGCTTGCAGACAGTGCTGTGTGTTGTGCTGATTAGCACCTGCCACATGAACACGCGTTCAAAAGAGCTGGTCTTCCCCCCGGACCTTCCACGTGGTGTATTTTTCTATCTGTATTGTTACATGTGGAAAGTGCGTCCCGCCTAGAACTTGTGCTCTTGGAGTGGTACCTATAAAAGGGCGCGTCTGTCCCGTTTCGCCTTGGTCCAGATTTTCCTCTTCTTTCCACCAGGGCAGCCGTCTCCCATCCTCATCATCCAGTCAGCCATCTTCTCTTCTTACAACCAGCTATCTGGGTATTAAGCATTCGCCTTACTGTCCACTTTAATCTACTTGCTCCACACCTTTTGTCTTTTTTTCTTCAACGCTTCATCAACCGGTGCCTTCGCTCTTCTCTCTTAAATTACCAAGGTCCCATTGCTGGTACGTATCTGTAAACAACGGTACGTCTCTCTTAACAATTTACTCCAGTCTCACTTCTCAAACACCTTCCTCGACCTCATTCTCGTCCTTGTCCTCTTTCCCCTCGACCTTCTGTATGGGGTAACCTGCACGCGCCCTACGATTGCCTACACGTACCTTGCGAATTTCGAGATCTTTCATGATTATCAACCACTACGACTAAATTACTGTACAAAACCTCGTATCCCAAACTCACTAGCACCCATCCAATGTACTAAAGACCTTTTTTCTTCTAGTACTTATTCCGATCTTGGTATCAGCGAGCCGCTTCCCTATTGCATTCGCTGCGCCGTCCTATGCAACTAACCTTCAAACACTGTATATGAGTATTCTAGAAAGAAAGTGGAGGCTCAAGAGAGGAGGGTATAGCCCGAATTCTATACTGAATACTCTTTCTGAAAGGTGTGGCCTGGATTTAGGTGAACAAGCCCCGGAGGACTGTGGGAAATAGGGTACGTGTAGGAAACATAAATCCACGAAAAGTTTGATGATACCGTTTCCCATCTCGCAGTGTGCCTCCAAATCTAACCTTTCCAAACGCAGAACATCATCCCAGCACCGCCCATAACGGTATCACTACGATACGATAATGTCGTTCAGGACCATGGTCACCCTCGCGACCGTCCTCCTGGCGTCGCTGGTGGCCCTCTTCCCAATCGTTTCCCAAGCCAACCATTGCAAAGCTGTCAAGTTCGACGCCGGCGAACCCCGCCGAGCTCCCACAAACATGCCCGCCGACGCCAATGTCCTCCAAGCGGTCAACATGACGGACTTTGCCGCCGAGCTCAGGGCCGCGGGCTGGGCTAAGCTACACCTGGGTTGGGACAACTTCATTCGAGAGCATGCCAAGTTCGACCACAACGAGGCGGCCATCTATGCGGAGCCCGGGCACCACCAGGGCAACCCCGAAGACAACACAATATTTTGTGAGAACTTCGACGGGAGTCAAACCACGTTTGGCCGCGGAGACGCCATCGAGCAGATAGGTCGATTCTGCGGGCCCGGGAGCCCGCTCTACGGCAAGGTGCTCAAGGGCCCGCTCTCGGTGCACCTCCGCATCGAAACGAAGGTCACTTCCTGGGACGGTTTCCCAGACGACAGGTACTACACCGACTGGAGCCTGTACGTCGAGGATGGGTGCGAGTGGATGCACGACGAGGAGGAGTGCATCAAGTACTTGAAGGTGCCGGTTGATGCCTGCGATTGCGAGCAGGCAAACGAAAAGACGGGAGGGGCGGTGATGAATCGGTGCTATTCGTTTCGGGTCCATATGGGTCCAGATCCTGATTCTTATTATCATTCGTGGAACGAGCCGCACAAGGAACCATGAATAATGGAGAAGGAGAGAGAAAGGTAGATGGATATGGGAGCGAGTAACACGGACGCACACTGAGACGGATTATTTTATTAAAAGCAAAAGCTTTTCACTTCCACTTGCAAGCTGGGATTAGAATAATACCATCATCATCATCATCATCATCATCATCGAGGTCACATATAGGTTTTCTCTCATAATCTCCAAGGGTAGATATCTTAACATACCGAAAACAAACCAAAAACCAAACCAAAACAGATCACCGCACCATACATGTACCGTATCTTCGATTCCTTTTACCAATCCTCCGGATGTGAATGAATAGGACCCATTTGGACCCCAAACCTATAGCACCGACTCATCACCGCTTCTCCCCCCCTCCAGCAACAAAAACCTCCTTGTACCCCGAAGGCAAGTGAGTGAATGCTCTATATAGACTATGTGTTATTATCCTCTTCCTCTTCCTCTTCCTCGTCCCTCGGGCAGCCGAACTATACTTGGGTATAGCAGGAAAACCTCTCTTTCTTTACCTACCTCTACAAGCTTTAAAGAAGTTCTTGCTTGCTTCTCTTTTAGTTGTCTCACTTGTCACTTGTCAGTCATGTCACTGGTGCTGGTCTTCAGGTCGGGAAGGTGAGGTAGGCGAGGTAGCTCTAGATAGGTGAACGTAAGTAAACCAAGAGGTGCCGAGAAATGATATCCTGTCCCCAACGTTTTGGGTGCAACCATCATAACCGGCCCGGGACGTGGATGTACCTAGCTTGGAAAAGGTTGGGAGTTTGGTCGGGTGATGAAAGAAGCTAGCTGTGCATGTCACTGGTAGTGAGGTACTGAGGCGAGGCCGGGCAACTGGAAGGACTGGATTTCCAGGAATGGAATGTCATGAAGGGCAGGATACCTCTAAAGATACTGTGTGTGATAATATTTGTGAACTAAGAGTGAAACTGAGAAAAAATCGTGCGTGGCTGACATGCTCATATGCCCCAAGTCAAGCACATGTGTATGGCGGTTTCGTCGATCGTCCATCATTGCGTGTCGTCGAGTAGCGGCAGCTGGAGGCGGGAGAAGGCAGAACTGAGGGATTACTGAGGCGACCCATCTTGAAGAAGCCTTGAAGAGCCGCCGGCCAGATGTGTCGAAATGGTGGGATGTTGTTGACTTCCACTAGTTAGCTTCATGTTGTTGTTTTGGGGCGCCATTTTAATCTTCTCGCTCTCTACCTTACCTACTGTTGGCAACGCAGGCGAAGAGCGCCAGGACCAATTGGGTAGGAGAGGATGTACAACCTATGGCACATTCACCACGGACAGAGGGCTTGACAAAAGATGGCAAGTCGAATCCTGTCTACGGTTATGGTTGTGAAGCAAGCTTTATGACCGAGTGAGTGTCTCTTCAAGCCCGTTGATGCTTGATTGATAAACTGGGGTGCTTGAACACAACAAACCCTCGACCCTGATACGGCTGGCCATACTTTCCCTTTATACAAGGGGCATTTGCCGATCGACGACTGGAGTTCTCATTAGTAGGTATATTGCTGTTAAGACCCTGGAGAGTGGGTTATCCACAGCAGTCTGTTTTTGATCACGGCCGTTGGATCAGGCGGCAGGATATCGATAATATGTTAAAAGATCCAATTAGACTATCGAAATCTAGAATTACCAAATCCGTTGCCTTGAGAAACCAATCATCAAGCGTGAGTGACTATCGAGGGCGTCTATGTCTGGATCATGGCTTGTAGTTTGGTGAGCGTGTGTTTGTGCATGGGTGTGCGCGTACGTGTGGTTCTTCCTGGTGTAAATGTGCTGCTGGTCGCCTCTCCAGAAGATTGCCTTTGAGAGAGAGCTGCGAGAAGGAAAAATAAGCGGGTTTGCCTCAAAACACAAGAAATAGCAAAACAGTAGCTCCTTAAAAAGACCAAAAGTAACAATGTGTTAAAAACCCGTGCCGCGTCCTCAGTTATGCCCAAGATCGAAAATACACACACGCAACACACAACCCCCAATAGCTAAGGGTTCGTGGAAGCTCTCTAAAGAAGCCCACCGCCCCATCCCAAGTCTCAGCCAGCCCACTCTTTCCCCCCTTTGCCCGTTGCCAGGAATCGTGACGGACACCGACGATGAGCCAGCTATTAGGCTCCCTCTTTGCGGTGCGTTTGATCGCCATCATCTTAGACCCCACCATAACCTGTCCCGGCAAGCGAAAAAGGGCCCGCGGAGCCGTGATGAATTCCCAAGGCAACATATAAAGCCGCCTCAAGTCTCCCCCCCAGGTCCCTCGCAAAACCACAGAAGCAGAGCCGAAATATTCCCAACTGAGATCCCATTAGAGCAGTACTCGCATTACAGCTCAACCCAATGCACACGCCGTAACATCCAACCGCACCATCATGTCGTCAAAAACCGTCCGATGCAGAACCGTAACGCCGAGAGCGCAACCAATGCCGTGGGGCATAGACGCTTTAGCAGCAGCCGCCGGAAGAGTTGTTGGAGACGCCGTGGCCGGGGGAGACGTTGACGCTGGCTTTCGTGTTGTTGGTGGCGATGGAGCTGCCCATGCGCTCCTTGATCTGGCGGGCCATGGTAAGGAAAGCCTGCTCGACGTTGCTGGCGTTCTTGGCGGAGGTCTCGAGGAAGGGAATGCCCAGGCTGTCGGCGAACTCCTGTTGGTCAATGTGTAAGTACGTGGCTTAGAAACGCGTTTCTGAGGGTTAGGGGTGGATGCGTACCTTGGCGACTGTGTACTCAACAACCTTCTTGTCGGTCATATCGCTCTTGTTGCCGACGAGGAGCTTGTTGACACCCTCGGTGGCGTAACGGTCAATCTCCTGAAGCCATTGCTTCACGTTGTTGAACGAATCCATATCGGTGACATCGTAGACGACGCAGATACCGTGGGCGCCACGGTAGTAGGAAGAGGTGATGGTACGGAAACGTTCTTGGCCGGCGGTATCCCACTAGATGAGACGACTTGGTCAGCGACTCGAGATTCCCCAGGTGTCCAGGGGTGCCGGGGGGTGCTTACGATCTGAAGCTTCACGGTCTTGCCATCGAGCTCGATAGTGCGGATTTTCTAGCCAGACGGTCAGCATCTTGAAGGGGGGGTCGAACGGTTGTGTCGCGCAGGCAGGATAGCAGGACGTACGAAGTCGACACCGATGGTGGAGATATAGGACTCGGTGTAGGTATCGTCGGCGAAACGAAGGAGCAAGCAAGACTTGCCGACACCGGAATCACCGATGAGGAGGAGCTTGAAGAGGTAGTCGTATCTGATTGCATCGTCAGCAGGGTTCGTTGAAAGGGTGGCGGCGGTGATCGGTCGAGGCGCGAAGGGAAGGGGACGATGTCGGGCGATGAGGGGGAGCGGTGGGCACCCTGAACGTCAAACATGTTAGCAATCATGGCAACAACGTGATACGAGGGGCGGCGATGATTGTAGGGCGGCCGCGCGGCAGCAGCATAAGGAGATATAGGAAGGGCAGATAGGGCAGGAGAAGAAGGACAGGAGACTTGATAAACTTACTACTCGGGGTTCATGATGGGCAACGAGGGACGTGATATGCGATGTGGTGGTGTTGGGTTGTTGGAAAGCGAAGAATTAAGGCGGGTATCGTAAAACGGTGGTGGAGCGAAAGATGGATGGCTTTAATGAGATTAGGTAGTTGTAGGTCGTTGGTCGTGTCTTGGGTGGTCGGTGGTCTGTTGGTTGATTGATGATGTGGAGGATAGGTGGAAAAGGCAGCAACAGCACGCAGCAACCTGGAACGGCAACACAGGCAGTTGATGGAATGGGACTGGCAGCGAGTGGCAGTGGCAGCCCACACACACTCAGTGGAGGGCAGGCTGGCTCACCAGCCAGAGTGACCAGGCCGCTCAGCTGCGTCAAGGCGTCAGAGGGTCCCGGTTCTGGTGATTGGCGACCGTCCGGCCAAGAGGCGGGACACCCATCCAAAACAGGGGACTCAGGCGGTGACGACGCACGTGACGCTGCCGCCTCCTGACACTTTCACACTTCAGTTGAAGTCTTGCACTAACAATTTCACAGCCAGACAAATCGGGAGCAAAAAGAACCGTGATGAAATGCGGTTGAGAATTTCAGGTTATTGTCCGTCTAGGAAACAACAAACTACGTCAACAGTTTTTTTGTTCTGCTCTGCCTCGAAAATCAAGAAGTCTTTTTTTGTTGTTCCCATGGCTTTGTTAATCTGGACTTTGGGGGCTGGGCCACCTGAGCGGTGTCCACATGGGCTTCCATTGATTTGGATCTCGGAGCGACATTGATTCACGTGCAACATGATGGATGTTGGGTCGGTATATCAGGAGGAGTGCGCCATACGAATACCCGACCCAAGCAAAAGCAACGGCCGATTGTCATGATTCTAGGAAGCTTCTCGCTTTCATCCCGCACCCCTTCACTTTATGCCGATAAGATAAGGCTCATATGAAACAGGTGTGCCAAATGGGACCTCAAACTCGGTATGTATCTTACGGCAACCCTTGGTTTCACTATACGAAGCTGGGCAAGTTGAAGAACTGAAAGAGGACGAGAGCAAGATCCAACCCCACAACCCGTCGCTAAAGGTATCCACACTCCCGGGATCCCTGTCCGTGAACAAGCTGATCCACCTGATTACCGATAACACGCCCGGCCCTCTTATCAGCTTTATCAGTTGCAGTTGGGCTTGTGTCGTCTTACACCACTTCCGAGCCAATCCTGTCACTGACATCATTCCACCCGGTGCGGCACCCTTCATCAGACACACAACCGCTCGGCTTTTCCACAGTCTTAAAATTCCGACCTACAAAGCGCTGCGCGTGCAAGCCGGCCTTATCTTGCATTCCAGCCCTATACACACCCGTCTCTCTCTATTTGCGCATCTCAGCGCGGCGTTTTCCGACAGCCCACGTTTGCGAGTCCACTCCTGCCGGCCCAGGTACCCGACGACTACCCAAGTGTTAAACACCACCATGTCGGCGCCGACGAGGATACGAAGAGCTGGTGGTATAGTGGGAAAACGACAGCAATCACAATGCCGATCCTACTTTCTCTCAAACCAGCCTCCAACACACTCGCCGGCGCAACAACCGACCTCATCACAGCCGACAACTAAATCACCAACCAAAGTTAGCGGCGCATCATTGTCAACCGCATCCGTCGCAAACACCACCACCACCACCAACAAGCGCTCAACATCCACCCTCCCAGAAACGAAACAGCGCAAACTCCCCGAAACTTGGTTCAACCCCAACAACGTCCAGATCCCCGCGAAATCAGAACCCAGCATCGATGAGATCCGACCTCCAGATGGCCCCGGCGGGCTGAACAAGCCCCCAGACGAGCGCAAAGTCAAGCTAGGCAAAAGTGCGACACCCTTTACAGCTCCGAACCCCTCTTCAACTTCAACATGCTAACACCATCCTTTTTACCTCTCAGCCCTCCGAATCCTCCAAGCCCACCTCCCCACCATCCTCCAATCGCCCCTGCCCACCTCCATTCTCTCCCCCCAAATCTCCCTGCACCTCTTCCCCTCCACCCACCCGCACCTCCCGGCCGTCACCGGCCGCGTCGCCTACATCGCCGCGCTTTGGACCGCTCCCCTCGCCTGGAACCGGCTCCCGATAATCGGCAACGTCCGCCTCGAGATCTTGTCCGAACGCATGGTCGACCGCCCACTCTACAAGCCCCCGTCGCAAAACCGGCGAATCGGCGCCTTTCCCGAGCAATTGATTGTGCGCTGGCGGACTATCGGCAAGACGAAGAATTGGGGGTTGAGTTTTGTTAATGGCAGCGAAGGAGGTGATGCGAAGGGGGTTAGGGAGACGGAGAAGGGAACAACGGAGTATAAAGCGCCGGTGGGCGATGCGGAACCGTCGGCGGGGAGGGATAACAGCAAGAAGTCCGAGTTTACGGGGCTATTTATCTTTGAGTTTGATGGCGAGGGAAGGATATTGAGTCATACGATTGAGCATGCGCAGCAGGATGGGGAGGTTGAGAAGGGGGTGGGTGCGACGGTGGTTGGGTTGACGGATTGGTTGTTGGGTGGGATGAAGGGGGCCAGGGAAGGGGAGGGGGGAACTTGTCCGGCTTTTACGGGAAGGCAGGGTGAGGGAGCTGGTGGGGAGGTGAGGTGATGCTGGTGGCGGGAGTTATGAGGAACATGGCGTAGGGGATGGAAAAGCTTTGGGTTTGCTGTGTTTTGGGATGCATGATGATGATGACGACGATGATGGGCGACCTTGTTAGGGCGAGAAGTGGTCCCACGCTGCCGAAGACACAAGGCAAGCATTGTTACTGTACAACATGTATTTTTATATTCATGATATCCTCTCACCCCTTTTCATCACATCTTGCTTCACTTTCCCTCCATCTACAATCTGCATTCAAATGCATTTCGAACCAAAGATGATTTTCAAAAGTTTTATATATTCATTCGGTAATGACAGGACGGCAGATTCCTCAGGCTCCTCATCTCTCTTCTCGAAGTTCACCCCCCCATATCCAAGAAAAGAGAGACAGCGGCCCTCCTCCACCAGAAAAACACAGGGCATGTGTTTCATATCCCCTCTCCCTTGTCCTTCCTTTCAGACACACCACAACCACAACGTGTATCCAAACTCCCTCCAGCTCCAGCTCAAGGTCAAGGTCAAGGGTTATAAGGAGCTACGCAGCAACACGCCCCTAAACAACAACCTCCGTATCACCCCCCATCTCTCCACTAAGCTCCCTACTCGTCGGCCCCCGTCTCTGCGCGCCTTCCGGAACCTCCTTCTTGGCAGCATTCGCCGCGCCATTGGCATTGACAGCACCAACATAGCTCATCAGCGCGTTTCTCGCGGCTTCCACCACCTTCTCGGCGTGCGTCAATGCATCTCGAAGGCTTTGGGCGATCTGATCCAACTCTCCAACCTTATAGCCGTTTCCAGTGCTGTTGTTCTTCTCGGAAGTGGTGTAGGTAGCATCTCCGTTAACGGAAGATGCGGTAGTCGAGGCGGTGGTGGTGGTAGGGATAGAGGAAGTGGTGGAGAGGCTGTTATCGTAGTTGGGACCGCGCTGCTCCTCGAGCAGTTCGCGGATGTGACCGTTCAGCCAGATTCCCGAAAGCTGGGCGTCGGTCATGTCGCGGGCGCCGGAGATGCGGCCGCGGCAGGTGGGCTTGGAGCAGAGGCAGTCGAAGGGCTGGGCCATGGTCCATTCGGTTGAGGGGTAGAAGAACTGTTTACGGCACCCAAGTGTGTTAGCGAGTCTTTGCGGGGTTTGGGGAAATGGGCGGGAAATCAGGATGAGGGAGAGGAGAAAAGTGACGGGGAGGGGCGGGGAGTTTCGATAAAGTGTAGAGGGACGGACGTACGGTCAATTCCTCGCCAATCTGAATCCCTCTCGGGCCGGCGATGACGTTCATGTTACCCGTGTCGAAGATCTGTCCACATAACAACCCCAATTAGATTCTCATCCATTCGTTGGATATGTAAGTTAACTGAGAGCTATGAAAGTGGGAAACATATACAAGAGACGGCTCGCAAGAGTGGTTGATATACAGCAAGTCGCTGTTCAAATCCAGGTGCTTGTCACGGCCACACTGGACGGTAGCATACGTCGGCTTCTCGGCCGGCGTGCATGGGGGGTACTCGAGCTTGGCGAACAGCGCAAAGGGCGGCAGAGCAATCTTGGAGATGCTCTTGGACGTGAACTCGGCCTCGTTGACGATGAGGTGAAGACGGTCCGGGTGGGAGGGCTGAACCCAGTGGGGCTTGATGGGTGCCATTGTGTTTGTATTTAGGAGTAGTGATTATACACCTGATGGTAAGAGGTAAATAATAATAATGATTGGACGGTGTTGCCAAGTATGCCCTCCGCTTTGGACAGATGTGTTGGTGCTGGCACCTCGGTGGTGTTGAGGAAGTTGAGTGGTGGTGTTGATGTCGAAGATGTTGAAGATGGATGATAGGAAAGAAGGAAAGAAGAAGGAAAAGAAACAACAGGAATACCGGGTGACTGGGGAACGCCGCGTCTTATGGGGATTTATTGGTTCTCCAAACCCAACTCAACCACGCATGCACGCGACTCGAGTACCATCCAACATCTCAAAAGCTTTCCCACGGTCTCTCTCGGCTCTGGGGAGTTGTCCACAAGCAACAAGGGCTGCCAACTCAGGCGGGGGATGGATACCTCTCTACATCACCAAGATTGGAGCATATGATAATGGCAGGGTCCATATAATCCATACACGGGTCCGGGGACTTTGTTTGTCCTTCCTTGTGAAAGAAAGAACGGAGAAACTGATGGAGTGGGATGGATGGAGTCTTTTCCGTGGCCCCGGGCAATGTCCGTCCCACTCTACTAGTACCAAAGTATTCGATACCTCGATAGTTAACACGCCGTTTCTTTGTCCTGGTTTCTTGTAATTTGTTCCTTGTCTCGTTTTCCTGACCAGTGCTGTATATGAATTGATTCGGCCGAGACTCCACCGGAGATGGTCAGACGGACGGCGCGCCGGAGCGTGGTGTGTCCGTGTCTGACCCTTTATACCAGAACGTATTAGGCAGTCCAGATATCCCTCAGTGGTCGGCGTTACGGCACTTCATCCAGACACCCAAAACTACAACTCAATGGCAGAAAGAATAGCATGTGCTTGTGAATTGATGATGCGCACTTGAAGATCGAGATATGGATGGCGGGGTTGCGTGTTTTAGCATCGGATCATGGCGGGGGGTTTTTATGGGGGTCTTTCCACTTCCCTTTCATCCATGCCATGCTCCGGTATCCCGGCGCTGTTTGGGGCCTTTTTGGGGAAGCTCGGTGACCGGCAAAAGGGGAACGAGTTCATGGCCACGATCAACCAATCACAGTGAGGGCAATCGACTAAAGTGGATAGGATGCACGTAATTGTACAGTGGGAGGCCTTGGCAAAACGGTTTGCGCTAAAAGCTGCGCGCTGCAAGCCCCCAAGACCTAGCGTTCCAACGCTTCCAGGGCTGCAAGGGGTCCTTTCCAAACAACCGAGGATGAACATCATGAAGAAAGAAGCGACATCCGGCAGTTTGGGTTTGTACAACGTGTTGCGCGGCAAAGGTTTCATCGAATACGATTGGACGGCATGGAAGTCCCAAGTTTTCTGGTAAGACCGGTGGGATGAGAGACAACAACGGGAGTATCAAAGTCGCATGACACCTCCCGTCTGGCTTCCGCTTGGACATCATCGACGGCACGATGGCATGATGTTCTGTTCCCGGTTATTCGGACTCGATCCGGAGACCGGTCTGTCCAGTTTCATCCTAGATATGGACAACACCACAGACGATACACCGCCAAAAAGCTGGGCTAACAAGCGAAAGCCCCAAAGTTGTACTCCCGCTGTACGATGTCGAAGGTCCGATAATGTCCCCGGAGGCGGGTGAGCTCTGCGACTACTGCGCAGCCATCGACTTCGAACCGATGCGCCTCCTTACCCTTGAAGAGTTACAGGCTTTGACCGACGAGAAAGATCTTCTAGGGGACTCTCCATTCTCTTATAACTCCCAAAGAGGCGTGATTCAGTATTCGAGGCCGGGTCTCGGGCGAGATCCAAAAGCTCGGAACGCAAAGTCGCATCGACCGCTCTGCAGCCGGTTGTCCCTTGTGTCAAGCCATCTCAACCTTGGTTAGAACATCCGGACTGTATACGACCCACCGCGATTTCTTCGAGGCCGACCCAGATTGTGGTAAAGACATGATACAAGAGCGCGTGAAGCGAAAGCAGTGAGATATTGTCTGTCTCCCCCAGTTGCACTCTTGGTTTCTTTGGAAGAATATCCTTGATGTGGAACGCACCAGTGACTGCCTTTAAGCGGCAGCTGAGTCTCACGTTATTCGACTGCTTTCGGACTCTGGATCCGGCAGAGGATGAGATTTTCAGCGACACCAGCATCAACAGACCACGTAGCCTCTTTAGTGGGCGCGAGAGGCCGGCCATCATTGACCCTGACCTGCCGCGGCGCTGGCTACGTACTTGTTTGGCGGACCACAAGGATACTTGTCCTCTGTATAGGAGCAAGAACAGAACGGCTTCTACCTTTCACCTTATCGACACGAGCACCAGAGCAGTGGTTGAGTTCACGAATCACCGTCTTGGGGATATCCAGTATGTAGCTCTCAGCTATGTATGGGGCAACGGCCACAAAACTACCCTGAAGCATGACACTCTCAATCAGCTACAGTTAGCTGATTCCTTACGAGTGGTAGGACCGCAGACAGTGCTAGATGCAATCAAATTTGCCTCTGACATGGGCATCAGCTACCTCTGGGTGGACGCTTTTTGCATTATCCAAGACGACGAAAATGATAAAGCCGCCCAGCTCCAGCTTATGGCTGAGATCTATCAATATGCCCTCTTCACAATCGTGGCTGCTGCCGGCAACGACGCCCAAGCAGGGCTTCCAGGCATCAGCATACCAAGGGGAGCTATTCAACCAACGGTTTTGGTGAAGACAGCTTCCAGCCCAGAACTGGCGCCAATATGGCTCATATCGACATTGGCACCGCGGGACAAGATGAGACACTATGCTTGGTCTACTCGTGGATGGACACTGCAAGAAAAGGTCTTGTCCCGACGCGTCCTCACTTTCACCGACAAGCGACTGCTTTGGAGGTGTCGACAGTGCAAAAAGTGGGAGGAGATTGACACAGAAAGTGCCCGTAGTGAGTTATCTTGTTCTCTCCGATACGAGGGGACCGGAGGTCGCAGTCTTGACCTCGATCCTTTTATGGAACCAAACCCATCACGCATCGGCCAGGCAGAGATCACGGCATCTCCGTGGCAAAACTTATCCTCCTTGATATCCGACTTTGCGCGCAGGGACCTTACCGTACAAGGAGACACCCACGACGCCTTTTCCGCCATCCTCAGAGAGTACACCATCCAAACAGGCGTACACTTTCTACACAGTATGGGGTCTACCGGCTGATGCCCGCTTTGAGCTCACTCTATGCTGGCATTCACACCACCAAGCCCCCCGAACTAGATCCGCATGCAGGGAAACCGCTTGCGTGGCACCGGGAACATATGACCTTGCCTCTACCTCTTTACAGCAGAGGGTCCCGTTCAAGCTGGTCGTGGCTCGGGTGGAGAGGACCTATTGATCTGCCAGATTTGGATTACCCCCAAGCGTTGGTTTCACTAAGATACGACACAAACAGCCCTAGTTATACAAAAAAAAATCGTATCTGGTAGAATTGACAGTCAAAAAATAACCAGACATGAGGAAATCGAGACGCCTATCGTCGCCTATGTGCTCACAAACACACCTCTTCGGCTCGTCAGGACGTCAGCTCTCACGCCAGATGCACATTCAGTTACCCACCCCGAACAAATGGACGACCCAACCCCATCAGTTGTAACCCTCGACGTGATCCTCACTGAACTACCAGACCTAACCATCGACCGCCTCTGCCTTATCCCCGAACGATCAACTCCTCTTCTTCTGGGCCGGAAGCACTCACTTCTTTCCCTCACCTCCATCGACCCATTCCCATTCCTCTGAGAGAGGTAGACCAGTCTACGACGAAAAAGGCGAATACTGTGGGAATGTGGGACCATTACCAGGTGCAGTCAACGATGATGAGGGGAGCGGCTAGTGTTGGAACACATCACCAACCGAAACCAGTGACAACGAGGGCATCAGAAACAATGAGCGAGCAGAGTTCATCGCCCTCCGTCGCTTCACATACATTTGTCTTGTTCTCCAAGTCGAGAGGCGGGAGAGGATCGTGTACAGGGTTAATATTGGGCAGATTCATGCGCAGGCGTGGCGCAGGAGTAGGCCGAGGAGGGAGCTTGTTACTTTGGGATAGATAGTCCAGTCTTCTGTTGACTCTTGAGCGCGGGCTACAGTACCTTAGAGTCAATGGTCACTGGGCTGGGAGGGAACAGGCTTCCTTGCCGGGTGTTGTGGCATCATGTTGTTTACGGATCTGGGTTGCTGAGCATCAATATCTCCATTCTAAGAGGTAGTGCATCCCGTCCTTTCTCCAATACAAGGGGCAGTTACCTACCTCCATACCTACCTACCTATACAACGCATGACTTGATTGACTTTCAGTCCAGCGACCCGATAGTTTGCCCTCTCTCCTCTCCTGTTTATGCTACATACCCGACTACTTTATCTGGGCGTATGGATTGAGAGCATGAACAAGCGCCGCAGCAGATAGTTGGACACAGCCCCTTGTGGTATGTAATGTGGTTAGATCTGGAGTAGCTGCACTTTGCCCACCAGTCCTTTGTTACTCTGCTCCCGGAAGAAACACAGTTGACTGGATTCCCTGACGCCAGCACAAATATCGAGATGAATGAACGTTGGTGAATTTGGAAAACGAAGGGAATTTCACTTAAATGGAAACAGTGATAGGAGAAAAAAAAGGAGCTTAGGTTTTACCTAGGGACTGATGATATGAGAGGGAAAGAGACGGGAAGAGAAAAAAAAAAAAAAAAAAAAAACATACAACACCAGGGATTCGCTGGTCGTCACCGACCCAACTACTAGTCTGGCCCTCACTGGCTTATCTATGGGAGAGCGGACGGGATCCCGAGTTTTCCAGTGGGTATGGTCGTATGTGATCATATTCATTGAGCATTTCACCTTATATTCTGAACCCTTTGGTGGTTTCTTATCATCGGACTTCGAGACTTTGAAGTTTGGGTACGGGTCGAAGAAATTTCTTTCAACGTCCCTTCCCACTTCACAATTGATGCGACTTTTGTTATCATTATATCGATCCTTTTTGGCTCAAAACTGGGGCAACAGTGGGGGCTAGTTCTGTCTTGACATCGACGGACACTTGCATTCGGTTAAGTTGCCGGGTTGGGTCGCAATGGCCAAAGTCCTGAGGCAGCAACTACCTACCGCTAATTCTCATTCAAATGGGATTTATCCCCCACACTATGCTGGCCAATTACATCTGCAGAGGGACCTTCACGCCGACGCCTCAACGGAGCATACAGGCCTCAGCAAACCACATACGACAGGGGGAGATAAATCCCATTTGAATGAGAATTAGCGGTAGCAACAACTTCTCAGCCTTTCACCTTCAACCCCGCACTTTCCTTCCTCAAACATGATTAGAACATCGCGAGAGCTTGGGAACTAGTGTATTACAGTTGGGAAGTCGTTACCCACCCAAGTTTCTTGCTGGAGTGTATTTAAAGGGAAATTGGGCACGTCATCCTTTTCCTTCAACCAAACCACTCAGCTCGATGATCGATTTTACCACACTGGTTTCCTCATGTCTCAGGACGCGCCTTTTCAACTCCTGGAGAGCCCCGTTTCTTGAATTTCCTTCAGAACATAAATCGTCACGTTTCCACCAACAGAACCCCCTTCAAGCAGCTATTGGAACTTCGATGTCTTGAGCTGCTGGTACCCTGAGAGCCTGAAACAGCCCAAAGATGCGCCTACTCAAAACCGACACGTTTGAACTCATCGAGTTTGTGGGCGATGAGGTCCCAAAATATGCCATCCTGTCGCACACATGGGAAGGAAAAGAGGTCAGCTTCCGCGATATTCAGCAGCCGGATGCCGTCACCTACTTGAAGGCGGACGAGCCGCCTACTCCAGCCTGGGCGAAGGTCAAGCACGCGTGCCAAAAGGCACAGGAGGACGAATTCGAATTCATCTGGATTGATACCTGCTGTATCGACAAGTCCAGCAGTGCCGAGTTGCAGGAGGCCATCAATTCCATGTTCGCGTGGTATCGGAATTCCGCCATCTGCTATGCTTTCCTCTCCGACATCCAGAGGCCCAGTGGATCCACTGGCCCATCAAGTTTCGATATCACTTGTTCGCGCTGGTTCACAAGAGGCTGGACCTTGCAGGAGTTGCTAGCCCCTGACTTTCTCTATTTCTACGATGCCTCCTGGGAGTCATTAGGCTCGCGCAGTAATTGGGCAGAGCGTATCTCGAAAGCAACCACAATTCCGGTCGATTGCCTAGCTGGCCCAGAGTACGGCGAATGTAACGAATACCAGGACAGAAACGGATCCCTCATTCGGATACCAAAAACTAGGAAAAGCATCGAAGACGAGCTTCAGCAAGCCACGGTGGCGGCGAGGATGTCTTGGGCCGCGAATAGACACACCACCAGAGTTGAGGACCAGGCGTACTGCCTACTCGGGCTGTTCGATATCCATATGCCTATGCTCTACGGAGAGGGCAAGAAGGCTTTCCTGCGACTACAACAGGAGATCATAAAAACATCTGATGATGCTACCATCCTCGCCTGGGGTTACGGCATGCCCCCCGACCGTGACGCATATATGGATACGGCTCCCAGATATGGTGCGCTTGATCCCCAAATCTACAATCAACACCTACGTGAGCAAGCACGCAGAATCAGACCTCGCTCACTTTTGGCCGCATCTCCTACGGATTTTCGGTTTGCGGGAGCACTTAAAAGACATACAGTCTCCAACTACCCGTCAGTCAGCTTCGGCATCACCCAGCAGGGTCTGATGTTGGATGGCAAATATGGAGCTAAGATTGCTGAGGATATCCAGTACCTGTATCTTCCGGTTACTAACTTCCGTGGTCATATTTTGGCTCTTCCGATGCATCGCCTTGATAACTATGATTTTCGCACCCAATACCACATCAGGAGAAGCGTTTCGACCAGTTTTTGTGTACCTATATCGACCGGGATTGCCGATCCCTATTCTTTCAGAGGTGTTCCGTGGGGTGACCACCAACGGATTAAAAACTACCTATGTGGTAGTGTTAACGACCTGCCATCGACTTGCGTTCCGGACTTTAAGTCCCGAGTTTTGGCACTGAGCTTCCGGAAACAGCCACCCTGGCCCAGTCATGAGGATTCAGATTTCAGTCTGGAGGCAGTGTATCCTGCCGTGTCAAGACAATCATTTCGGTTCGTCGCCGATGAAACAGAACTTTACGATGACTTAATTCCTTCGGAGCTTGAAGGTAAAATGGATCTGCTCTATGATATTTTTAACCATCGAGTGTTTATATTGAGCATCACTGGCAGGAGAGTACTGCTAGTATTGGAAACCTCGGATCGCGATGAGCATGAGGCTATTTTTTGCCATGCTGCGATTTTAGGGGTAGAAGAATTGCTGGAACCTTCAATCACTGAGTTCCATTCAATTTTGAACCATCGTTCCTCAAAAGTTCTCAAGGTACCATCTCTCAAGCCTCGATCTTCAACTGGGCCACCGTACGTTATCTTCAAGTTATTTCCAGGGCTGGAGTTGTGGGCGAAATGGGTGTACTCCTAGCCACTGAGTGTAGCACAATCAAGATCAACGCTCGTGAACAACTCAGATTGTTGGAGCGTATTTGGAGAAAATTTAGTCGGTTATCGGAGAATTTCTAGTTGCACGGCGTGTAGTTCTCTAGTTTCCTTTCTGGCATAGGACGAATTACTTCAGATTTTAACACCGTCCAGATATAAGTGAGGATGAGGTCCAGTTGTCATCTGGTGTTCTTTTCTCCTCCCTTCTCCCATGTTCGTCTTTTCTTGTCTCCTTCGTCAATCCTTCCTCTTTGATCATAATCAGAATCTCACTCCATTTCAGGCAGTGCATATCATCGCTACCTACTTGGCGAGTCTACGCAGCAGGTGTCCGTCGTTCTTCCGTTTCCGTCCTATTACGTACATCCTTCCAAATACCATTTCCCATCTCAAACGCCTAGACCCTTCCAAACCTAACACAGGCATTCCTCAGCTGCTTCAATGTGAGCTGTGGGCTTGTGTTTATCTTCGCTCAACTTCTCAATTAGGCCATCACGGTATGTTAACATTCGAGGCAAGACGAATCATTATGTCCTTAATATGCAGCTATCTTACCGAAATATTGAAAATGGAACGCCTAGTGCGTTGAGGCGAGCTGAATCGAAAGTCCGAGGGCCCTCGGACTTGGCAGCCTATGAGGAGACTACCCAAAATATGGCAGTTGTCAAGGATAGTTCAAGCAAAAACAAATGGAGCAGAACCAAAATTGATCCCTACTCCCCCCCATACACCACATCGACAGAAAGGAACATGCTCAATCCTAAAGGCTTCCTGTCTCTGTCCTTCCAACTCTCTTCTCTTCGAACTCCTAACAAACTCAAAAACACCACCACATCCAAACGACAATGACTCACCTACCACTCACTCGCGGCCACGCTCTCCTCGCCTTCCTCTCCCTCTCATCCCTCACAACCGCCACCTCCCTCATCTACCTCTACAACTCCCCAAACTGCAACAAAACCTCCATCAACACAGCCATGACCCTCCAAGCCGGCACCAGCTGTCGGCCGCAGACTGACGGGAGCGCGTCAATCGGCTGGACACTCGACACCCCTTGCGCCGCCGTCATCTTTTACAACGAGACCGGGTGCGCAAATGCGAACGTGCAGAAGGCTGTAATGGCTGGGACGGGCGGGTGTGTGAATTTCGAGGGGGTGGGTGGGAGTTGGAGGTTTATTTGTTAGTAGGGGGGGAAAAGGGAAGGAGGGAAGGAAGGGAGAGCTGTTGTACATCACAGGCAGGCACTCTCGATTCGCCACTTCTTCGGGTTTGAAACTGCAGTTGATATGTTGCTATGGATCCTCATGTCCACCAAGTAGCGAGTGATACGAGAAAGAGCGTCCCAGGGAAGAAGAGAAAAACCGAACAATTATCCCGCTGGCCAAGCGGGAGGGAAAGAGAAAAAAAAAAAAACTCAACAAATCTTCTCCCAGACCCACACTTCAACATCAAAACCAATATCTGATCACATCGAACTTGCCCCCTTGTCCCCATCTCAAACCTCCCGTCTCGCAATCTCCTTCAGCAGCTCAAGCCCACCTCACTCAAAGATTGAACCCTCAAACTTAACTTGATTCAATTAAACCCACTCCCATGTCCCCTGCAACACCCCAGATTCCAACTTGGCCAACTTCTTAAAAACGCCGCCGGGCTCTAATCCAGCCCGCCATACGGGCAGCCGGGGCACCGATCACTAGCGTGGCGGCCACGCTTCCAGACAGGGGCCCCGTCGGTTTCTGAATCCGGGTTGGAGATTCGCCAGTCAGGGGCTCCGGCGGCGGCCTCACGCTTCCAGGCAGGGGCCCCGTCGGTTTCTGAATCTGGCCCGGAGACCCGCCAGTCAGGGGCACCGGGGGCGGCGGCCGGGGCAGGGGCCGGGATGGCGGTGGTGAGGGAGAGGAGGGAGAGGAGGAGGGTGGTGGTGGTGAGTTTGAGTTGCATCCTGCTGGTGGGTTGAGTGATGGATGGTTTTGGGTGAAGGTATGAATGTGGATGTGAGTGTTGCTGATCTCTGAAGAGACTCCCTTGTTTTGATGTTGGTCTTTTGATGTTGATGACGATATTCGCGATCATGGAAAGGGAGATATCATGGGGCTCTTTATACACTTCTCATCGTGCTTTTGGTGGCTGACTATCACCCGGGGTCGGCTCGGCCGCGAAGCTACCTAGTTACCGAGCTTACGTACCTTTAGAGTTGAGACCATCGAGACTTGGGGGTTGACTAGAGACCCGGAATGATCTCTTGAGGTTATCTTACTGATTGCCAATGTTGATGTGAATGGGACTGTGATGACAACAGGCGCTTACATGACAGAGGACGTTTGTATCATTTGGTTGGGGTTACTAAGGGGAAATCCTACCCACACACACATTACTCAGCTTCGAGGTCGTGTGTGTCCCGTATCGCTCTGAGGTCTTGGTCTTCAGCCCCAACACCACACGCAATCGAAAAGTAGGTACGTGAAATATATTGAGCTTAATTGCTGTCAGCACTGTACTCACCATACGGGATGTCGAACGTGGGGGTGCTGACTACCACTACCATGCGGCTGACATTATCTCCAGGCAACAACATCTTACCGTTTCGGAATTTTCCCCGACCCGTCACACAATGTTCACCATCATGATGCTGCCTGGGCCAGGAGGAATTTATCACCCAAGTAATCAAGGTGTGCTCTTACTAACGGGATCCAAACTTCGAGATGTGCATGGTTGTAGATGGCAATAACAACCAACTTGCCGCTCTTCCTTCACCTCGCTCTTTCCCGTCTCTGATTCGACGCGCCCTCCCCTCTCTCATTAAAAGAAGTAGGTAACTCCACAACCCCTGAGACACTGGATAACTCAACTGGCAAGACCATGCGACAGTCAGCGTTGCCAACAGGTGTTTCTCCCTCTCCACCACCACGTCCTCCTCCTCCTCCTCCATTTCTCGCTTCCTGCTGTGCCCAAACAGACGCATGTCGAATCGTGCCATGCTCCAGCTCTGGAATCGTATCATGATCCAGTTCTGCCATCCCGTCAAACATTTGTGTCCTTGAACCAGACCTGCTGTCCACAAACCCGTTCACGGTCGTCTCTTTTAGCTCCACCATGCCCTTTTGTCTTCCCCGTTTAGATCTTCCTCTCTTGTAAAAGACGAAAAAGCTACCACAAGCGAGGAGGAGGACGGGGATACTGATACCAACGATAGCCCAGACCCAGGGTGCAGTTCCGGTATTGGTGGCGCTTGGTTGTGTATCTGAACCCGTCGCTGTGGGAGAGCTGGCGATTGATGAACTCGGGGTTGCGAGGGTTGGTGTGGTGTCGAGGGTGGTGAGGGATGTGGATGTGCCTGCGGATTGGGACGAGGAGGAGGAGGAGGAGGAGGAGGAGGAGGGGATGGTAGGTAAAGGTTGGGGAGTGGAAGTTGAGGCTACGGGCAAGGGGGGATTGTTTGTTGGTGGTAATGTTGTTGGTTGCGTGCTTCCAGGTGTTGTGGAAGTGGTCATCGTTTTCTCCCCCTTACTCGTACTCGCACTCGTCGACACCATCGTTGTCACAGAGCTATAGGAGGTGCTGGAAGCCTTCGCAGTCGCTGTCGTAAACGAATCTTCGTCTTGTCCTGTAGCCGGACTTCCCGTTTGATCCAACTTGCAATACCCAACACACTTTGCAAACCTCCCCGCCAGACTGGCCTTGACCCCATCCGGATCGCTGCTGTTATCTTCGATGCAGGACTGACAGAAGTTGTACTGATCCAGGAAGTTGCTCCCTGCACCGCAGAGGGCGGGTGCTAGTGAGTTTTGTTGGCATTCTGTTTGGGCGTTGTCTTGTAATCGTCAGCTTTGGTCATTGTGATAGAAGCGGTGTGGTACTGAGAAAATCTTACGGCAATAGCCAGAGCAAGCTTCTGGAACGTTTGTACTGCGCTTAGACCGTAGCTTGAGATAGTTGTTGATGCTTATTGCTTTCACGATACGCATTGTGAGAGTCGTCTGGGGTTTGGGGGGATGATGGCTGTAGTCTTGAGCTGTTGCCAAGGGGGAGAAGCAAAAGGGAAGACAGACGCTGGATGAATTCAAGAGAGGTCGAGACGCAAGAAGCAAAAATCTGGGGAATACAGAACGATGAGTTCACGATGCACAAACCTGTCAACTCTCTTTTGAAGCTGTCTCATACCACGGCTTATGTTTCCCCAGTCCCAAGCACAATGTCTCGTATTGCCGCATGACGATAGTGCTGGAGATGCCGAGCCAGGAACTGTTCTTCCCCATTCCAAATGTCACGCCTCCCACCCAGCGGCCACCTCTGTACACGAGCCAAAAGAGGCGTCCACCTGCTTTTTTCCATAACTCTTCATGTTCGTCCAGAGTCCTGACATGCAACATCAATTTCCACAATGCATATTGTATTGTTTCCAAGGGAACGGAAATCTCCTATATCGTGGGGATGTTTGGCAAACTCATTGTCGGACAGGGGTCTGAGACTCGGTGGTGCACTTGGGCAAACATTCAGACACTACATCGTCATGTCGGTACTCTGATCTTGGTTGGCTGTTTGTGGCTCAGGCCAATTGCCATGAGGTTGAAGGAACACGCAAACATTGGGAGGGGCGTACCTTGCAGATTGAGATAGCACAAGCATATCGAAGACGAGGACAGTAACTCAGGTCCCATCGTACCCCCGCCCCATATCAACACCGAATGCTGCACCTTGCTCTTTCCAGTTGACAGACTTATAACAAAACGTTGTCGAAGGGACAAGTCCAAATATGTCTGTATCCCTTGGCGGAAAAAAAAAAAAGGGGGCAAGAGAGGAAAAAAAAAAAAAAAAAAGAAAAAAAAGAAAAAGGTAGTCCACTCCACCCCAGAGTCGAACCGGCGGTTTCCTGAATCCTTCACGGTTTCACCCGACAAGCTGTTCAGAAGAACGAGCATATAGACGAAGGCGTGTTACCAGTTACACCAGCGGGCCACGGAAAAAAGGGTGCCAAGAACTTGACCTATATACCCCGGGCCGTTGGGACTGGGATTTGGGACTTGGGATGACGGTACCTAGAGAACGCGAAGCAAACAAAGGCAAGTGAGTGTGCTTCATCTTCTTAGGCCATCGAGGAAGGCTTCGGCAACCACATCAGTCAGGCTCGGTGCCTCTGGACTTGACACATTCCCGGCACTTGTTTGACCAACGGGTTGGTTGATAAGTATCCCCTTCTTGTTGAAAGGCGCGGGAACCTTCAGAACGATCGATCCAATTGCAGGAAACAAACAGTCTTGGACGTGTGCTGTCTCTGCTGCGCATGATTGTCAACCGCCCGGAGAACCGCACGAGTGATGCATCTGTCTTCTTCAGCATTCTCGGTCGACGGCGTATAGGTCCTGCGTAGGGTACAAGCAAACGGGTTTTGAGTTTTCGCAGACCGCTAGGGTTGCTTTAAAAAAACTTCAGACTTGTTATCACCGAGTTCTTATAAGAGGTAGATGCTGAGCAAGAAAATGAAAACCAGGAGAAAGGAACAAGTGGAAGAGATGATGGAGCATAGAGGTCGTTTGACGTTGGGGGGACACGTCAACCGCGATTCTCCACTTATACCCATAGAGAAACCCACGGCGTATGGAGATCGAATGACACTAACAATTAATTTATGACCAATGAGGAGCGGAAGATGAAGTGCGTGGGGAAGAGCTTCGTGTTGGCTTCGATCACGAACTCACGTGGGAGGGGGGGGAAGAAGAAGTATCATGTCTCGAGCAATGTCAAAGTGTCTGGGCATGATGTATCGACCACTTGGCATCAGTCATCGGTGGATCTGGTCGCGATGAAGGCATTTCGACACGGCATACCGTCGGGTAATGAAGCCAAGCGATGGGCTTGGAAACTCATTTCCTTGTTGGACTTTTCCTTCCCAGACAGTCAGTGACTACAGGAAGGACACCTACTAGAAATCTTCCATCTAGCCCAGGAGTGTCAGTCCCTCATCCATCCCTTCTTCACCAACACCGCAACTATTTTCGCACACAAGATATGGTATCAGTATTGTAATGATAGGTATCTTCCCAGGTCCCAATGACATGACAGCTCGGCCTTCCACTGTTCCACGACATGCAACACACCACGGAAACTTTTGTCGACTAGACGATGCAACCAAGAAAACCAACAACAACAAAGGCTCGGTGCATCGTCTAATAATTAGGTACACAGGAAAAGAGACGAAAAAAAGAGAACCTTCATCATGCCTGCCAACCACACACACATACGCTGAGAGATAGTAAGAGTCTAAATCAAGCTAGAAATATCCATGTCAGCCGTAACCACCCGCCTGTCTAAAATTCCCAGAGACCGAGATTCGTTTAAATACCAAGGGTGAACTCAACGCCGACATCAATGTCACGAGCTGAGAAACGGAGAGTTAGCACATGCTTTGCCTAAGTTTAGGGTGCAAGATAAACTTACCCATCTTGACGACCTTGGAGAGCTGGACAGACTTCTCAGCAGCGCTCTGGAGATCATCGATGGAGAAGATCTTCATGCCAGAGTCGTTGATGAGCTGGCGGGCAGCCTCCATGTTGGTGCCCTGGAGACGGGCAATGATGGGGATCTTGAGGTCAAGAGACTTGACGGTGTTGATGAGACCGTGGGCGATGGCGTCGCAGCGGACGATACCACCGAAAATGTTGACAAAGATGGCGGTAACCTTGGGGTCGCCGGTGATGAGCTCGAAGGCCTCCCTAATGGCCGCGGGGGTAGCACCACCACCGACGTCAAGGAAGTTGGCGGGCTGGCCACCGTTCAGCTTGATGATATCCATGGTAGCCATGGCGAGACCGGCACCGTTGACAAGGCAGCCAATGTCACCATCGAGCTTGATGAAGTTGAGACCGGCCTGGGCGGCGCGAACCTCATCGGGATCCTCCTGGGTGGTGTCGCGGAGCTTGAAGATGTCCGGTTGCCTGAATTCAGCGTTGTCATCAAAGTTGAACTTGGCGTCCATGCACATGACCTTGTGGTCAGAGGTCTCGGAAAGGGGGTTGATCTCGATCTGAGTGGCATCCTTCTCGCAGAAGATCTTGTAGAGCTTCTGGATGGTGTCCTTGGCCTCCTCGACGCACTGCTCGCTGAAGCCGAGCTGGGTGGCGATGCCGCGGGCCATCTCGTCGGTGACACCAACGTTGATGTCGATGTAGGTGGTGTGAATAGCATCGGGGTTCTCCTTGGCGACACCCTCAATGTCCATGCCACCCTGGGACGACGAAACAATGACGGGGCCCTGAGAAGCACGGTCCATGAGGACGGCGAGGTAGAACTCGCGGCGGGCGAACTTGCGCTCGCAGATGTAGACGGCGCTGCAGAGACGGCCCTGGGCGCCGGTCTGCTTGGTGATGAGCTTGTGGCCGATCATCTGCTCGGCGAACATCTTGGCCTCGGTGGGGGAGTAGATGACGCGAACACCGCCCTTGAGGCCGTTGTCGAAGACGCCCTTTCCACGGCCACCAGCAAGAACCTGGGCCTTGATGACCATGTCCTCGCCGCCAATCTTCTTTGCGATGGCCTCAGCCTCGGCGCCGGACCTGGCGACATCACCCTTGGGGACACCGATGCCATACTGTTTTGTGTGGTGTCGCGTTAGAATCGGAGCGTTCGATGGAGGTCAGGTAGCGACGGGGCGGGGTAGGTAGAGGTAGAGATAAGCTAATTCTGTGGACGAGGGCTGAGTACTGACCTGACGGAGGAGATCAGCAGAGAGGTATTCGTGAATGCTGAGGGCTCTCCTTTGTTGTTGGGAAACGCTGGGGAGTCTGGAGGTGAGGGGAGCCTGTGTTTGGAACATGTTGTCAGCTTGTTGTTTTCCTCTACAAAGCCAGAATGCGATGCGACGGTGCATAGAACATCAAGGCTGAGGGGGGGCGGCGACGAACCCTGGAGGCGGAAGCAAAGGCAGAAGCCAATGCGCGGTTGCGGCCGAGCTTGAACATGATTAGGATGCGGTGGATGGGATAAGGTAGAGTATGAGGTGGGTGGTGATGATGATGTTGGGAAAAGGACGATTTCTAGCGATTTCAGGGACTGTGGAATGACGATGCAACACTTGGCCAAGTTCTTCCCGTCCGACTGGACCTAAGCTCCCTTCGAGTTCTCTGCTGTTGGAGACTTGGAGTGCGCTTGGGTGGCTGATACGGGCTCTGATTAGGACTGTGATTAGGACCGATTGGGACCCATTATGGGCCTGATAACCTCGTCGGCCCTACCCGAGCCAATCACTAACAACTTTGCCGTCGTTTTTGGAGACGTGCTGGTGCCGAGGCGGTGGCCGATGACAGCTCTGCCGCCGCAGCAAACTCTTTGCCAGCTCGCGGCAGTTGCACGCGGCTGGTGGCGGGCAACACAGGGCCCGTGCCTCGTGCGCCTATCCTCGGCCAAACTTGTGTCAGTCTCCATCAGCGGCTTCCGGTGGGATGAAATTATGGGAGTTGAATTACAAGATTGAACAAATAAAAACATGACCAATTCCTTCAACTCCAACTTACACCGGTCGCGGTAAACATTGCAATGTTGACAATGACGTCTAAGGGCTCCGCTTGCCACATTCAAATGACAAGCTCTCCCCGCGCATGTTGCTGTCATTTACCTTGTTGACAGGTCCACTGACTCGAGCAGAGTACATGACTCCGGTCCATCCCGGCTTGTCCGCAAACCGCCTTTTCAAATCATTATCGCCATGATGTTGAACTGTGACGGCAAGAGAGCACTGGCGGTCATTAATATTCCGAATTATCCCAAATCACCTACAAAAATTCCCAATTCTTCCTCTCATTCTCCATATTCCAACTTATGACACCTTCAATATCCCCATGGCAACCCCCCCCCCTGGACCCCCGCGAAGCTTGTCATGTCCGACCTGACTCGAGCTCTCCGCGCCTTGCGGGGCAAGGGGAATGACGATGTCTCCAGCTCTCCCCAGGTCCCCAGACCCTCCCGCCCAAGCCCAGGACCCCATCCGGGGTCAAGCGGAGCTCAAGACGCGCCGAAGGTTCCGCCAAACCTTCCATCACATTGGCTTTTTTTCATCACAGCTTTCTCCCATGTTGCACGACTCATGCGCCCATTCGTGGCTTTGTGTGGCTTGAAAGTTGAGACGACCGCACCAAACCTTATCTCAACCTCAAGAGATGGAAGCCTTGGGATACTGGCGTTCAAGGTGAAGAAGACGCTTTGATGCTGCCATTGGCTAGCACCTCTTTTGATCTCGTGCATCCCACCGTTACAACTCTTCCCCCGCATTATATCACACCCCAGACTCCCAGAGTTCCTGAAAAGGAAGATCACCATGTCTTTTTCCTTCTCTGCCGCGGCGGACAAGTCTCTCATTCGTCCTCAACCGCGGTTGAGCTTGGCTGTCATTTGCATGTGGTCACCATTCCTCACAACTTAATTCGACGTGATGTAAGCCCTCCTTCATTCTGGAGGCGGTTGGACACTTCTCTCCTCCAGCACGGCTTCATCATCATCAACACCTCACACCCCCAAGTCGTATTATCCATTTTTGAGTTTTAAACTTCAGTGCATATATCAAGGGTTAGGGTGCCCAGCTGGACTTTAAACCACCATGTTCCGAGCACTCATATCCCTAGACCCCAACCAAACATTGGCCGCCGTCTTGGGCTTCATCCTGGTCCTGTTCATGGGCCGAAAAGCCTGGGTTGACTACAAAATCCGCAAGACCGGAGGTGTCAGGTCTTCCGTCCTGGCTACGAACCCCATCACAGGTAAAGTTAGCTGCTTTGAATGATGACTTTGGGCGTGCCTGACAAGTGACAACCGCCAGGCTTCCGGTTCTTTGTGAGGGCCGGCTTCATGCAAGCACGCGATAAGCTCGACAAGTTCTACGATGAGCTCTACTACTGGGCCACCCCCGAGTGTCCCAACTGCGTCGAGATAGCTTTCCTCGGCGGCGTCCGCTTCTTGATTACTCGAGAGCCCGAACATGTCAAGACAGTACTCACCTCCAAGTTCACAGACTATGGCAAAGGACCTAGATTCCACGAGACATGGAGTCCTTTCCTCGGGGACAGCATCTTCACAACCGATGGTCAGCTATGGTCGGACAGCAGAGCTCTGATCAGGCCCATGTTCATCAAGGACCGAGTCCGAGACCTCGAGATCTTTGACAAATGGACCAAGACCCTCATCGACAAGCTTCCTGCCTCCGGCCAAACCGTCGACATCATGGACCTCTTCTACCGCATGACACTAGACGTCACCACCGACTTCCTCCTCGGCAGCAGCGTCGACAGCCTCAACAACCCCAAGCACGAATTCGTTGACGCCTTCCAAGAAGTCCAGCGCATCCAAATGATGCTGACCATCCTCGCCCCCTTCCGCCACATGATCCCCAAATACCGCTACAACCGGGGCATCCGCATCCTCGAGCGATTCGTAGAATCCTTCATCCAGCGCACCCTCGCCCTTCCTCCCTCCGAACTTGAAGACCTATCCAAGTCCTCCTCCGACTTCACCTTCCTGCACTCCCTCGCCCGCCGTACCCGCGACGCCAAGGTCATCCGCGACCAGCTCATGGCGGTCCTCCTCGCCGGCCGCGACACCACCGCCGCCACCCTGTCTTGGGCCATCTACGAGCTGTCGCACTACCCGCGCGTCTACCACAAGTTGCGCAATGAGATCCTCGCCGTCGTTGGACCCTCCCGTGCGCCCATGTACGAGGACCTGAAGAGCATGACGTACCTGACCCATACCCTCAACGAGACGCTGCGACTGTACCCTGCTGTCCCGTACAACCTGCGCGCGGCGCTCAAGGATACTAGTCTCCCTGGGATCAAGGGACAACCGGATATTACGGTATTGGAGGGCGATATTGTCGTTTACTCGGCGTTGAGCATGCAGAGGCGACCGGATCTGTATCCGGAGGTAGGCGAGATTGTAGGAAAAGGGGAAAAGGGACAGCCGTTTGAGGACCCCAGAATCTTCAGTCCTGAAAGATGGGATTACTGGACGCCCAAGGCTTGGAATTACGTCCCGTTCAATGGGGGGCCGAGGATCTGTGTGGGTCAGAACTTTGCTATGACTGAGATGGCGTTTATTTGTGAGTCCTTTTTCTTCCATTTCTTGCAAAGAGTTGGCTGATCTCGGGCTCAAATTCCTGACATTCGCCTCTACAGTGGTCCGTCTTCTACAGAAATACGACCGGCTCGAGTACAGGGGCGATTGGCACGCACAGTACCACAAGGCTGAGATTGTCGGCGCGCCGGGTCATGGAGTTTCTGTTGCGTTCTTTGAAGCTCAGGAGGGCGACGTTGCGTAATTTGTTGGCGTATGGACAGATGGCGGGTTGAGGGTTCAGAAGGGGTTCAGGGTGTTGATACTACACTGCAGCCTTGTGAACCAGGGACTACACCTTACCCAAGGGACTATACCAACAAATAAACCACCGTTACGCTGTGCAACAAGAGACGCATTTGGAAGATCGTCAAAGGAAGAGGTATGATCTGCATCCTCCCACTTGAAAACTTCGTTCATGTTGCTTCCATTATCACCAGACTTCTACTTCCACGCGGTGCATCCCACTCTCGCCCCTGAATCCCAAAATCTCTACCAAAGCTAAAGCCCATGGGCTCGAGCGCTAAGAATCAGCACACCCACGTCCACCACCACCCATCCCATTTTCCCGACGGCGTTTTCAATATTCTTCATCATGCACCGTCCCGGCCAAAGACCCCAAATCGAACAAAGTTTAGTGGGTTCCAAACCCCCGTCTTGGCGCATCTCAAACGTCCTAGAGCCGCATTATGAATGTGCCTAGGACGCCCTAAACTCAACCTGAACGACTTCCCCGGACCCTCGGACCTTCTTTAACTGCGGTATGAGATTTTACGGTCTCTTGGCGGGCCTGTTGCTCCGTTCGATTATGAGGGTGAGCAGGTCGATCTGGACTTTGAGGTCAACTTGGCGGAGCTGGGGCCGAGCAGGAAAGCTTGCTGAGTTGCAGTATACTAGGGGGCCGGTGATGTGTTATGTGTATGATTATTAGAGGTGGTAGGTAGTGGACTGGTGGTGGGAAGATACCAAGGGACGCTAATGAAGCGAAGATTTTTGAGTGCCCGAGATTTGTTAACACTCTTGGTGTGACTAATTGCCAGTCGGTGTATTTGCCAGTCGATGTGTTCGTTGGGTTGTGGGCTCTTGTTGTACATGTAGTCCCTTCGAAATCTTCTTGTTGTCCCTTCCTTGACGTGCTTTCGCTGACTAGACGTTCTGGAAACCGGATGTGCCTTGGTTTCATGCTAATGAAGGTGCAAGCACACTATATCTATTTGCTGATCGACACAACATGACCAGTCAACAGCTGCTGTGCAAGAATTCGTGGCCGGATTACGATTCCTGTTACTCATGGTTAGTGCTTTCCTTCGGGGAATTAGTCGGGAGGCACTCGTACTTACGGGACTGACAGCCGCACTGAGAAGAGAAGTTCGTCCACCAGAACATGTTTTTTTTCCCAAGAACAGCAATTCACAGAATGTCTTGATTCCCTCCCGTCTGTGAATTGACCATCGTGGTTTCGTCAGAGGCTGAGACTGACAGCTGCCTGCCAAGACCTGATGCAGGTTGGTAACTCCCGTAGGCTGAAACAAGAGCTGGGCAACCGTCTGCCCTTTTTATCACAACCCGACATCCTCAAAACATCAAACGATGTTCCCCATTCCCCTCTTTTCCATCTCGATCCTCCGATAGATCTCCAGTTACATAGAGGTAAACTCAGCAAGCAACTCAACCACCTTCGCCCTCCTCCCAGTATCGTCAACAGCCAATTCAACCAGCCCAACACTCGAATCAAGTTCTTTCAGCTCTGCATTTGGCGTGTACAGCTCCTTTACTGGTGTCGCAGCAGCAGCCATGGAACTGCTCTGTCCATGCAACTCCGGTTTATCTCCCGTTCGCCAAGTAGAATCGCCATCGAGTTCGTGGGAGTGTGAGTGTGCTGACACCTTGCCCAGTTTCCACTTCTTGAAAGAATCGGAGTTTTCCCTTTCTGTATAAAAATAAAAGAATTCCCAGCCTGATGATTGCCAGGGCGCGATGACGGCACCGAAGATGGCCCATACCCATGGGCTTAGGCCGTTTGTAGAGTCTCCGGTATTAGGTTTTTCGGGAGTGGGATTGGTGGTTATTATGGGTTGAGAGGAGGTGATGGTGCTGGCTTGGAACGATGGACTTGCTGTGATGGAGAGGCGGAGGTCAGTGCGTTGCTATTTGCTTCAAAGGAAATACCTCCGCTAGGCAAGGTTACACATGTGCTGTCATTACTGGACTCTCGCAAAGGTTTGGTCATACCTCTTGTTGTTGAAGGTGGCATGGATGTAGTAGTCTGGAAGCCAGTCCAGTCGGGACGAAGAACCATGGTATCAACCAGCACGGTTACGGTTACTGTAGGTCCATTTTGGTTCGTATACGTGGCTATTGCCCATGTTGTCGTCGATGTGTACCCTGATGGGTCGATAAATCTTTGCTTTTGGGCAGTACGAGATGTATGGAGAAAATGTGGGCTCAAGATAAGCGTTGACAGCTTCCCTAGGATCCTCAGCTGTAGCCAGAACGCAGGAGTAGCACTCCCTGTAGTAGCGCATATAAAATTACTATCGTCGGGACATAAACTAGCACTTTTCCCGACCTCTTGTGCTTCAAGATACGCGTCGTCTAGTTCCAGTTAGTAACAGCACCGTTAAAAAGAATTTAAGGAACAGAAAGACCTAGACATACTGCAGCTTGAGTAACACTCGGCGGGTGGGCTAGGATCCATCTTCGCTGCCACCTTAACTCGACGTTCCGGGCGTAGTAAAGTGGTAAACTGCATTGTACGTAGTTGAATTTAAGTGTCCAACTGACTTTTGAAAGCTAGGTACACAAACAGCAGATTTAAACGACGAGGAAAGAGAGAAAGAGAAGAAAATAGGAAAGAATAGATCGAGCGGGGATTCATGCGGAAAAATGCTTCCCTTCTTATTGAGAGCCGGCGAAAGAAGGGTGATAGGTTATTTGACGCAACCTGTAGATAGCCGATGTAACACACGGGTTGGGCGGCGTCGTACTCGAACCTAGACGTGGGCGTAGCCGAGAGCCAGTTCGCGGGTTTCAGGTATTGATCGCCACACGCTTGTACTACTCCAGTAGACTGCAGTGCTCCATCGGAAGGTCCATCGTCTGGCTGGAGCTCAAAAACCCATACAGAATCGTAGGGGTTGGTGATGAAAGGTGCGGTTGACGGTTGTGACTCGTGATTGGAGCTATCCCAACTGGGCTGGGCATGAGGCGACCGCCTACAAACCCCGGATGTCTGTATCTTCTTGTGTCGCGCTGTCGAGAGATTGGTTTGGGATAGACCGGAAATCTCTGTATCCGGCAAAACCGCTGAGTGTCTTCCAAGCACTCTGCTAAGGATCGTGATAGTTTCCCTGGCAGCCGCCTCCAATGTACCTCTGGGGGGTTCAAAGGTGGCGTAGGCGAAGTTTCATGTGATATAAATCTGAGGCTCTGAATAGCGTAAAGTGTAAATGCATTATATATTGTAGAAGTTCAAGGATATGATAACCTGATGTTTCCTCGTTAGTTTTGTGTTTGCAGATGGGGATAATTCGACTTACCGTACAACCCACTCACTATTGTTCAACTGGGCCACCCATCACTCTGAGGCCCAGTGACTGCTCATTCTCTTTCCATTCTCGCCAGTCTTCACTTCCTGCTTACTAGTTGTATGCTGAAAAGGGCCGGCTTGCTATGTTGCCATCCCAATCCAGTGTCGACGATGACCCGAGCTCATCAACTTCCCAATCCCTGGGAGCCCCTTGCTACAGAATCCTGATGGTTTCTTCGACGGCACCAGTTTCGAAGACGCTCGGCCTGTAGTCCCAGGTATTGTAGGCGCCGATTTCTTCATCAACCAAGTCCGGGTTTGACTTAGGATCCGACACCCATGTCCGATACTCTCCTGCTATCCCGACACGCACGTAGTCTGTCGACGAGCCAGTTCGTTGCAAGAGAATTGCAAATTCAGCATGGCTTCTTCGATAGGAAAAGCTTCCACGTGCCAACCGAAAACACTTGATTTGTTGTGAAACAAGGTATTCATAAAGTCTGTTGCCCCGGGTATCTTCTGGATCAGCAATATCCAAAAATACGTTGGTTAACACAGCAACAGTACGCGTGAGAGAGGTGACATCGTCAGGCACTTTGAATGATGGGGTCTCGGCAGAAAGACAAATAGATGCGTCAGCCAGTTGCCCAGAAACAGTCATGGACGCAGCTGAGAGTTTTCCAGTGGGATCTCCAGTGGCCAGGATGATTGATACGTCATGTAAATTGAATAGTTGTGGAAAGTTTTGCAGCGGGCGGTCATCGGAGGTAAGCAAGCCAGGGTAGTGTACCATACCATCCCATGCAGCCCATGACCAACTAGGGGCTCTCCAAGGTTTGGCTCTTTTAGTCCCGTACGCGTTTTTGGCAGACGATGAGCGGAACCAGAGCAAATCTATTGTCAGCGAGTCGCTCCATAGACCTGCAAGATAACGAGCCCCAGCTCTGTGCTTTGCCATATGTTGAGCTAGGCCGGAGATTGCGGGGAGCTTGTCAGAAGAAAAGGAAACCGCTGACTGGGAGTATGCCTCGATGAGATGTCTCCACATGCTGGCCTTCGTTTCGAGTGAGTCGGAGCCGATTGACTGGTGATAACTTGTCTTATCGAAAACTCCAAAGTTTAATCTTCTTTGGGGAAACTCAGCCAACCATCTCTCGTTACATTCCAATGCCACGCCAGCTGGCAGGAAGTGGACTACCCTTGGAGACATTATCCGCTCCTGCAAAGCCCAACCTCTGTGGAGGAGCGGTGTATCTTCTTCGTCCCACCCTACTTCGGGCAGTGCAATAAGTGATATGGTGAGGGGCGACTTGTCGACCGTGAAGCCAGTGATTCTGAAGAGCTCCCGGTCTTCCCAATACTTGAGCCCTCCCTGACAATCCGGTGATGCTGTTGCAGCAATAGTGAGATAGGAGTTTCCATATACGCTGCACATCTTGGCTGACTCTCGCTCCCAATCTTTAGAATCATCCTGTACGATGCAAAGTGAATCGATCCAAAGAAACTGAACACCCAAGCTCCGAGTCAGCTGAATGGCATCTTGGAAAGTTTTGGGTATGCTGTCCCATGAAATGGATGCCAGATGCTGTGAGTAGTTTTGCTGGGTCGTTTTGAGCGGCTGTTGCGTCCCCCAGCAATGACTTAGGCAGACATATGTCAGTGTTGCCGTACCCAACCGCTTTGTCTCCACAAGACGAACCATTCCGGACGTGGATCCTACGTCTAGAAGACGGCTAGGTGGAGGTGCTTCATCCGAAATGTAACACGACTTGGTATGATGCTTTGTACAGTAGTCTAGACCCCTAGATATCTTTGCGACGAGATCGAATTCGAGCTTTCGTCTACAAGCCGTGGCGATGTTGGTGTACGGATCTTGCCATCCAAAATAGTATGCGTAGGTACTAGCGAATGGCATGGAAACCCCCCATGGACAGGCTACATCTCCGGTACCTACACTCACACTTGGGATCAGTAGACCGTTACTTCACATGGCTCTAGCATAGTGTGGTGAACATTACATGATATGAGGATTCGTCTGCATGCTTTTGATTCCTCCATAAGGTCGAAAACAAGTTCAAGTGCATTCGTCCGTTGGCTACAGGCCCCGAGCGTAGCATGATGGGTTTCGGGACAATTGCGAAGCAATATCTTGTATCCCACAAATAGGATACGACAGAGTCCGCATACGTCAGGCTTTAATTCATGTATCCTGCGATATGATGGACGATTGCCTCGAACATCTTTACAGCGTTGGCATAGGGATTGGGGCCGAGGACCGGTGGTTACTTCCAGAGGATCACCGGAGTCGGATGGCTTCCACCAGGGGCTCAAGGACTCTGCCGAGAGTGTTCCGTCAGGCTATTCGCCGCCAGCAATGAAGCCTCGGCACCCGAACTCGCTTGTGTCGGCTGAGGGTTGTTATGGTGAGTCGTCCATCGCCTTGGATGAGCTGGAGTCTGTTGCGTAGATGGAGGTGTTCCGAGGTTGTGTATAGACGCCGTGGTTGTTTGCTCTTCGCGGTGTTGGGAGATGCGGTCGAGGTTGGGCAGTTGGGCAACGCAGGTGAGGATGGAATCCTGCCTCAGCTGTCACGAGAAAATTGTGGCCCACCCACTCAGCTTCCCTCAGCATTCAGCGAATTGGCCCAATAGAATCATCGACAGGCACGACGGCCAGCCGCCAACCTGCCTCAGCTGTTAGGCTTTCAGTGACCTTACCCACTGTTTTGCACCAACGTCCGGAAACACATCCGGGTCGGGACGTTTTGCCACATCCGACCCGACCACAAACATCCTCCCGAACCGACTTCTCTCTCTCCCATTTGAGTTCTTCTATTGTGGTACCCATATCATGCTCATTTGTTTCACAAGGTCAAAATCATTTCCGCCTGCGCAATCCATAGAGCTACCTTTACCAACAGTGTTGAGCTCTCTCCTTCTCTCCAACTCGGCTCAGCATGATCACCTGGCAGGGACACGGGGACGAGACGGAGCGGGCCGGGAGCGGGCCGGAGCGAGAGTGGATACAGATTATGATCGAGTCGCCGGTTGATGACGAGTGGTCGAGATCATCTCCGGGATGTTCTACCCCGTCAATCCAAATATCGCAACAATCAAATCCCCACCAAGATATTATCTGGCCTTCCTGTTTTTTGATCCATGAACTGTCACATTTCACTTTCTGGCAACTGGACGAACTGGCTTACCCAAGGTACTCGGTACTCTTGTTCCACTTTGAACTTGGTGATTTGCACTCCCATGTTTTGTTATCGGATGACACCAAAGAGACGACTATTACAGGGCAAGGGAGAGCACTGCTCCGGGACTGTCGACAAAGAACAAATATTACGATTTCCTGACGACGACGCACATGATCTATATAGATCACTTCGCCCCATGCTTCTCATAGATCTCCTTCTCGAAATCCTTGATCAACGGTTCAATCAACGGGTCAGCCGGGTCCAAAGTCTGAGCCCCAAACACACCACAAACACCAGCCTCTCGATCGACGAACTGTTGTTCACACATCAATGTTAGCGAATATCCCCTTCTTTCACTATGTCCCAAAACAAAAAAAAAAAAAAAAAAAACACTCCAAACTCACCCAATTCAAGTTAAATATCCCTCCCCACCCCAGATACCCTCTCCTCCTCCACCTCCCACTTTCGTCTTCCTTCCCCGGTTCATCAACCAACAACCCGCCCGCACTCCAATCATACACCAACCCCTTTCCCTCGGTTGGCACCTCCACATAACCCACCACCCATTCAGGCCTCTTCATATTCTCATTTATAGCTTGCTTCGCTTTTTCGTCCTTCAACTGCCCCTCAAAAAGCAACCTCGCCGTCTCCTTCTTCAGGAGTCGTTCATCATCCACCAACACCGAATACACCACCTCACAATAAGCCCCCAAATCCGCAAACCCTCCCTGCCCACCAAACGCCCCGCGATCAGCCGGCTTCATCAGTTGCGGGCAATCAAAGTGTCTCGTCTTTGCATGTCCTTCCGTCGTCCCCTCCACCCTCTTCCCCATATCCGCCACCTTTTCCCTTTTGTCTGTACCCTCACCGGGCCACACCCTCTCCGGATAAAACGTCACCACCCCCCTTTCCAATCCCAACCTCCCTACCAAATTTTCCTGCATCCAATCATCCAGTTTCGTACCACCAGTCACCTTCTCCAATAACCACCCCGCCCAATCAATCCCGCACCCGTACGCCCACCCCTCGCCCGGCTCAAATAAAAGCGGCCAGGAGAACTGCTCGGGAACCGTTTGCGCGAAGGCCGTTCCTACCGGCAAGTGGGGGGTTTTGCCTTGTTGCTTCAACTTCCAGTCTTGCCAGGCGATGAGAGCAGGGTGGAGGAAGGTGTACCCGCATCCGGAGGAGTGGGTTAGTAAATGGCGGATGGTGATGTGTTTGGTGCGGGAGCGGGTGGCGAAGGGGTCGGTGGTGGTTGGCGACAAAATAGGCAACGAGGCGAGGTCGGGTAGGTAAGTTTGGGGGAAGGAGGGGTCGGTGACAGGGGTGTCGAGGCCGAGCGGAAAGAATTCTTCGTTAGGATAAGAAGGGGAGTCGAGAAGTTGGAGGACGGAGATGGAGGTTAGGAGTTTGGTCATGGAGGCTAGGGCGAGGATGGTGTGCGGTGTCATGGGGCGCGGGTGGGAGGGGGAGAGGGAGGCGTGGCCGGTCGCGTGGGAGTAGTTGAGGGTTCCTGTCGGGGTGTTAGTCAGGATGGGTGACGGACGGTGACGGTGGAGGAAGGAAAGGGAAGGGAGGAAAAAGACGGACCATCTTTGTTGCGGGCGTAGAGGACTACGCCGGGGACGATTCCGTCGTCGATGGCCTTTTGGATGGTGGTTTCGAAGTTGTAGGTGGGTGCCATGGTGAGTGAGTGAGTGTTCGTTGAGGCTCCTTTTTGGTGTGTGGTCTTTGGCAAGATGAGGTGAGTGAATGCCGTTCCTGATGAGAGACTGCTAATGAACAGTCAGTAGTAACTTTCTCAATAAGAAAGACCAAAATGTAAAAAGGAGAACAAGAAAAGGAGGATTCAATGTCTTTATAACCCCAACGTCCCCCTGTCTCCCATCTCCCGTCTCACAAACAACCAAACAGAAACAGCCTAATGTTACCCCGTGCCCTCGCCATATACCGACGAGTCTCTTACCTTGTTGCCGTTGAGTTGTGGTTTCACGGATGATGAATACCGAGTGTCGTGAACGGCGATTTCGAGAAAGGAGGGGTCGTTTACCCCAAACATGCATGCATGCAGGTCTCGCACACTTCCCCAGTCCCGAGCGCTGTGGTGCCGCGGGTGCGGGGGAATGTGCGGAACGGAAGTGCCAGAAGCTGTTCCCCTCGGCAGAACGTCGGAAGGGGAAGTCCGCCTACATGGGACCAGGCGGCCGCCCTCCTTACCTACACAGTAAGCGCTTGTTACCTAGGTTTAGGTTGTTGGGTCTAGACTTGGAGCGAAACACATTGAGTTGAGTTGAGGCAATTCGCGTCGTCCAGTTGTCTGGAAGTGGGATCTAGGAGTCTACCTCTACGTATGATCGAGAAACAGGAAGGCCGTGATAATTTCGAGGTAAAGATGCGACTGTTAGTTTTGTGTCGTCTGGTGACAAATATCGGACACATATCATCAAGTTCAAGAGGTGGCACCAAAGTATCTTGGACTTGAGTACCTAAACTGTTCAATTGGTAACTGTAACAAAAGTCAAACATGATTGTTAAACCAAAAAAAAAAAAAGGGGGTATACGATTTCGAGCCTCTCTGACGCTGTCTCTCCCCTCTCCTCCTCCTCCTCTAGACTACTCAATCTTCGTCGAGCCCTGAACCAATGGCATGTACAAGCATAGACGTATTGGTGTTTCCAACAGCTCCCTTCGACAAGATTCCACCCACACTCGCAGGGGCAGACATCACCACGCACTCAAACCCTGGTAGACTGGCTCTCCTCAGGCAGTCGCACCGGGCTCCTTCGCGCCTTCAGCCTTCTCCTTGCCCTCCTTATCCTCATCATCCACGTCCGACTTGTCATCAACCTTGAGGTTCTCCTTGTTCTTCTCCTTCGCTTCCTCCTCGCCCTCCTCATCACCATCTCCATCAACAGACCCCTTAGCAGAGACACCCGCCTCTTCCTCACCCTCTTCCCCCTCCTCCTCCTCCTCTTCTTCCTCCTCTTCATCGTCATCCTCCTCGTCCTCACCACCATCCTCCTCCGCAATGATGCCATTCATGCGCTCCCACACCTCCCGTCTGATCCTATCATCCTTGGCCTTGCGCGCCCTCTCCACCTCCTCGACACCACCACTCTTCTTCAGCTTCCCCTCCTCCACAAAAGAGGCCAGCTCCTTCGTAAGCGGGTTGACCATCCTGGTCTGCAACTCCTTCTGCCTCAGCTTCTCCGCTCTCTCAATCGCCTCCAATCTGCTCTCATGATTCGGCTGCAAGGCACGCACCTCGCCCAGAACGCCCTCCTTCGCCTCGCTAGGATCCGCAGACGTCACCTTCGCCGAGATGCTCTTCAGCCCGCGACTAAAGGCGCCAAAGGGCGTGGGGCCGTTCGACACCGATCCGTTCACGGTATTTCCCTGTCCGCCCTCCTTCATCTGCTCCTTGGTCGCCTGCTCGACAAGCGCAAAAGTTTCGCTGGCCTTCTCCAAGTCGTCGCGCAAATCGACCATGAGATCTTCCATGAGGCGCAGCTCGTCGCGACCTTGGCAGACGTCCTCGAGCTCCTTTTCCCAGATCTTGGTCCAGATGGGCTTCTCCTTCTTCATGAACTCCTCCATCTTCTTGAGCTCCTTGCTGAGCGTGGTGATGTCCTTGGTAACCGACTCGAGCTGGTTGGGGAGCGGGCGGACGCCGCGGTGGACAACGTCCTTGCGGAGGTCCTCGACGAGATCTTGCAGGTCGTCTACCTTGTTGACAAGCCGGTCACTATCGGCGTTGAGCAGTTTACGACCCTTGGTGACGTATGCGCGGCCTGAGTCGCCGTCCACTTCGGGAACGGACAGCTTGGCGGCAGCCGTCTTGACATTGTTGGCCTTGTTGCGGAGAGCAGTCATGGAGCCTTGGACTTCGGACTGGAAGTTGGAGTAAGTCTGGCGAAGGACGGCGAGGTCGCGACGGAGGGATTGGATCTCGGTAAGCTGGCCTGGGCTGGGCTTCTTGGACGAGGTACCGGCGAGGGCAGCAGCGCCGGCGACAGAGGAAGCCGAGGAGCGTGGCGAGGCCGTCGAGTCACTTGGTGCCATGATAGTGGGGGGCGGGGTGGCAGCCATGCGAGCGAGATCCTTGGCGGTTTCCTGTTGGCGCTCCGACACACGTTGAATGGCGGCATTTTGATCGTCGACGTTCTGCTTAACCTGCTGGATGATGGTCTTCAGGGACCCGATGCCCTCGTCAATATGCTTCTTGACTTCATCCAAAGCCTCTACGTTCAACACAAGGACTGTGCGGTCCTTGATATCAGACAGATCCTCGAGCTCATGGCGGACACCGGAGACGGGGTCTTGAATGTAAATTTCCGGTAGATCAGCTCCATTCTGTTGTGTGTTCCACGAGAACTTCTCGATAAAGGCCAGCTGAAGACGAGCGATAGATAGATCATCGTAGCCTTCAGGGAGCACGAACTTCTTGACCTTTGACTTATACTGCAGGAAGAGGGTCAGTTCCTTGGTTGCTGTGGGCGAGTTCTCGAGCATAAACGAGCTGGCCGGTCGTTTATCGGGAGTCGGGGGGCGAATGGAGGGCTTGTGTTGATGCTGAGGAGCGGCAGGCGCAGGAGCAGGCCTCGTAGCAGCGGGCTTGGGCGAGTCTACCTCATCCACCATCGGGATAGGATCTGCGAGCGGGCCATTAAGAGTGGCGCTTGGAGCAGGATACTTGTCATCTGGCGTCTGGACATTAAAGCTGTCGGCCCGGTTGAATACAGGCGAATCGGCCGTTTCAGCCTCTTCAGAAACCCGGCTGGGAACTCGAACGGGAGAGGAATCGAGGCCAATGGTACGTTGAGACTGGCTCGAAGCATTGCGGTTGTGGCGGGCGTTCTCTCTTGTTTGCATCGCCCGCATCGACTCTCTATTCTCGCCCCAGCCCCTATTAGGTATCGGCGTTGTCTGGGGTGGGAGCATAGGGATCCCACCCTGGGCGCCGAGATGCTTCGAAATCTGGTATGCCGAATATCTGCGGGAAGCTCGTCTCTCCAGATCGCCTCCTCTTTGAAGAGCCGCCAAGGCGCTCTGTTGCGATGCCTTGGGCGGCGGTGGCGGAGGAGGAAAGTTGTCCACGTTGATTTCGGGTGGTGCCGGTGGGGCCGTCGGAATCGTATCTTCACCTGGATAAGGAGGCATAACGGGCATGTTTTGCATCGTGTTACTCGACAGGCTGGACTGGTCAGACGTGACAGAGCCGCGAGATTGGTCCCGTTGCGTGGGAAAGCGTCTGGTGGGTGATGCCGTTGTAGGACCAGAGTTCCGAGAATCATCCCTCAAAGAGTCCGGTCGGTAACCATTGCTCTCTAGCCCTTCGTTCAACATGTTGGTGAGCCCCGAATTAACGCTACCCATGGTACTAGTACTTGTAGTTCTGGTGGGCACACCACTGCTACTGGGCCCAGGTCCGCAACTTGGACCATGGCCTCCATCGTCTCCTGTGATGCTCGGCTCCCTTTCCCTTTGCTGGCGCTGCCTTAACTTTTGCTGTTTTCTCTTTAGACCATGCAGCAGATTTATGATAATATCACGTATCCTCGGCAGGTATTTCTCGAGACTTTCAGCGCTGGCTTCTTGGCTTAGGGTGGCCTCCAGGATGGTGCGCAACAGCTCGGGTACGTTGCCCAAGTCGTCAATATCGACATTGATGGCAGTAAAGGCTCGGCAGGCCATATTAAACTCGTAGCCCAGCCGTACATAGACGTCGGAAACCTGGGTGTCGGTTGCGTTTCCACGGGACCATTGTGTCAGGGTTTCGAGCAGTTGCTTGGTGGCAACAAGTAGATGTGTTACGCTCCTTTCGATTTGCGACAGCGGGACGGACGACGAGCTTCCGGATGACTGTTGTAAGATAGCATGGTTAGCAGCGAACTGGTGATATAGGGCAAGATGGAAGGGGGTGGGGAATGGAATGAAGGAGACAGGCGGGGTCATGGGAAACATGGCTCGCTCCAGGGACAAGCTGAAGAGGGGAGCGCGCAGGAGGGAACAGGTGCAGGGGCGTCGATTGACGCAATGACGATGGCGCGACACCGTATCATGACGCGCGCATGTAGATGAAGACTCGAGAGAAGGGTTGGCGGGGAGCAGCAGGGGGAGGGCGAATAGTGATATTGCTGAGAGGGAGGAGGAGGAGTAGTGATTCTGAAGGGGGGTGGATGGGGTNGGGGGGGGGGGGGGGGGGGGGGGGGGGGGGGGGGGGGGGGGGGGGGGGGGGGGGGGGGGGGGGGGGGGGGGGGGGGGGGGGGGCCGGAAGACAGGCCGATCGTACAGTAAATGAAGCCAAGGCGGGAAGATGATTACTCACATTGTTTCGCCTTGTGCTCCCGCCGCCGCCGCTGCCGGGGCCGCCGCCGGGGCCTTGAACTGAGCGATTCGAGCCAGCTGAAGACCTCGACATGCCAGCTTGGGCACCCATGTGTCCGCCCATTCCAACGGCGGGCGATATCGAGCGGGCCGGGATGTTGGAAGGCGGGCCACCACCACCGGGTTCGGTGCCCGGGGCGGGGGAGCGTCGCTGCATGGAGCGGCCGGGACCCGGGACGTTCATCATTTGCTTCGCTGTCTGGCTGTCTGACCGATGCGATTAGGTAAACTGGTAGTGCTCGGGTCAAATCGTCGTGTCGCGAGAGGAGATCAGTCGGAGTGGCTTGGGTCGTCGGGTCGACCCCTCTACCAGAGGTTGGGCAGAGATGGGAGAGTCGACGGCGCGTAGATGATGGGAGCTATGTAGGTGTAGACCGGGGGCGTTTGGCGACAGGGTCTTGGTTGCTTCAGTAGCTCTTCTTTAAATCAGGAAGGACAGGAAGCCCCTTCAGATGCTGGCGACGATGTTGCTGGCCGTCTCAATCAAGGCGGCGCATCCAGGAATGGTGGCGGGCAATGGGCGTCTCTAGAAAGAAGCTCTCTGTTTTGGTGGTGGGTTTGTTGATGGACAAATGGAACGTCGTTGGTGGTGCAAGTGCGTGGTGGTGCCTCTTTGACAGTTAATTGCAGTGGATTGGAACTTGGAATCGCCAAATGGAAGCAAAAGTGGAGGCGGCCATGACAACGGCTCCAGTTGGGCTGCCAGCCGCTGTGGTGGGCTCCTCGCTTGTTTTACATTTGGCCATCCCTGTTGGTTCTAGCAGATCGTACTAACACGTTAGCGTGCAATGTCCAAGCCGTTACTGTTAGTAATGGCTGGGCATGGTAACAGCACATGACAGCCGCTTAGCCCAGAAGAGCGCCTGAAAGTGAGCACATGGCAAGAACAGGGGATCCTGAGGGGTAGCCGTGCCCGGCACCATGACAGGGGCAAGATAACAAGGTGTGCGCTACAAGATATTCATTGGCATCGTTCTCAGCAAGCATTCTGGGATTTCTCATTGACAAGAAAATAAATATAAATATCAACATGTGTAAAACTACACCAGAATCAAGCATAGGTGGCCATTTTTGGAATCATGTCCACTGTGATCTTGATGTTGAAACTGTATATTCTCAGCTGGAAGATACACTCCAAACCAACCAGAGCTATGATATTAGTGTAGCCCATGTGATCCCATGCGACCCGACACAGACCCTCTTGTCCCACGGCCCTGCTGAACAAACAAACAACTCGTGTTTCAATGTTTCGTCCAACCGCCCAAAACATGGATCACCATCACCACCAGATTTCCACATTTTGGACCAAAGATGTTGATAATAGCGGTATTACGAACTGTCATTCCGCTACACCACCATCTCGTCCAATGCCTTTTCTGTAGCACGTCATTGGCGTCGCACCTCATCCATTGCCGTCCATGTATAAAACACTGGGCAGCAGAGCCAGGGAAGGGAAGAGGTCACGCAGACAGACACACGATGGACATGTAGAAGGCGGCAACTGCCGACCACCTCAGTGTTGAGCCTATTTCCTCTGTTCCTTCCCCGGACGTTATCATTATCCTCACCGAATCACCTTGGAGTTCTTGGCGGTCTTGGGGGAAGGCGCAAGGCACCGGGCAGAGAGTTTGGTCCAAATCCAGACAGCCTTGAAATTTGTGTCCAAGTGCCATTCAGCTTCAGGCTTCCATTTTCTTCCTGCAGTGTCCGCAACAACAACAACAACAACAACAACAACAACAGACGAACTCTCCAACTTGTATCAGAAGCTTCCTTGGTGGTTCGAGGCCATCCGACTTCATGCGGCCATCAACTACGTGTCGCCAAGTACGGTAAAGGTCATTTCGATTTCGAGGACCCCTACACGGGCGCGGAGCTGGAGGTGAACTCGTCAGCGGAGGCCATGTCAAGCTTCCAGTCTGCAACAACAAAAACAGGCACAAGAGGATCGCCGACATCAAGAGTTGAAGGATTTCGACTTGAGTGTCACATTCCAGACATCCGGTTCAACCCTTTTCTGGACAACACGATCTGCTGGGCATACCGTCGTCTATCAGCCAGGTTGCCTCTCATCATCACACCATGAGTCAGCACAAATTATACCAGGCAGTTTGCAAGCCTCAACATCCAAGTTGTTATTCGAACCTCAGCCATTCAACAAAGAACCATCATCTTTTGCTACCTGGGCACATCAAAGGGCTCCATGATGCGCCGAATCTCCCTCGCCATAGTCCGCCTAGTCTCCCGCGGTTTTCGAGGTCTGTGTGGCACCCGCACAAGAATATTGCCCTCCGGTCTCTCTTCTATCTGGAACATTTCGAGCCGAGCATTCCTTCCGTACTCATCCGATTTTCCGGCAGACGAGTTGCTTCTGTCGAGCCCATGTCAGTTATCATCAGCGAGACTCGTTAGGGAGCGAAGAGGAAGTTAAGGTAAGGATCAGTCTTACTGTTTGCTGTTGGGCATTGTGAGCGAAACGTCAACAGATATTCTCTGCGATTGTCAAGTTGAGGTAATAGATGGGCAATACTTCTTCTCCGACTGGACCTCCTTGTGTTGAGCGCTGATGATGCTGCAGTATCGCAACTCCTCTCAACTCAGGGCAGCAGGGCTTTTATCTGTTTTTCATGGCAGCTACTTACTGCATCGAATCCGGAAGACTCCGACTTGTACGGATAACAATAGACCTCGACGATACCCCCAACCGGAAAGAAAGCACTCTGGGGCTCTTCAGGCCCCCGTCTCTCTACACCAAACCATGCCCCGTATGGCGTGCCTAGGACTGGTTGTTGTTCATCGGCAGTAGGTGTACGTCTTCAACATGGATCTGAACATAGCGTTAGTGCTGTTCTGTCCGCAAAACACGCGGCCACTCGGCCAATCATCGACAAAACACCTACACCATCGGGAAGCCAGTCTGCCCACGAGTTTACCTGATCGGGAACCCCAGGTTTCTGCCTTTTTTCTTTAAGGGCGCCCATGGTTTGAACCATGCGCATGCGTCTTACAGCCCTACCGGCTCACTGCAACCCTTGGATGAGCAGAAAGGGAATGTCGACTTCAAAAATTCGCCCCGTCACTGCCGTGCGACTCGGCTGGGTCTATTTCAGGCTGCCATATTACACGCATAAGCGCAATGCATATCACCATCTCGTCTTCCGATTGGCTTGGGCTTTAGAAAGCCAAGCGCAACCGCGTGGATTGCTGAACACAATGGGCTTGTGTCACCACGTTTGTTCATCTGCGGCATGGCTGTCACTTGTCTCCATTACCTGCCAAATCCGGGCTCGATTGGGGGCTTGTTTCCCAATATGCTCGGGAATTCTCGCTGTCTATTCCAAGTGTGCTCACCTCGGTGCTGTTGGATGCTATTTTTTTTTTCCCTTTCTACTGTTATCGTTTGAGTCTAAATTGCCCCTGATCATGTTCCTTAACCACATTTCTAAACCACATATCTTCTGACCAGGAGTTCCAAGTCTATCCTCACAGCACTACCACATCGTGGCAAACACATACCACAGCCCGTCTTGGTGGCTTGGTCTAGCGGGGAGCCACGCTTCTGGGGTAAGACGGCTAAAATATGGGTGTGCTGCCGTCACTTTCGGTTGGATCAATAAGCGTGGCGGCGCGGCCCCTCCTCAGCCTTATGGAAGTGAGCCGAACTGAACATCAGTGCCATCCATGGGTCAGCACAAGTACTGGCGGTATTCCCCTACTGGTTGCCGAAGACAGATGCCGGACTCCTCGTGGCCAACCCCTTGAATCCATCGCTGACAGTTCATGGCCGGCCTTCGTGGTCACTCGGCAAGTGTCGTGCAGGTTGTTGTCAGACGACGTATCGCACCATCATATGGGAAGAGAAGGCCTGAACTTGACACGCGCCGCACAATTCCAGTTGCCGCAGTCCCGCATTAGGGAGACGCCTCAACGAGCCCTACATAAAGTCCTAATCTACACCATTATGGATGAGTTCTTCACATTGGCGAAACCTGGTCATATCACCTACAGGGGGCTCATCAATCCTTTAATCATCCTTGATTTCGACACATGGATTCACAAAGTGGACCCCATTGACGGTTGATGGCTTGATGCTACTGTTGATAGTGCCTACATGTATCCTCTCATTATCCCCCCGAACCGCGAATCATCGAATCCCTTTTTATTCCAGATTCCCCCTACCGCCTTTTGAATAGCAACCTTGCCAGCGAATGTAGGTGGTCTTAGCAGCATCGTCCATCTAGCACCCCCAATCTCAGAGCTTTGCCTTGGGCTTCATCCCCTGCCTGTAGTGGTATGGGCACAGCTGAGGGAGGTAATGCCAACACATCTGACCCCACACATTCGGACGTGCATCAACTAGGCCCGGGCATGTGTGTCTGTCAACACAGGGGATTACCATCCCGAGCGTGATGTGGCATCCGCCCAAGGCGAAAGTGCCGCCATGGACGAATCGTTGGCACATTTCTTCATTGGCTTGGTTGATGGTACTACAAGAGGGGCGAGGGAGTGACGGTTAGTAATGATTCAAGACCAAGAACTTGAGTCCGGGGGGTCGGTGTTGAGAAGGGGCTGGTACTCACTTTGAGAGATGGACAGTTGACAAATTGTTCGCAAGGCCAGTTCCCAAGTCTGGGGAAGGAGGCTTAGAAATGGGAATGGCCGATTCTTTTTGATTGTTTTGGTTCCGAAATTATACTAGTTGTGGTTGTTGACAGATTCAGATTCTGGATTGGTGGTCGATGAAGAATAACGCTTTAAATACCCCCTCCATCTCCTCAGGCCCAAGGTTTGAGCACCTTCAACGGCCGCCAGTGGGCCATTGGATTCGCTCGATTCCCAATCACCCTCTCGAACATTGGAGTGACGTTGCCGCGCCAAAAAAAGGTCGAGGACCGAACCCAGGTTCGGAAGCTTGTCGAGTGAGTTCGGCATTATCGGGTTATCTCAGCGGCTCACTCGCACCGAGGACACTCGCTTATACAGCAAGCTCTTCACGCTGGTCGAAGGTTTCACGGTCCGGACTGCACATGTCATTGGTGTGGATGCCTGTTACCATTATCTTCGAGGAGATATCGCAATCCCAGCTTGCGCCTATAGTTTCCTCCTTCCGATCTCAAACTGTTTCACCGAGGTCACCATTTGTCAACTTGGAAGTTCCGAACAGCCTCCCCACAAACATTCCTTCGCCTTAATAACCAAGCTATACCTCCTATCGGTCCTTTCACCTGTCTCCTCGTCCCCCAATCCTTCAACAACCCACGTACATGCCCAGGAGTATATTCTCCCTATCCCTTCACCATCCCCTTCACCCCCCCCCCCTCGCCCTAGGGCAACCAGTGTAAGATATAACACCCGTGGTGACCACTAAGCTACAAGACCATGCAAAAGATCAGCGGTGACAACACACCATCTGGGAGATTGTCGTCCCACAGGGCCACTATATACCTTAGGTAGGCAATGGCCGAACGGCACCATCGCACCACCCCTGAGCGGTGCCGCCGCAACCACTGGCCCATCTTACAACCACTCCACACTGGACCTACAACTTGGGTCCCAACCTCTTCACCCACCCTCTCCCAGGCACATAGACGTACCCATCCCGGTAACACTGGGGACACATCGCGTTGAAGTCATTGTGCAATCGTCCATGTGCGTCTACTGAAGGGGGGGCTTGTAGCGGGTGGCAGTCGTTTTCGCAGAGGAGGACGAAGCCGGGGCGGATTTCGCACCCGCAAGGGAAGACACCAGGCGGGGTAGGGGAAGTGAAGACACATTTTTTGTGTGGTGTCTTGGAAGGAGGGGTGGCTCAGGGATGTGCTTGGGGTCGTTGTTGTTGGGGTTGGGTTGTGGTAAAGATTGTAGTGGACGTTAGGGTTGTGAGTGATGGTGTTGCTCCGACGTCTGGTGGTTCTTGACCTGCAGGATTGTAGACTTTCTATTTGAGTCTGGTCTTGACGGGAATGGTGGTGATGCTGGTAGGTATAACATTGGCTTCCGCGGACAGAGAATGTCCGGGCTTGAAACGCTGAAGCATTGCGCATCTTTATACGGAATATACTCACATATTCTCACAGCCAGCGGTTAAACAGTCGACCACAAGCTGCTTGTGAGCGTCTAAGTCTCGCCGCAAAGACGGTGATTATTCACGAGACGGTGATTCACACGGCTGGGCAAGAGAGAAGAAAAGCTTTCGACGTTGGTCCGCCTTAGAAGGCGAGACGCTATGGGAGTTATACGTAGTGACTATTTCGTCATTTGTTACCGTCCCAACGGAACGAGAGCCATTGGCTCTCTATATTGCGCGGCACGTTATACGACTGTTGACTCCATCTACATTCAGGTTCCATATTACCATCTCCCAAGTGTCGCAATGGTTGCGGCAGTGGTCAGTCGATTCGTCTTGCCTTTCACAATCGGCGGTTGGACGATTGATCACAAGCTGCCCGTAAGCGACCAATACTCGTATAAACGGTGGTTCACAAACTTGGGCAAGAGAATATGAAAGTTCTTTGTCTTAGCCCGCCTGACAGTCAAGACAGACATATGGCCCTAGTTGGACTTCACTGGGATATTCCGACTATACGAGCTGGAAGAACATGGGTCTAGACTAGGACCTTCAGCGGCGACTGTCGTCTTTAAATTGTACATCAACATGATTTCCGAAAGCGACGTGTTGAGATAAGAGTCACCGGGTCGCAAAGCAGAAAGAAAAAATGTCTTTCTTCCCGAGGCAGGCTCCTTAACTGAGGACAGGGCCGGAAATCAGAGCGTGAGTGACGATTTGACGTTGGAAGACCCAAAGCTCCAGAGGCCCCACGTCCCGTCACCATGTGCCGTTGGCTCAAATAGGGATGCTCATCTGGGCTGGCCTGACCTCGTCGGTTCTCGCCTAGAACACCGATCTTTTTCCTACAACCTCTTGTTCTCACATATGCACGTTCCGCTGGCATCAAGACTTTAGGGAACACTCACCATCACAATGCCAGGCCACTAGTACCTGTTTGGGGTCCAAGATCCTGAAATCCGAGCATTGTCATACAGCTTCTGGCCGAGGTTCTACATCTCATGCCCAGTGTCTTGTTTTGCCTGCACCTCTTGGGTGGATCGTGATACAATAATCACTAGTACAAGTCCGTCACTCTGTGAACCTCAGTTGTTTTCTTGTAGCAAGTAGCAAGCTGTTGTGCTGATGTTTTCTCGAAGCAACTTGCAACACTTCAAGTTGACTCGAACTCGGAGCTACTATATTTGTTCTCTGCACTGTGGCCTACGCATATTTGGCAGGCCAATAAAAGGATAGGAAGGCGGGAACAAGCAACAAGAGAGCAAAATGGGAGGATAGATAAGACATAAGGAGGGAATGAATGAACAAAGAAAAAAAAAGAAGAGAAAAAAGAATGGTCTCTCCCGCCGGGAATTGAACCCGGGTCTCGAGCGAATCGAACTGATGATGTTCAAGCTTGACAAGCTCACATACTGACCACTATACTACGGAAGACTTTACAGTTGTAGGCAACTGTCGTAGTTTGGTGTTGGGAATCGGCCCGGAAAGGGGGTTTATGAAGTGGAAGGTAGATTTTGATGAAATTTGGTGGAGAGAGAAGCAGGCGCCGACAGAGCATTGGGCAAGTGCAAGGGTACCAGGGTGGAGTAAGTGAAGTGGTCCCGGCGCTGGCGAGGTTGTCCTTGCTTCGTTGGCAGAGTGGAGAGTGGTGATTGGTGCCTGCAGTTGTCCACTTTTGACGACTTGTTGTGTCCTTGTGGAAGGAAAGAAGGATCAGGATGAGAACAACTTTGTTGGGATCGGGAAGGTTCGACTTTTATCATGCTTTGGGCCTGATTTGTTTGCGAGGAGGGACGATTTCCGGGTCATTGAATGCAGTGACAAAAACAGCGAATTCCCGCCAACAACACAACTTGGTTTTTTTCCGATATCCTTCGCATGGGCACGCACCCGCTTCCCCTCCTTACGCCTCACCTCAACACGTCTGCCGAAAACCAGGTGTTCTCGCCTAGCACATCGCCACTCCCTCGAGGCTTGAGAAAAAAAAAATGCAACGACTAGAACCTAGCTCACCCGGTAATGAGTATTGCCGTCATGTACAACCTCAATCGCCAACTTGGCGAGACATACATGACGTTGACAATTCAAAACCATTGTCTTGAAACTGACAGTCAGCCGATGGAGGCCTTTCCCGAGAAAATGAACGGCTGAGGCGGAGGGTGAGCGTCAGGGAGTTTACGCGCCCGAAATTTCTGTTGGGGACCCCATTGATTCACCTCGGATTCCTGGTTGACATGCCCGGTCACCACCTTCAACGCGCGGACCTCTCAGAACTCGAGGCTACAACCTCCGAGGCTCCCGCACCCTTTGCCTTGAGCGAGGCTTAGAGGCTGAACGATATTCCGATGCTCCGATGCACCACCGCACGTAGGAAAACTTGGTCAGCATCCCAGGCTTCTCAGTCTGGAGCATCGCCGGCGTGACGACGCATCGTGTGTAAGGGGGTGGCTCATAGTCATCATAAACGACTTTCCCCAAAGAGATCATGCAACAGCCGTGGCTTGAAGAGACGGAATTAACGCGAGCGAATGGATCTGTTCGCCAAGGAGGTGTGTGGTTAGGGCTGTCAGTCTCATGGTGCTTGCGCTTCATTGACGGCACGGGTGGTTGGGTCTTGAATGAAGGAATCCGTGGCAGGTATAGACAGGATGGGGGAAAGCGATTTAGGCGCTACAAGTCCATGGTTCCGCGTGTTGTTCACTCCCAACACCCCAAAGAACGATCAGCGTCTCTATCGGGAGAGGAGAATCCGGTTGTTCAGTGTCTTGTCGAATGCTTTGTCCGAAACAGGCCACGAACACAGCTGGTGGGACGGTTGCTGTCTGTCGTGAAAGTGTGAGACAAGATCTTGGAGTCAGACATCACGTCTGGTCGGGTCAATGGTACCGTCAGGACTCCAAAAATGTGTCCGCATAAGACCCACTACCTGCGGTGACTGCGTACGGACCACGATGCGGCGATCCGAACAACGCAAAGAGTTGGGAGACCGGGTTGAGAGCGGATGACAACATTCTACTCGAGAGTTTTGTAATGGACAAGCAGGTCTTGACCAATACCTAGCTGAACCCAACTGCACCTTCAGGTGGACGGAAAAGTTGTTAAGCGTATCCCCTTTTCTTCCGGACTGTTGTCGGCAACACCGCAATGGAGAGCTCAACTCCATGGCAGCGGAGTACTCAGTCATTCTTCAACACGTTTTCCGCTTCCTCTTTTCGCACAGCCTGTCAGGGTGAACTCGACCACCGACAGAGAGTCCGATAAAGATGTTGCCATCGGGATCTTGCCTTGCAACTTACCAGAGACTTTGGCTGGAAAATAAGCCGGAAAGAGCAATGATCATGAATAACTGGACGGATACGGATTCCTGGCGTGCGTCTGTATCAGGCTTCCAAAGTGTTGTTGCTGTTTGGTGCGTCCCGCTAAGAGAACAATGGCGGAATCGGATACTGTCTAGATCCTGCACCGTCGTATGACTTTTGGCTGTTTCACTGGCCGTCCCCTCGGATTGGTTGGTTGCCGTATTCATGACTGTCCGTCCGGCTTTGCGCCGTCGAGCCTTGGCTCCATAGGCTGCCTTGCCGTGAGGGACCACTGGAGAGTGCATGTGCAAATATAATGACAAACATTTTTGTTGGCGCTTCGTGCGAATAAGTGATGTTTTCCAAGCACTGGACAATGTGGAAACCCAGGCAAACACGGCGTATCTTTGAGGTCGCATCCAGGATCTGGCTATGCGTGTCTCATCTGTCAACAGATCAATGACGGGTTGATCTTAACCACATGGAGGAATGAGATCAGAAGATTGAAGAAAAAAAGAAAAGAGGGGAGGCCATTGGACGATTGGTTGCACCATTGACATGCCACGTTCAGCTCCTCGGCGGGCCATCTGTCCAGTCCTGGAATGGGTGACACTTCAAGTTACTATGTACACGGAATGCAGCTCGTGATTGGATATTCCTGGTGACGTAAATCTGGGGAAGCGTCCTCTTTAGAAAAGTGTGTCAAGAGGAAAGTATGAGGCCGAATGAAGTCCTGTTTCCTTTGAAGGACGAATTGATCCGGGCGCGTGGGATGTGGGCCAGACCATCAAGGTGCAAGAGTTACACAGTGACGCAGTTCCGTGGAGTTGGCAGCTGCGACGGCTGCTGTCATCCACGGGAGGAAACAATGTTCCTGACGAATGACACGGGGATACCTCTATGCCCATGCGCAACGAAGAGGCGGTACGCCGGTTTCATGGCTGGAACTGGAGCGGCTGAAAATACGAACGGTTGCGTTGCCCGAGCCCCAAAACGTTAAACCGTTACGTACCAGGTATGTCTGAGGCTCCCATTACTGTGATGTCAGTGTTCCTCCGTGTTCCATTTTCATCAATACTCTCACGCGTTGTAAACTCTGACTCCAAATGAATCCGGAGCAGGCGCTTTTCTGGATGAGCTTCATTCACTGATCAGTATCAAAGACAGAAGTTTCACGCTAAGCGTGCGCCGACAGTGGCTTTGATCTTTCCCCGGATGACTGCACTTGCTATTGTACAATTCAGTTCTTGCGTACTATCTGCACTTTCACCCCTCTATTCGCGGGTGGGGAAATGATGATCAACTTCCATTAAGTACCGACAGTTCTGGGTCATGATTCATGTCCCTGGTCATAAGGGGAAGCAGGTAAGGCCGTCTGCTCCTTCTCCGGCAGATGCTGCTCCCCGAGTCCCTTCCTACCTGTTATGTTCAAAACTTGGCAAGGGTGATGTTGGCATGACCGTTGGCCAACTCTTCCGAGCTGCAGCTTGCCGTTTGGTCCGCGGAGCTCACCGCGTTCAACACACTTGGTCATGGTTTGATGTCTTTGGACTTGACAACCGAGTCTCGTTGGTGGTATGCCACTGTGTTTGACGATGCATTTCCCAACCCCTTGTTCGTTGGTAGAGCTACTTCTGGACTCGAAGGAACGGTAGCTGCTGTACATGTCAACATTTGCCAGCAGACATTTGGTCCCCCATTACCGCCTTAGCCTCTACTGATGTTCAAGATTACCATGAAGATCACAACCCGACTTGCTGGATCTTCACTCTCTCGTGCCCCAGAGTCCAGACTCCCATGGACTTGAAGCTGTATTCCCACGGGAATGGGTGCTAACGTGCCATCAATCTAGCTTGCACCCTCCCTGCGTCTGACGGCTCAGATCTCTAGATACTGGGCTCGCACTACTTCCCCAGAGAAGCCAATTCCGACAATTCCTTGGCTGAGATTCACCACCCTGTATCAATGGAAACACTAACGAGGCTCCATTCCCGTCCCTCTTCCCTGGTCAGAGCCACGTTCGTCACTGACGCATCTCTAACCGTGTAGTTCAGAACAGTGCTGAATACAGATATGGACTGAACTTGGTATTCCTCCTGTCCGACATGTCGCAGCATTCGATAGTCAAAGGATCGTCATTCTTCTTTCCAGATTCTGTGTCACGATGTTGGTTGCCGTGGTCAAATTTCCAACAAACTGACGGAGGCTCTGCGCCGCCTACTCCTTACTTTTCCCCATTTGGAGTCAAGATCATGATCTCCTTGTCACATTCCTTGATCCACAGCCTGAAGATTCTGGATCCATTGGATCCCGATGAATCTCAGGCCGGATGCCAGACTGAGAAATGACGAGTGTCGATGAATCAACAAGGCAATAACACCAAGCCACGGCGGACAGGAGGAAGGAGAACCAGGAAGACCGAAGAACTCGGCCAGGTTTGATTCATGTCTTCAATCACAGCGTTTGGATTAAGGTCCGAAAGTCTATATAAACCTCCTCTCTCGTCCACGTTGGAGTTTCTAATCTCATCATCATCAGCATCAGCATCTTCAGTCCACAGACAAGCAACAGCCTTTCAGCCTTCAAACCCGCCTTCCAAACCATCTTTCAAAACCAAAGCCCCCAGCGTACTTCAAAAGCACCACCAACCAGTCAAAATGCAGTTCTCCAACGTCTTCACCCTCCTCACCATCGTCATGACCGCCGCCGCGGCTCCGGCTGAGGTCGTTGCCCGCACGACCATCACTCCCGAGTCCTGCACCATCCCCGACTACCAGCCCTACTGCTGCCAAAGCTTGCCCATTCTCTCCGTCGGCTCGCTCAGCTGCGTTCTCGGTGTCATCGGCGGCCAATGCGGCGCCAGCGTCAAGTGCTGCAAGAGCGACGTTACCAACGTAAGTTTTTCTCCCCTTTACTCCACACCTCTACCCACTCTACAAAGCACAGTTTGCCTTGCTAACCTTTGCCCTTCTTCTTCTTCTTCTTCTTCTCCATACAGACCGGTAACTCTCTCATTATCATTAACGCCGCCAACTGCGTTGCCTAAGTCACACGGCAACAACGCAAAGTCTAGGCGATGCCGATCCAACGCTGCCAGTCCAGCAGCCCTTCTGCAGCAAGGAACCCCTTCTGTCGGACTGGCAGCAGCAGCAACACATGCATGTCTAGACGAAGAAGCTGATGATCTTGGGTTGGTTTCTATGGCTTTTGGGTTTGAGAGGGACGGAAAAGGCCAAAACGGCGGGTGGGTGGTGGTGGACGAGGAAAACGATAATGAGTTGATGGATCGATGAGGGATGGATGATTTCTTTCCTTCCCCTCTGCAAGCCTCTGTCTGTTATGATCTGCTTTTCTTTTCCTTTTCACACATAGCTATATATCACTCAGGCCTGGTGATTAATACACTCCTTTTTCTTACCCCTAAACATTTGGATCCACTTCGTGGATGACGAGCTCTTTGAGTTCCTACCGTGACAGAGCGCCTTGACGCAACTTGAAGCCAAACGGACCCATCACCACAGATGCAAAAGGTGGTATGCACATTACGGCAAATGTAGTCTCTTTGGGTTCGGGACCTGCGTGATGTTCATGTCGTGCTTCACTTCAGCATCGGGTTGGCGTGTTAGATCCCTTCCTTTCATGGCCATGACGGAGTCCCGAGGCGTCGGGTCATTTTTCGGAAGATAAACAGCCCTTGAGATTCTGGGCTTTGCAGATGGGTGTGGTTTGTGTTCGGGTTTGTGGTGTTCGGGGATGTGGATGGGTGATTGCGGCTACCATTGCAGGCATTTAAAAAACGGAACATTTCTGAGGAAAACTTAGATTAAAGGAAGAAGTTTGAAGACTCTACTGGCACTTTTAGATTGTCAAAACGAAGAGTGGCCACCTTTGTGCGGTGGTGTTTCACCTTGAGCGACAGCTCCGAGTTCCGTGGAGCGTGGAAATCTACATCCACATATAAGGCAAAGCTGCAACGCAGATCATCAACCAATGGCAGCTTGCGCTGCCCGGCTAGCTCAATCGGTAGAGCGTGAGACTCTTAATCTCAAGGTTGTGGGTTCGACCCCCACGTCGGGCTCAATTCCCGATGTTCCTTCTAGGACAACATCATCTTTTTTGCAAGTTAGGCTTTTTTGTTTCGTCGTGTCTGTTTGCTCGAGTTTTTTTTTTTGTTTTTTTTTTTTTTTTTTTTACTTGTTGTGTTCAAGTTTCTGTACAATGATCTTTCAAATGGATGTGGTTTTTGTGTGTCTTTGTTTCTGCTGCTAAAATTTTTTAGATGTTGTTACTGCGAAAATTTGTTAGCTTCAACCATCTTGCCGCCGCTAGTCCAGTGGAAGCACTGCAAGCTGAACCGGCACACTGGGCACTTCTCACGCACCTTCCGCGAGACATGACAGGCGCAATTTCTTCACTCAAGTTGTCATTGTCGCTCCTTCCTTGTGTCAATCTCATCAATCCAGCTGCCCGTGTTCACTCCAGTCATTGATTGTTGGCTGATTTCTTCTTCCTTTTGGCGGAGATCGAACATTCTCCTGAACTTCAGCAAATCTTTGGGATTTCCCATCTCCACCAATTGCACCGCAACACTTGCACCAGAGGTCCAGAGCGCATCCTCAACGGACATTTCAGTCACCGTGTCTCCCACAGTCATCACGACTTCGGTTTACCTCACAATTTCGCTGTCACTCTTCGAACCAGTTCCCCCTCCGCCACGATCCCCGCCACAATGACCATACACAGCCCCCTCCACACCAGTCGGATCAACGACGCCCTCCTCCACACCATCTACGCTTCCGACCAGGAGATGTACCCGGCCCCGTTGACCTACGAGCGCCTGCAAAGTTGGAGAGACGCCTGTCCCGAGCTGTCAATCTGCTCCAGTGCCAGCGATGATGACTCGGGACAACCAGTGGGCGTCATCATCGTGCTCCCTCTTCTGAAGAAGTACTGGGAGGATTTGCTGGTGGGCAAGATCAAGGAGGTGGATGTTGATGCTGGAAAGATGTTCGCGGGGAGAGAGCTGCAGCTGCAGGCGCCTGTGGAGGTTGGGTTGCATGTGTTCCACATTGAACGCTTCGCTGCATGGGACGCCGAGGACGCCTTGGAGAAGACTGGTGCGCGGCCTGCAGCGGTGACAATGCGAGGCTGTGAGGACGGCAAAATGCGATTTGCGGACATGGCATTGGAGGAGGTCCAGAGGAGGGTCGAGGCATCCAATGCTGAGGTGGGGGAGAGGAGGTGGGTTGTTTTGGGATTCTCTGGTGAGTTAATCTGAACGCTCTGCTAATTTGATGTTGTTGGAGATATCATGACTGACGGGATGGTCCCTTGATGCACAGCACTCACGGCAACGCCTGCGGGAAAGAAGACATTCGCGCGCCTGGGTTTTGTGCCCACGGGATACAAGGAGATCTTTTGGCTAGTTGAGACCTCATCGCCGTCATCCCCGACGTCTGTGGTGCACTTGAACGGTGACGATACAGGAGGTGCGCAGAACAACCCAGGTCCCCAGACGACAGTAATGACCACCTACATTTACCCAGGTGAAGCCCACATCGCGGAGTTGAGCTCTGGTGTTAGTTCAGAATCCGAGATGACTGTCAGATACAGTGCAACTCCTCCCGAATAGAAGAGCAGCGTCTGGCGGCAATGCATGCAATTATCGTCTACCAGGGGTCGATAGGATCCCTCTTGCCTTTGGGTCTTGCCCCTTGGCTCGTAAGGCGTTGCCTGCCTCTTTGGTTTTATTCTACCTTTTTACCGCCTCTTGAAACATTCCTTCCTCAAAGGCAGAGGGCTTTGACTTCCATCGCAGGACAGGATGGGTCTGAAAGAAGTCAGAAAGTTGTTCCGGCTTCCTGCCGCACCTCCTGCAGCAGGGGATGCCAAGCCCTCCAACTTGGACGCTCAAACGGCAACAACGACAGGACTCTTCAGTAAACTGCGACAAAAGAAGCATGAACAGGTGTGGAAGAAGGTGTAATCACATCTGTCGCCCGACGAAATTGTGTGCAAAGGGACCGAGAGCAAAATTGAGGAACCTTCTCCCAAACCATAGCAAGGACAACAACAAAAGCAATACACGGAACACGGACAGCAACAATCGGTCACAAATATCACGAAAGATGATGCTGAATGCCCAGCAGTGGACACACCCGCAGACGACGGCCTGCCCTACAAGCCATCACTTTGGGACCGCGCTTATGATACACTGCGCAAGGACAATGCTCAACTGCTGGAAGAATATGAGACTCTGATTTCAAGAGAAGTCCAGTCATCTGGTATGAACTTACTGCTCTTGGCCTCCTTTTCTGTATTTCTGTGGTCATGATACTGACTGGGGATTTAAGGTCCTGCCTCAAGTCCTGTTTATGACCCAGAGTCTCAAAGTTCATTGGAGCCAACGACGCCCCATCCAGATGGCTCACCGCGGCTCCGCCGTCTCCAATTGGACAAGATCATCGACCAAGGGCTGAGGAGGACTGAGGAGAGGGTGACGGAATGTGTGGACAGCGCGCTTGGAAGCACGGCAGTGTTCCTCCGCTCGATCAAAGGATTCATTACGCAAGCCATGAGCGCGTCCCCTGAAGCATCAGTAGCCTGGGCCGCCGTATGTCTGGTTCTCCCGCTTCTCACCAACCATTTCGATGCTGAGGAGGCCAACCGCGAAGGCTTCACATATACCATTCACAGGATGGAGTACTACTCCGCCCTCGAGCCGTGGGTCTTCGAAAGGGACGACCACTTGAGTCCGTACTTAAGGGCGGCGATGGAGAAGCATTTTGAAACTCTCTACAGCGCCTTACTGGAGTTTCAGATTCGCACTGTTCTTCGGTTTCATGAGCGCGCTGCCAAGACGTTCGTCAAGGAGACCTTTAACCCAAACGCATGGAAGGAGTTGCGGGCCAACGTCGACAAGGCAGAATCTCTATTGAACCAAGACCTAGAACATGTCACTGCTTCTGCCCTGCTCCTCGAAGCCAAGAGTCAAACCGAATTGAACAAACAGCACGCGGCGGACTTGCAAAAGCTTTTGCTGCCTCTAGGCGACACGGCAGCGAAGATCGCCAACACGGCCGAGAAGCAGTTGCAGGCCGAACAGACATTTTTGACCGCCGTCACGGAGCAGTCCAAATTCCAGCAAGCTGAAGCACAGCGGAAGGACAAGCAAAAAATGTCGGATAAGGAAATTGAGTGCCTTCAGCATCTTCGTTTAACAAACACGGATACCTACGAGGTGACCAAAGATAGAGTTGAGGCCTATGTGGAAGGTACTTGCCAATGGGTTGTCCGACAGCAAAGCTTTTGCCAGTGGATGGAACAAGATTCCGGTCCCCTCCTAATCACAGCAGACCCCGGATGTGGAAAGTCCGTTCTGACCAAGTACTTGGTAGATCACCATCTTCCACGGGAGTCAGCCACTATTTGCTACTTCTTCTTCAAAGAACCCCATCAAACGAGAATCTCTCAAGCGCTATGCGCCATGCTTCATCAACTTTTTGTTAACAAACCGATATTGCTCAAGAAGCATGCCATAGATCAACTTTTACGAGATCCTCAGAGGCTTATCAATACCCCTTCGTCGCTCTGGGCCATCTTTTGGCAGGCCGTGCGCGACCCTGAAGCTGGCTCCATCATAGTTGTCATAGACGCGCTCGATGAATGTGATCCCTCTGACCTCACAAAATTGTTGGTCCCAGATCTTCGAAGGGGCATGGCAAAGACAGTTAAGGCCAAGTTTCTCTTCACAACCCGTCCTTATGATTCCATTACCCTCCAATTTGACTGCCTGGAAGACGTCGTTCCGTCATATGTTCGGATATTTGGGGAAGATCAATGCGAGGATATCAGCAGGGAGGTCAACCCTGTGATTGAACATCGCGTGAAGGAGTTTGCCAAACGAAAAAAGCTACACGTTGAACTGCAGAAGAAACTTCGCGAAATGCTACTCAAAATTGAACACCGCACATACCTTTAGGTCGCCCTTCTTTTCGACGACTTGCACTCTCAGTCTTTCAAAAAGACAGCGGACGGCATCGAATATGCTATCAAGACGTTGCCAATGTCTGTGAATGCGGCATATGAGAAACTGCCAAGTAGATCGACAGAGCATTCAACCGTTCGCAGAGCCCTACCTATGCCTCATTATTGGAGCCATACGACCACTCGGAGTGTCTGAGATGAAGCCTGCACTCAACGCCTGTGCCGGTATCTCACCAAAGGATAACCATGAATCTAAAGATGACTTCAAGGATCGCCTCCGACAATTATGTGGCTTATTCGTCTCTTTCCATGAAGACATGGTGTACTTCTTTCACCTAACAGCCCGAGAATTTCTTTTAGCAAACCCTCGGGTCGAGCCCTCTGTGCTCGTTGCTCAGGTGCATGTTGACACGCAATGGTAATCCTCAATCTCTGCACACCAAGCACATGCTGAGTTGGCACGCGCCTGCGTGCAGAATTTGTACATGCTTACCAGGGAAGGCTTCTGCGACCTTGACGAGGAAAACTTCAACCTGAAAAGTCTTTCATTCTTTACATATTCGGCTCGGTATTGGGAGGACCATTACCGCCTCAGCAACGGGAGCATCGAAGATGATGTGACTTTCCTGACGGCTGCACTCTCAATCTTTCACCCTCAAACAACGGGGTTCTCAACATACTTTGACTTCGGATACAGCAGTACGGTCATGGATGCGGTGCGTCGTCATTACCCGAATCTCTGGACGCCTTTCCGAGTTGCCTCCTTTACAGGATGCAATGCGGTTGTGAAACATCTTTTCGCAACGGGAGTGGACCTAGAAACTGAGCAGAATGGAGGAGGTGGTCAATGGCCGGCGGTACAGCTTGCCGCTGGGAAGGGCTACTTTGACACTGCATTGTTGCTACTGAACCATCTTCCTCCCAATGCAGCGGAAAGGATGGGTGCCCAGCCCATCAAGTCGATCTTCAATTTTGATCGAGGTCTGTTTGTTCCCGAGTCTCGTGTTAATCGTGTTGATCATAATCAATACAAGCGCATGTTGCTCAGTCTTTTGAAGAATGGCTTTTTGAACCAGTCTTGGAAGGAGGGATGGGTAGGCGGCAGCCTACTCGCGGGATTAGCATGTCACGGATGGACTAACTACATCAGCATGGTCCTAAAGGAATGCAAGGCCAATATGATTGAACAACAGCTCCATGATATAGGCCTTGCAATATTTCGGGCAATCGAAAGATCACAAGAGAAGACAATCCATATGTTGTTGGAGTATGCGGATGTTATCGTGGAAGCGTGCATCGCGAAAAGCGACAAAACGCCAACTACAGCCGGTTGTCGGAGAAGCCATGTCATTCTACGGACTCACGAGAGAGGGAAAACACCTCTTCATACGGCAGTCAAGTACGGATTCTCGGAATTTCCGAACGTGGTGCAACTGTTACTAGATCGGGGGGCTTGCATCGAAGCCGTGGATGACCAAGGTCGGACTGTTCTACATAACGCCATTTACTCACGGCCCGAGCTTAAAATAATAAGGCTCTTGCTGGATAGGGGTGTCAACCTCAACGCAGTTGATGCTAGTGGCCGAAGTGTTTTACATCACTGCGCTATAGCATATGGTCATAACCCTGAGGCTGTTCGGATTTGCTTGGAGGCCCTCTTGGAGAGGGGCGCCGACCTTGAGTTAGCAGATCATTCTGGCCGCACTGCTTTGCACATGGCGTCTTACCGCGGTCATAAGGACATTGCATTGATGGTGATCGACAAGAGCGCCGATACTAAGGCAACTGACGAACGCGGTTGGACCCCTTTACATGCAGCTTCGTGTTCAGATTTGTATACGGAGGATACCATACGGATGTTACTCAGTTCTGGAGCTAATATTGAGGCCCGCGACAATGATGGAATGACACCACTATGTTTGGCCGCCTGCAGAGGATTCTCAGACGCAGCAGATTTGCTGGTGGGCAGCGGAGCGGATCTAATGATTCTGATTGAAAGTTTTGACGCAATCGTCACGAACATTATCACAGCATGGCTAAGTGAAACATTGAATTCCTACGATAACTGGGACCTCGACACTGGCTGGCTGAGAAGTCTGTTGTGGTGCTTTCAACAAGCCGCGCTCATCCCACATTCGAGTACGGGCTTTCAGACACTTCTGGATCAGTTTCTCCGAGATCACGAGCAGGAGCTTATCGACCTCCTGCACCACTACGATTTTCTCAGATCAGCTGAATTGTGGAAGTATATACCGTGAAAAATAAAAATCAACCGATATCTTCTTAAGGGGTAGAAAAACTCTTTCAGTTCTTTACTGAACATGGGGTCAACGTCGACGCTGTCGAGGAGCGTGCATTCAAAGAGTACGGCGTTGTAGTACCCATCATCTGGTTATACGGCGACGACATGACGTATTGGCTATGAGGCTTTGCATCTTAATGCTATTCCTGTACCCCCTACCCCCCGTTCCCAGTTTAGTTGGGACTTGCGAGACTCGCAGCCCCTAAAGTGAGAGGTTGTGAGTCTGGCGAGTCCCAACCAAGCTGGGGGCGAGGCGCGGGTACTGTGTCCGATCCTCGGCCAGATTGCGCTTCGAAACATAAGTCATGGACAGGACAAACGTACTCGTAATTAGATCAGGTTCTGACTGTTAGCAGAACACACAGAATATGAGATTGTCTAGGAGAGTTGACCAGAGGTCTTGAGCCAACAAACCAATATCGGGCTGCAGAAAAGACCGCCCGCAAGCCTTAACTTACCACACAGCTCAGGTAGCCTTGCACCACCCGACTAGGGTTTCTGGGAGTACATACGTTTCATTTTGCTCTAATTTAACCTATGCCGAGCTGGAAGTTGATATCCAGTACCCTACCAATGCCATCAAACAACAACCCTTTACGCCAACCACCCACTTCCAACAAGATGCTTTGCCCCTTTGCCCCTTTGCCCTCAACCCTTTAACCTTTTACCACACCATTGTTGAACATGCGGCAAGGGAAAAAAAAAAAAAAAAAAAAAAATCCACTCCATTCTCACCAATTTAGCCACAACACCGACCAGCCCGCCCCTCAAACACCCTCCCCCTCCCCTCCCCTCATACGGGGCAAATCTTACCGCCACGTAGGCGCGTTAACCCTTTCAAGCCTCCCCCCAAATCTCATCCGCAACCTCCCTCACCAACCTCAACTTCTTGCTCTGATCCTCCTCACTGAGGGGATACCCGCTCTCATGCGTACTAAACCCACACTGCGGACTAACCGCCACTCTCTTCAGTGCCTCCTCCCTCGTCTCCCCGCTCCCCTTTGCCACCCAACTCACAGCCTCCTCCACCCTTCTCTTCACCTCCTCCTTACTTTCCAACTCCCTCAGTTTCGTTGACACCACACCCAACACCACATTCTTGTCCTTCGGCAAGTACTGCAGGGGCTCAAAACCACCGGCGCGGGAGGTGTCGTACTCGAGGTAGAAGGTGTTGACGTTGAGTTCCCGAAAAAGCTTTTGGGCGATCACGTCGTAGGCGCCGGAGGCGAAGTGGCGGCCGCCGATGAAGTTGCCGCGGCAGAGGTGGACGCCGGTGTGGAAGTCGGCGGGGAGGAGGGAGAGGGAGGTGTTGTAGAGGTGGATGTAGGAGTCGAGGAGGGCGTCGATGGAGACGGTGTTTTCGGGGTCTGAAGCGTAGCCGGCGCGGAACTCTTCGCTGCAGAAATCTGGAGGGGAGGGGGGGTTAGTTGGTGAGAAGGGGGGTGGATTGGGGGGTGGAGGAGTGGATTGGGGGACGGGAAAGGGAAAGGAAGGGAAGGGAAAGGGGGGCGGAAAGGGAAGGGAAGGGAAATGGAAAAGAAAATGGAAAAGAGAAGAACACGTACAAGCCAAACCAGGATCATCAAACTGCACATTCCTCAACCCAGCCTCATAAAGCATCTTCAACTCCTCCTGATAAACCTTCGCCACGTCCGCAAAGTACTCCTCATCATTCGCATACACCCCCTCCGCATACGCCTTGCCCTGCTTATACCGCATGTGGAACCAGGCCGGCGTGATCATCGTCAATTTGATATTTCCCCACTCCTCTTTTGGGGTAAACTGCTGCACGAGCTTCAACTCATGCAAATTCGACTGGCTCTTCTCCCGATTATGTCTCAACTTGGCCCCCGCAATCACCGAATCGCCCGGCATCACCTTGCGGTCTTTCTCGATCAGGCTGACCACGTCCGGGTGGTATAAGCGGAACATGCTGGCCTCGGCTTCTTGCAGAGCGACGGTCCCGTCGAACTCGTCCCACATTAGACCCCAGAAGCGGGTGCGGTTGAATTCGCCGCTGTTCACGGCCTTGAAACCCAGTCCGCGCTGCAGGGCGACCACCTCGCCGACGGCTTCCTTTTCGATGGCGGGGAGTCCGGCTTCTTCGGGGGAAAGGCCCTTGTCGCGGATGGCCTCGCGGGCGTCGAGCAAGTTTTGGGGCCGCAGGAGGGAACCCATGTGTTCGGCGCGGAAGGGAGGCATCTTGATTTTGGCTGGGGTTTGGGGGTTTAAGATGGGTGGAGGTGGAAATGGAGATAGAGAGGTAGAGGTAAATAAACAAAGGTGAGAGCTAGGTAAAGATGGAAAAGAGCTACCCGAAAGCTGGAACTGGGAGTGGGAGCTCCATGACTCCAGTTATAAGGCAGAGGACAGATAGCAAAGAGGGGTCAACGGCAGATCTTTGCTTTTCGTTCTCGCCCGACAACCGTGATATGTCCGAGTTCCGGGTCCAATGGCTGCCCCTTGTTGGACCCCCGGATTATGGAACTTAAGCTATTCGGCGACTAGTACCGGCCCGGACCTCTCTTCGTGCTCCTCATTAGACGACGCAGTGCCATGCTAGCTGCTAGCGTGCAATACTGGCACTCTTATTCCTTGCCATTGTGGACCGACGACGGCGATCCGAACATCGGAGGGATCCGGGGGACCCTGACTTGTAAACTTCAATCGTAGGTCTGGGGCCAATGTTGATGTGAATTGGTGGACTTGGGGACCACGGAACGGTGCTTGGACGTTGGTACCATGGAGAGGCAATGATTGGGATCAAATCACAAGAGTTTGATGTAGGTAATGACGGTAAGAGCCCACTGCGGAAGCAGAGAGAACAAATCCGGGCAAATCAACAATGTCGTTTCTTCGCTTCCTGAAGAGCATATGGTGTGGAATTCACCACTCACAAAAGCACATCTCTTGGATGAGCTCCTTTTACCAGCCGTGTCTATATGGGGGTGAAGCCGTTGAGTCTGCCCTCTGCAGTGGTGATGTCGTTGGAGGTCAAGAGAAAATGCAGTCAAGGGACGTCCACAGTCCACAGGCAAGTCTCCGGGCGACAAAATGAATTGTCGTAGAACGGCACTTTTGCGGGGTGGTGGGGTATTTAGCGGGGCATCATCGGGAGCCCACTGCCCCGCTCCAAGTCTTATGTACTTCCGAGCTGCCGGCGTCTTTTGATTGGCTGTCTCGCACAGCTTTGTCAGCCCTTTGAAGTGTTGGTAGCAGTGGACGACCCAATCACCCAAATGCCAACTTCTCTCACGACTACACTATTGTCTCGGGCATCTCAGATTTGCAAATCCTCACGGTCTCTCTGACAATGATTTGACCATGATGGAGCATTCTTAAACTCCGATTGACTTGTAGGCGATCCACCATGGTGTCGTCGACCTTCACTTTCTGCTCGTTCTCCGAAGGCGTTTGTCAGCGGTGACAGAGCCCGTCTTTGCCCCCGCACAAAGTGGAAAATGAACGGCAAACATCAAAGTCACCTTCCACTTTACATCCGGGTGACGGCATATCAACACTGCAGAGTCCCGTCGCAATTTATTGTTTTAGGAGAAAACTCGGATGCAGTTGCCTTCTGCGAAGAGACAGCGGAAGTCTTCGAGGTGGATGTTGAACGGCAGGAACGGCTCCCATTACAAGGGAAACCTGAATGCGCCCAACAATCGAACGACGCAACATAAAAAGAGACGCCACCCTTGCACGCATCCACCACCAAAAGGGCCTCCTACATTTGCCAATTCCTCCATCACCAATTGCACAAATCCCAACCCAGTCGAGATGAACCGGATACGAAACCATTGGCAGCCCCGTGCTGTGGGAACAGAAGCACGGCATGAAGTGTGTAGGCCTCTCGCATCTGGCAGTGCCATTTGGGCCTATTACAGCTGCTTCAGCCTGATAGCTAACCACCAACCGGCCTGTCACCACCCCAGATGTCCAGCCCCAAGCGGGGGACGTCGACGCGGGTAACGACTGACATCGACGATGTGAAAAGTACTCGTTTCTCCAGTCCCCTCGACAGACTTTGTTTCCCCTTTATCTTGTCTCTAACCCTCATCCCGACTCTTTAAGGAAGAACCCAGAGCACAACTTTGCAGGACGGTCCGGGCTGCGTTCGCCGTGTCCACTCCGCCTGTCGTCTCGTTTCTCCTGACAACTTCTGTGTTGTCGACGGACGCACGTTCAACGCGCCTGTCATCGCATCCGCCGACCAAACCATCAAGGTCCTCAACTCGTCACCAAGTTGGAGCCTTTAGCGCTCAATCACCAGCTTCATTTCCAGCCCTGCCGCGTTCTCGCCTTCACGTCTATTTTGCTATTACGGAATTTTCGACACGGCATACGCAAATGGTCCCCCATCTTTGCTTCGTCAATACCCCTTGTCCGGTAGTATCCTGTTATCAGGCGCATGTTGCTTTCAGTTCCCAAGCCTGAAGCGCATATGAACCGCTTTGGTCAACCTTTGGTGAGCTTTTCCCTGGTCAATGGGTTTCAAGTTCTCCTAAACCTAAAACATGTTGATCCAAAAATGCTGACACCCAAATAGCCCTCCTTAAATACTTGCTCGACAGCCTTGTTGCGCAAACCATCCCCTCGTCCGCCATGGAGGTCTTCATGAGGAATCTTCCCCCGGATCTCTCCCAAACGAGTCTAAAAAGCCAGCTGAAGCCGTTTATGGATAAGCTTCGCATCAAACACTATGGTTGCGAAAAAAGGCTCAGACAGAAGAACGGCAAGGTCACGTTTGTCACAGAGAGAGAAGCCAAGGCCTTTCTCCAGAACCATGGGGAGGTGCCTTTGCCTAATGGGCGAAGGGTCGGACGGTACCCTGCCACCCAATCCCGTCTGTGCATCATGAACCACCAGGTATATTGCAAGCGCAGTGATCGCCAACCTCAAGATATGGGCCTCAGGGTTAAGAACATTCTACACGAAGCAGAGGAAGCGGAGCGAATAGCGAAAGCGAGCCAAGATTCCGACGACCATCCCCGAGCTAAGCACACACCTTCCACACTGGATGCCGGCGCGCTTGATTGCGGATATTGGTCCTACGTTCACGGCCAATTGACCTTCAACAGCGAATGGTCCTCCTACCCGCCACGGATCCAAGCAAAGTTCACCAAGAAAGATATGATTATCTCCGTCTTAGATAATGGTTACTCGGAGACGGCCCAGGTGCGTATATCATATCGAAGCATCTATGAGCTCATCTGGTCCGATGATGGAGACGTTGCTGTCACTCTCATGTTCGCCCCGACTTTCCTCTCGTCGCCAATTACGACAGACCGGCCCGGGCCACTCACTAGGATGCGCCTCAAGGCATGCGATTACGACCACGCCAAGGTGTCCAATTTCTGTCTGGTTTATCACTTCAAAGTTTCCGCCAACCATCTAGTCCCAAATCAAAACCATCATCGAAAAACCGACTTCCATACTGCCATGAACGGCCTTGCGCATCAGGACATCTTCTATATCACCAACGATGCGTTCCGTGTTATGTCGGCGTCCACGCAAGATCGATTTCCTCTTGCGATTGACAAGCTCAAGGCGGATCTTGTATCGTATGAACGTCAAAGAGCGCTATCTCAAAGCCTGCTCTTTAACCTGCAAGCGCTGGTGCACGACGCATATCTTCACCCGACAACTGTTACTAAGCTAGCCGCTCAGTTGGTGGTTCTGTTCGAAACTGCTCGGCGTTCGGGTAGCAAAGAAGACCCAATTTCTGCTGATGCTTTCAATGAGCTGTTCGAATGGATCAAGTATCCGTCGCCCCATCACGAAGATCTTAGCCAGTTCGAGGTCGAAGGCATCATAGAGCACTTGAAGGAAACCGAGAAGCATATGCGTGAGGGCTATACCATGCGCATGAACAATCACGTCCCGTCACACCTCACCAAAATCTTTCGGGCCGTGGTCACGCCAGCTCGAGTCACGTTTCACGGGCCTGAACTAGAAGCCAAGAACAGAATTCTTCGAAAATTCCCTGATCACCAAAACTACTTTCTGCGCGTCCAGTTCAGTGATGAGGATGGGCAAGACCTGTTCTTCAATTCCAGGGTTTCCCTGGAAGGTATATACCAAAGATTCAAAGACGTCTTGACCAACGGCATATCAGTTGGTGGTCGGGTTTACAGGTTTCTCGGCTTCTCCCACTCCTCCCTCCGAGCGCACACTGTCTGGCTTTCGGCGCCTTTCGTTTACAACCACCAATTGAAAATCTCAGAAATCATCATCTCGGATCTGGGCGACTTCCGCGAGATCAGATCGCCAGCGCGACGTGCCGCACGTATAGGCCAGGCATTCTCGGAAACACCGTATTCCGTGTCTCTCGACGATCATGAGATTACTGTGATGAATCAACCTGACGTCAAGCGCAATGACCGCGTTTTCAGCGATGGTGTTGGAACAATCTCGCAGGGTGCCCTGGAGGTAATCTATCGCGAGATTCCCGAGACGAAAGGCCGTCCAACCTGCTTTCAAGTCCGATGGGGAGGAGCAAAGGGTATGCTGGCTCTTGACGCCCGACTCCTTGGGAGGCAATTCAACATCCGGGCTTCGATGGAGAAGTTCCAGAGCAGTGACAAGGCTTATCTTGAGATATGCGACATGGCTTCGAAGCCTATCGCCATGGTACTCAACCGCCAGTTGATCAAGATTCTTGAGGATATGGGCGCTCCGGAAAATTGGTTCATGAAACTTCAAGAAAAGCGATTGGCTAATCTTCGGCGCATCACCGATGACATCTACAACGTGTCAACCTTCCTCAAAGTTCAATCAATTGGAGAGTCTATCCATTTGGGTCAATTTCTCAAGGACGCTCACAGAATGAAAGTCGACTACCGGAAGGATCAGTTCCTACGTGGCATTGTTGAAGCGGTCGTCCTCAGAGAACTGCGCTTAGTCAAGCACAAGTCTAAGATTCCTGTTCCTAAGGGCGTAACGCTGTTCGGAATTATGGACGAGACTGGCCTCCTAAAGGAGGGCGAAGTCTACGTGACTTATACGCATAGCCCCGAGGACAAACGCTTCACTGCTCCTCCAGCCTGCGGCCCTGTTGTTGTAACCAGGTCCCCGGCATTGCATCCTGGAGACATCCAGATTGCCCGAAACATCATCCCACCGCCAGGACACCCTCTCGCTGCACTGAAAAATTGTATCGTCTTCAGTCAGCACGGTGAACGTGACCTTCCCAGTCAGCTCTCTGGTGGTGACCTAGACGGTGACATGTTCAACGTGATCTGGGATGAACGAATCATTCCCAAACTTCAGACATTTTGCGCGGCGGATTATCCACGCGTCTCACCCGTGGAGTTGGACCGAGAAATTGAACCAAGTGACATGGCGAACTTCTTTGTTGACTTCATGAAGACTGACCAGCTCAAAGTCATTGCTGTCCGGCACATGATTCTCGCCGACCTACAACCAGACGGGACACGAGATCCACAATGTCTCAAACTAGCAGAACTCCATTCTAACGCCGTCGACTTCTCCAAGTCTGGTAGACCAGTTGACATAACACAGTTGCCAAAAGCGCCCAAATTCCGTCCTGATTTGTAAGTGTCCGCAGACCTTTTGTCTTGGTTCAGTGCTAATTGTGTGTATTTTCAGCCGATCATTCGGTCCGATAATCGAATTCACGGATAAATCCATGATCGAACTGGAGCGGGAATATTTGAAGGAAGATGACGACGATGAAGACGAACGACCGCGCCACAGATTCTATAAATCAGACAAAGTTCTCGGAAAGCTTTACCGTGCCGTGGATGAAAACAAGATCTGGACTACCGATATCAGGAGACAATTCCCGTCGGGAGGTCTTTCGTTCTGGGATGAGCTCAAGGCTGCCTTGGTCAAGCGTATACGCACTATTGGACGAGTGGATTGGCAGAAACGTCTTGATGATGCCCACCGGATCTGTGAAGCGTACGTTATGGACCATTACCTGCAGTTCCTCGTGTCGGGAACCAGCTAACAATACTCGTCATGATCTTAGTTACGACGAAGGAATCAGAGGGGCCATGGTGACCTTTGCTGATTCATCAGCTCAGCCCTTGAAGGAACTGGAAGTTGTCATGGGCTTCATCTTGAATAGTAGAGGTATTCAGACCAAGCGGCAGCGAGACAAGTCCACAAAGCTGTCGGACGAGTTTTCCCGGATCAGCAAATGGGTGACGAACGAGATGCGCGCCTCCTCTCCGACCGGGGACAAGGCATTGAATTTGTCCGCATTAGAGCTCTGCTTTGCATGCTTTGAGGTCGCATGTGCACAGCAGGATCGCGGCCGAGTCCATCGGAGACGTGGACCACGGGCAGACCTTGAGAGCTTCCGCATCGTTGCAGCATCAGCACTTATCCGCGAGATTAAGGAACAAGAAAAGCGGATAAGGCTGAGGAACGGCAGCGGCGGGATTGTCAATGTCCGGGGAGGAAGCCGCGTTGCGGGCCGGGGAGGAAGAGGAGGTCATCGGCAGCCATTCCATGCGGAGGGCCTCCGTGTGGATGTCCGAAAAAGGGCTCGTACCAAGTCCAAACAAAGCTCCGAATCGCCAAGCAGCACATCATCCCCGGCAACCCCAAGCTCTGGGCCAGGTTATACGCCCAGCACTGCTTCGTCAACGGAAGCCGCCATGTTCAACAGCGCTCCAGCACAACACCCTGGCTACCAACCGGAATTGGTACATGCTGCCTATACTCCTAGTACTAGGTCGTATACTGGTGGTGATGCTATATTCAACGGCCCTACAGGCCTATACCCGGGCTACCAACCGGAATTGGCACAGGCACAGGCTCCCGCGGGAACGGCGAGCGCTTCGGGGGGACAGATCCCGAGCGCGTCGCCCGCAGGAATGCCAGTTAGACTGACACCTGCGGATCTGATGGCGCGGCTTACAGCTCAATATGCACAGATGCAGATTCACCAGAGGAAGTAGGGTTTCCGATGAGGCTTAAGGCCGGCGGGAGTTGACGAACGGGTGGCGTGAATTCAGCGGTTGATGGACGCTGGAGAGTTTTGGATATCATGACCTTGACGCATTTCACTTGTTATATAACATATGGGTTGGGATTGTATATTAATCTTCGCGATATCAGGAGCACTTGAAGGGCGCGCAGGTATTGTGACGAGTGACGAAGAGCTGGGGTCCTTTTCCCCGGCTGTTCCCCGGCACCCCGGATGTGTACCCCGCAATTAGCGACCTCCCCCACTAAAATCCCGGGCGACAGCGACGGGAAAATGCTTTGCCGCCAGCAGACCAAGAGCCGAACCGCAGGCCCGGAGATGGTGGGCGGTTGGTTGCACCCATCCACTCCGACGTCACTCCGGTCAAGGCAACCCCCATCTGGGCGATCGTCCTTATTTTGCGCTTTTTGGTGACTGAATGATGAATTACAGAGTATTTGATTGTCTCTTATCTCACAAAACCAAACAGTCTCACAAGGCGACCGAGTGATACTTTCTCATCACGTTGCATCTCATTGCGAAAATTCCGGTGTAAACAAACCATCACCAAACATTTCCTCAGCGCCCCGACTTACAGGCCCACAGCGGGAGTTGACATCGGGTCTTGGCGGATTGCTCCACTAAGAACGACTTGGCGAACATCCAGACGTCAACCTCATCAACAAAACCCACGGATTTCATCTTTACAGGTACTACTTCTTCCTCTGACTTTCATCATCACCAAGTCCGGTATCCCAAGAGACAACAGCAGCAACAATGGCGGCAGCGAAGAACGGACAAGGAATGCTCTACGTGACGATGCAGCCCCAGGAGGGCCTCTCGCTCGACCAGTTCCACGAGTGGTACAACAACGAGCACGGCCCTACCCGTCTGCGTCTCCCCCAGATCTTCACCAACGGCCTGCGCTACCAGGCCACCGACGGCCAGCAGCCGCACTTCCTGGCCGCCTACGACGTGACCGACATGGCCCATCTCCTGACGCCCACCTACCTCGAACTGCGCGCCAACCGGTCCCCTCGCGAGGCCGAGACCATCGGCCAGGTCAAAGTCGACCGCTTCTTCTTCGACCTCGTCTGGACCCAGGAAGCCTCGTCCTTCAAGCCGGCCGAGCAGTGTACTGACGCCGAAGCAGAGGGCCGCGTTTTGGTGGCTGTCGACGTCTCGCTCAACACTGCCAACGAGCCCGACGCCGCCGAAAAGGTCATCCAGTGGTACGAGGAGGAACACATCCCCATGCTGTCCAAGATCCCCGGCTGGCTGCGCAGCCGCGTTTTGCGCACGCCTTCATCCATCGAAGGCTCCAACGCCGGTGAAACGAAAATCATCACCCTGCACGAGTACGCCCCCCAAAACGGCCTCGGCGGCCCCGAGCACAAAGCCTCCATGGACACCCCCTGGCGCATCGAGGTTTTTGAAAAGTACATCACCACCAAGGGCCGAAGGACTTATTCCCTCTTCTACGTCTTCGGGCCCGCGCCCCGCGACTTGGAGCACCTCTCCCGCTTGCCCGCCTCCAAGGCCTTCTCCGCTGCTTCTCCTCGCCTGACCACCACCGCCGGCTCGGACGGCCCCATTATTAGTAGCTACATCACCACCCCCCACGACGGCCTCGTGATCCCCTACCAGCTGGAAGGTAACCCCTCCCCCACTGCTCCCGTCATCGCCTTCTCCAACTCCCTCCTTACCTCCTTGCACATGTGGGACCCGCTGGTCAAGCTGGTCAAGCAAGCACGGCCTGATTTGAGGATCCTGCGGTATGACACGCGCGGAAGACACTCGATCCCTTCCCCTCCTCGCCCTGCAACACTGGACCTACTAGCCGACGACCTCGCCTCTTTGCTGGATGCTTTACGCATCGGCAAACCCCAGACGCTCGTGGGCGTCTCAATGGGCGGCGCCACAACGCTGAACTTCGCCATCCGGTACCCTTCCCGCTTGTCCAAATTCGTGGCATGCGACTTCAACGCCGCCAGCTCAGAAGCCAACACGCAAGCGTGGAAAGACCGTATCGCTGTCGCTGAAGCCGATGAGGGTAAGGGGCTGAGGGAAAACTTGGCGGCGGTGACGGTGGAGAGGTGGTTCCACCCGTCCACGATGGAAGGCAAGAAGGATGTAGTAAAATGGATGACGGAGATGGTTGCGGGGAATCATGTGGAAGGTTTCCGGTGGTCTTGTCAGGCGTTGTGGGGGTATGATTTGAGGGAGAAGATGAAGGGTGTCAAAGAGGTGGAGGGGTTGTTTGTGGTGGGGGATGGGGATGGTAAGGGGGCTTTGGTGAAGGCTATGGAGGGGTTTAGGGGGTTGCTCGGGGAGAAGGGGGCGGAACTAAAGGTGGTGAGGGAGGCGGGGCATTTGCCTATGTGTGAGAGCCCGGAGGGGTTTTGGGAGGCTGTGAAGGATTTCATTTAAAGATTTGGTGAAAGGGTTGAATGTTTTTTAGGTAAAGCAATGAGAATTTGGCTTTGTCGGTTATTATGAAGGCAGCCTCTGGTATTGAGGTGGGAGTTCCACGCTTGTGCACTTAGCGGGCAGATGCGCCGAGAATCTGTCGGGACTGCAGTGAAGCAAACGTCGACATGCAAACATGGACTTGCTGATGGCACTCACAAGCGAGGAGGCCCCTTTCGATGGAGAGAGGGTTGGTTAAAATATACCAGCACCGGTCAAACATGAACCACCTGGAGCATCTGGGTCGTTTTATTGAAAGATCCGTGGGGGATCCAGCTCTTTGGTGGATTGTTACACCAGACAGAGTATCTCGAGGCAAAGAGACTATTTTTGTTGTGACTCGTGAGGTCTGTGGATGCGTCAAACGTTGGCTCCGAACAGTGGTTGAATGAAGATGGCGAAGATGCGAAGACAGCTGAACGTCTGACAGGCCGTGATTTTATGGACGGGGCAGGTATCAGTACAGGCGGTTTTACAGGAACTGGAAATTACAGGGGACTGTGCAGCTAACCTTCCCCTCGAACAGAACATCACGCAATGACAACCTCATCCTGTCCAAAGTCCACGACAAAGAACCGCATCTACCCCTGAGCAAGTAAACAACCTCTTCCAATGTCGAACCTCAGTACACTAAGCGCCAATGTCTTTCACAACATACGCCTCTGTCAGTCAATCGGAGCTGGCGCAAAGCACCGCCTCCCGCCCTCCCCTGTTCGTCCGCCCTTCAACTGGGCACTGTGGGCCAATCGTTGCCATAAACTCCCGTTCGTCTGACAACCGCGCTTGTTTCACATCAACACCCTGTCACTTGTCAACTTCATGCGTTTCCTCGTTTAGAATGAGCCTGGGAAAGGAAACACAAGGGGTAAACGAAAGAATTAAGAGTTTTAAAGTGATGTTTGGGCCCCCTTCGTCGCGGGTAAAGAAAGATGCAAAACTTCCACTTGTTCCAATTTTCCCTTTCTCGGCGTTGTCATTGATTTGTTCACGTTCTTTATTTCTTTGTCCAGGTACCTCTACGCCGGCATATTCACTCATAGACATTTTTTCTGGGTTTTGGCTTCTTTCTTTCACTGTTTCCTCATGTCAACGACCATAATCTAAGTAATTTCGCAATGTTCTCACCACCAAACTGCACCATAATCCCCCCCTCAGCCCCCAGCGATGCAGGCATCGCGGGCGCAGGTGTAAGTCTTCCTTCATATCCACCCTATCTCCTCTCTGAGTGCGAAGTCTAATATCACCCTTGGAAATAGGTCCTAATCTCCTCCTCCCTAACCGCCACCATCGCCCTCCTCCTCTCCGCCTCTCTAATCCTTCAATCCACCCTCTTCCCGCACTCCAACTCTCGGCCCTCCACCATCCGCCGCAAGCTCCTGGCCTCCTACTCCGACCAGCAGATCCTCATTGGAATCACGCTACAATCGCTCGGCCTCGCCCGCTCCTCGCACATCATCCCTTACCACTTCTTCATCATCTGGATGCTTTCCCTGCTGTCCATGGCCACGCACAACGCCACGCTTCTGGCGCTGGTCCAGGACTTCAAGAGGGATTGGGTGCTGAGGTGGATGAGGCAGGGCTTGATGTTTGTCAATTTGGCGCTGAGTTGTGTTTATGGGGTGGTGGTGCTGGAGGGGAAGAGGAAAGGGTGGGAGGGGACGATGCCGGTGGGGTGTATATGGGCTGGTGATCATGTTTCTTCTGGGTCGGAAGGGGAGAACAACAAGAAGGTGGCGGGAGGGTTGGATTACGTGGGGACGATAGCCACGATTGCTGGGAATGTGGTGGTGTTTGGGCTTGCTACTTGGTACTTGCAGAGTAGGAGGCAAAAGTGGTATAGGATTGTGCAGCTGGTGGGGATGCTTTTGATGATGGGGATTGCGGTTGGTGCTGCCGTGAGGGTGTTTCTGCTGTCTCAGGCATTTGGGAAGCCTGATGTTCAGCTGAGCGACGAAGGGGAGAAGCAGTTGGGTTTTGGAAGCTTGTTGGGGCTCTTGATGATGGCCTTGCCGATTATATCGATCATTGAAATCAAGAGAGGAGATGTAACGGTGGCGCCGCCTTTGAGGGATGACGCGTCTGATGATGAGAAGCCGTTGGTATGATATTTGAAGGGATGAAACAGCGGGGGAGGGAAAGCAAACTTGAGCAATCCACGGCCCTTCTCTTCACAGGATGGTTTCATGGCCTGGGGGAATTGTTCGCTTGGAAACTGGGAAGAAACAATTGGCGCGTTTTTCTCCCGACCTAATCTACGGCAATCGGACGTCCGAAGGTGCGGGCACGGGATGGATGGCACCTTGATATCGAAGCACTTTAGCCTACAGGTCCGGGCCGCCATCCATTGGTCGGAATCGGCTTGACTATAGCACGACCGCGTACTAAGCTTTCTCCATGATTGAGATAGATGAAGTCGTGTATGGCAAAGGACAGCCGGCTTCCGTAGGAAGATAGGACTAAAAGTTGCAACGCCGAAGCTCTTGGGCTCTCAACGAGCCACGCTGGTCGGGGACAAACGAGCAAGGCAGCCTTGGAGTCTCCGATAATTCCAAGAATCTCCCATGCCACAGTGAAGGCCATAAAGCGGGAAAGAAAAGAGTGTACTCGTGTTTGTGTTTCATCGGACCCTTTAATCTCATGCCGAAACTGCTTTGTGATATCGGTCAACGCATCGGGGATTCTCACCTGCGATAAACCTTCACCAGCCATTAACACCGTAACATCAGGATGGAGAAGTCCAGATATACGACTCCAGACGGGCAAACAACATTGGTAGCGGGCACCGGATAAAGATCGTGCGTTTCCTTGTCCGTGAAGACGCACGGTCGTCCTTCCACTATAAGAACGGCGGAGAGCTCATCAAGTCCGTCCGGTCCGAAACCATCACTGTTCACAGTATCTTCCCCTTCATCACTGTGTGAAACTGAACTCCCACAGCAGCAACCATGCGTCTCTCCCGACTCGCCGCCACCCTTCTGGCCGTAGGCAACGCCGCCTTCGCCAAACCCGTTCAGTCCCGAGACGCAGCAGCCAAGTACTGCGACGCCTCCACCAGCATCTGCTACTCCGAGTTCATCAGTCCCGAGAAGATTGCCTACCGCTTTGCCATCCCGGACAATGCGACTGCCGGCAACTTTGATGTCCTGCTGCAAATCGTTGCTCCCAAGACCGTCGGCTGGGCAGGCCTAGCGTGGGGAGGCGTCAGTAAGTCTTCCTCTCTGTTCTTTCCCTCGCACGCATGACAACTCGTCAGCTTCTAATACCAAAACAGTGGTCAACAACCCCCTCCTAGTCGCCTGGCCCTACCAAACCAATGTCATCGCCTCCAGCCGCAAAGCCTCGGCGCGCACCTACCCCCAAGTGTCCACCGACGTCAGCTATAAGGTCCTCGCGGGTTCCGGATCCAACGCGACGCACTGGACGCTCAACGCCCTCGCCAAGGGCGCAAGTGCTTGGGGAACGACCAAGCTGGACCCAAAGAGCAGCGCTGTTCCGTTTGCCTATGCTCAGTCGGCTTCGCCGCCGACGAACCCGGCTGATGTCGCTAGTAGGTTTAGCATACATCAGAGTAGGGGGAAGTGGAGCCATGATTTGGCGAGTGGCAGGATTGCGAACTTTGGGAGTGCGGTTGAGCAGCTTTCTAAGACGGAGGCGAAGTAGGGGAGTGTGCTAAGACGGAGAGATGGGAGGCTTGGAATGGTGACTGAGAAGTGAGAAAAGACGGCGACCAAGATGAAGCACCGTGTTGGGGAGTTGGTTGCATACAAAACCTGTTTGGTTTGGCAAACGTTAGCCGAGGCGGTAAAGAGAGAAAGATGGAAGAGGAGCGTTTGCCGAACAAGAGATACACGCTCGGAATGAAAGATCTGTCCGCATACTACCTCGTAGATATCCATCATATGCGTCCAAAGCGTGATTGGATGTGTGCCAGAAATCAGGGGTATTAGGCAAAACCCAATGGAGCTGCGATCCCGCTTCTACATACCCCCTCCATACGCCTTCTGATGGAAGCGAGCCCTACCTGCATGTTAGTTACTTAAGAAGCTGCTCTTCATCACCAGACAGTAATGCTGATACCTGCCACAGCCCTCCAAGTATCTTCCCCTACCGTCATCATCCAGTTCAACATCAGCAAGATGCAACTCTCCCTCCTCCCCCTCCTCGGCCTCCTCTCCGGCGTTACAGCCCACGGCCTAGTCCAAAACCCACCCACGCGCTCTCCGGGTGACGCCACCGCTGCCGCCTGCGGCAAGACCATGGCCAACTTCTACAAGGCCGACAACACCAGCTACCCCGAAGCCCTCCTTCGCGCCAACCCTGGGGGTCTCAAGGACGGGTACAACGCCAAGAACTGCAACCTCTGGCTGTGCAAGGGGTATCAGTTTGGGGATAACAAGGCTGGTGTGCAGAGTTATACGGCCGGTCAGGAGGTGGAGTATAAAGTCTGGATTAGGATTCCGCATGCGGGGGTATGTTTTTCTGTTTCTGCTTCTCGCTTTTGCGGCGTGCTGAGGCGATGTTGGCGATGGATTTGGAGGACGAGTGATGTGTGGTGCTAATGAGAGAGCAGTATGCAAACGTCAGCGTCGTTGATACGACCACCAACTCGGTCATTGGATCCCCGTTGCTCGCTTGGCCAAGTGGTTACGCGGCTTCGTCGAACCCGCCGAAGAATCAGACGGATTTTAAGGTCAAGATCCCGGATAACTTGGGGGGAAAGTGTAGTCAGGCTGGTGTTTGGTACGTTATGCTCCTTCTCTCCGCCTTTTAAATACCTACTCAAGTGAACTTTGTCGGACTGGACTCTGCTAACTGCGTCGTCCTTTTGCATCAGCGTCCTCCAATGGTACTGGTTTGGACAGGGACAGACCTATGAGTCTTGTACTGACTTCGTCGTGCCTGAGGTGACAATTGCTCACGATGCTCCCATCCGGAGGCGTGAGTGGAGGGCTTGAAAACGGGAGCCATCATCAATGAAGTAATTGTCAGAGCGAAGTGGAATCAATCGAATGCCCTGAGATGTGAAGAAGGAATGTTTAGGGCCCGCCGGGAACTGTGATGGAGGTGATTAGCCAAGCGTCACGCAAGCGAGTCACGGAAGGAAAGTGCTAGGGTGCTCAACTTGTACATATTCAAGTTCTGCCTGCCGGTCGCATTGAGTGAAGAGCAATGCCCCTTGGAAAGGAAGGATTCAAGGTCAGTTCTTTAAGTACATTGCAGCGCGTGTTGGTCGGACCGAAATCAGCAATGTACTGCCGCAATCGCACTCAAAGAAAGCCGGTCGTGAAGTGAGTGGGTTGAGCAATATAGTGCCTTCCTTTGCCATCGCTCACCACTCAGCTCTCATACCGTGACTGCGTCATCGTATAGTAGTAATCAACAGACCTCACCAACGACCACCCCACAAGCCCGGAAACCACGATCCAGCCCTCGTAGCTTCTTTACTCTTGTGACTAAGAAGCCAGGATGGCGTTCCTGTATCAGAAGTATCTCTGTTAGTGAGAGCCGAGCTTACCTAACTATGGCAGGAATGATCTGCTCTACTACCCCTTTTAACAGCCAGGACTTTGCATTTGGTGAGCTGAGGCTCGAGTTTCAACGCGATGCTTGAATCGAACCTTCTGTTTTTTGAAGGGAGAAAGTTGGAGGTAGTTGGCACTGCAATTGACTTTGTTTTTGGTGTTCGAGATCCCCGCAGCCGTGATCCCGTCGTGATGCCCTGAGAGTCCCCCGGCATCATCCTCTTGACATCCATGGGTGTTCCAACCCACGAACGCAGTGACATCGCCATCATCGGAAACGCTCAGCAATTAAATCACCATGGGCATTCAAAATTCCGTTGATTGAAACTCGGAGTGGCTCTTTTCGTCTTCATACTCCAGGATCTAACATTTTTCAGGCAGTTCGGGCGCATTATCTGGTCAAAAATGAGGAGTGACCCTCGTAAGTTGAGGGCGCAGACGCCATGTTCAGATTGGACTTGGCTGACAGCACTGAGACCCAGTATTGCCATCTGTTTTCTAGTTTTGCATCCCTCTTTCAACCTCCAGAATAGCAACAGAATCATCGTTCTTTGAGTGCTTGGTATCATAGGAACCACTCGAACCACCGGTCGAACCCCCATACCACGACTTTGCCTTTCTCTGCTGATTATCTTGCAAGACACCCATGGCCATGACCTGCCCGTCAGGCCTATTCTTTTCCCTTGTAAGCTTGGGTACCAAAAGTCGGATGAATGGTATGGAAGCGCCTATGATTGTGCAGCTGACTTCGACAGAATTCAAGGCTATTCCCAAGCCAGCTGCATAGAGTTCTTGTTGGCCGAGAAAGAACGTTTCATAGGTTTTTATGACTTTGAAGATTGCCACAACACCGGCTCTGGAGAGACAGTCGGCCATCAGGTTAGCGAGTTCTGGCAAATGCTAGGTACCTTATACAGTATAACAGGAATTCCAGCTACGTTGATGGAAACGCTGGAAAGAGGAAACTTGCAAGCATCCGGTGCTCATAGCACAAATAATGGCAATCTTTTGCTGCCGCTTCATTTGAAGCTTCCATACAACTAGTGTTGGAACCATGGATAAGAGGAAATCCTGATGGAGAACAAGGCATGTTAGCAATGGAAGTCAACCTAACGATGACCATGTGTAAGGTACCATGTTCGACAACAGACGAGGGAAAATGTCGAGACAGCTTACCGTGAGAGCGGCGAAACCATATGCAGCTAAAGTCATTGGTACGGTTATGTTGCGTGGAATGCAGTGTGTATTGTCATCCTCATTCAAGAGCGAGACCAAGATGCTCCCGCATTGGGCAAAGGGCTGAACGATGGAGAGAGAAAAGAGGAAGACCGAGCTCGTTGTCATTGCGATCCAAAGGACGGTCTTCTGCGTCTGGTTTCTGACCAGCCGAAGAAGCGTAATAAAAAACGAGAGCTTGGAAACCCAGCAAATGGTAATGCCCGTAAACAACAACGGAAGTTGAAAGATGTGGTTCTTGTCGAACAACGGCCAATAAATTGCTTTACCTAAAGTTTTGATGTCGCTCGTATGGAAGCCAAGTCCGTACTGCGTGTCATAGAGGGCGAGGACGATATAAGCAGTGGCTATGACCTTTTACATGTTAGCTTCAGGCGTTCTCCAGGCTCGTAGATACCAGTACTTGCTGGTGGGAGGGACTTTCTTACCCAGGCAACAATCAAGACCCAATCGTCAAGAAAGTACTTGGTCTTCGAAATACGCTTCGAATAGAATCGAAGGGACATGCAAATAGTAGCAATGACGTGAAAGACGATCATGCTGCTAGCCATAGTCGGTATTGCAGTTTCGACCATCCTTCCCGTATCCCCGAGTGGCTGAGGCATTGTGTTTGATGAAGAAGTAAGAGAGTCAAGACGATTTTTTGCGGTGTTTGGAATAGAGACCTGTGCGAGGAAGTAGGAACAAACCCATTCTTGAAACCCAAACAACCAGGAACACGGTGCCTTATAAGTTGAACGGTTCGAGAACCGTATCTAGCTGCCTGAGAAGTACCGAAGCCGCTAGTGAAAAGGGGTTGCGAATCTCCCAGTCGGTATGCATGTTTATGGACTGTCCTAAATGCTGGAGATACTGCAGGCAGTTTTCCCATGGACAAAACGGGTTGTGTTTGAGAAGATCTTGATGTTTCCTCAACCGGACTAAAAGCAAACAAACAACCAATTTCTATCCCTTGCGGCGAGACATCCCAAGCCACAACTCGTCATCATCAGTTTACGCTTTCTCAACAATGCTGCATTCTTGACACCAGAGAGTCGATATTGAATCTATCTTTGCTTGAAGGACGATCAACGTACCTCTAGCAGTTTCCGCAAAGTTGGCCACAACTTTGGAGCGTTGCTATCCAATTTGTGGAGCTGCCGAATGAATTACATGCTCAATCTCGAAGATGGTCGGGAATATGGAATGGGAGTCACGATCTTGTTGCGTTTCCAGATTAAGGTACCTTGGATGTTTCCACGTCAAGGGCGCTCCATGTTGCCAGCTCTTCCACTTCAGAAATTCGGAAGTCACGTTCTTCGCCTTCTTTGTTTTTAGTCGACCTGGCTTCGGGACGGGACCGGCCTGCAGGCCTTGGCGAGCCCGCTTCCGGGCCGATAAGGCCCCGGACTTCAAACGCCTCCCGTCTCCTGCCGTCTCCTGCCGTCTACCTCGACATTCCAACCTACACAAACCGGCCAACCCAACTGAACGCAACCACGGGCATGGACACTATCAAAGACACTAGACAACAAGATCCATGTATTAGAACGAGTGATCCAAACGAGTTTAATCGCAGTGATCAGCGCTGCATCCCGCTGTCAACCTTCAGGATGGCAACCGAGTCGTCATCCTTACCTGTCGATGGCTGAGTATAAGAATCACTCGAACTTCCCAGCCTCGCATGTCCTTTGCTCTGCCGATTGCATTGCAAAACACCCATAGCCAAAGGCACTGGTATGGGTCCAGATCCAGCGATTCCAGCCTCGGGATCGCGACTCTCCCCCTTCATTCTGGCCCTGATTTTGCGCACCAACGGGCGGCAGAAGGGAACACAAGCGGCTCCTATCGTGGCCGCGATCTCGGCTTGAACCAGGACTAGCATCGTTGCAATGTTGTAGGTGCCGTTATCACCGAGGGTGGCGTTCATGACTGCCTTGCCAAGTCCCACGCCTCCGGCACTGAGAGAGGATAATCAGTCATGGAAATTCGGGGCCAGGCAACGGGCCAGGAGCGACAGGTTTGCAACTTACATGAAGCCCAAACTCATGGCGGATATGATGCTGATCTTTCGGCGGTCCTCCATGTTCAGTCTCCAGATCACTAGGGTGGGAACCAAAGACAGGGCGAAGTCCTGTGCAATAAACATGTGAGGACGAGAAATCCGGGATTGACTGTCGGGCTGACTTACCATAAACGCCTGGTAAGCAGATGAGAAAGTGTTATATGTTTTTACAGTCTGATGCTTGATGCAATAACTGTTTTCCCCCAGCATTGGATTCCGCATCGCCTGAAAGGTGCACTGGAAGAAGGAGATGATGGAGATGCCCAGGGTGATGGCCGTGCAGGTGATGATCAAAAACCAAACTGCGATCTTCTGCCATCTCCTGACAACGAGCCGAAGGAGGGTAATGCAGAAGGAAAGCTTGGAGACGGCGGTGGCTAGAACTGCAAAGAGTTCCATGATGGGGCTCCATTTGAGGAGGACGACCACCTTCTGCATGACCTTGACCATGTCACCGCCAGCTTTTAGCCGTTCGACGGGTACGCCAAGGCCATTGTTCGTCTGCCAGAGGGTTATGACCGTGTATATGAGCTCTAAGATCTTTCAACGGTGTTAGGTAGGTACTTCACAGGCCTTGTTAAGGGCCATTAACCAAGGGGAGGTCTTGAAGAGACATGGATTTGACAAAGGGAAAAGGACTTACAAACGAGAGGACAAGTACCCAATCATCCAGGTAGAACTTCGACTTCACAATGCGCTTGGAGTAGAACCTGAGGCAAATGAAGACAAGGGCTACAACCAGGTAGGTTACCATACCCCCAAAGAGCACTCCCAGTGCATCCTTATCTTTGCCCATTTTCCCAAACTTTGACGGTTCGTTGTTGTACAAAGCGAGTGGTATACAACAGAGCGGTTTGCCCGGATCCAGCGATGAGCCCGATTGGCACGAAGAATATCGAGAGGGAGAACTTGTCGAATGTCTGCCGGTTGTCTTGACTCTTTCGAGGTTGATTAAGCGGGCAGCTTCCAGTCAACTATATACCTAAGCTTCAACCTCAAAGAAGCTAACATAGACCTCGTTCCCATAAATTGGAAAGAGGAGGTGCCCAATACAGAATCTCATAGGTCACGCTTCTACAGACCTTATGAGGTCCTCACTGTCCACTGCGCAACCTCCTTGCAGGGATCTTCGCGGTGTTTGCTATCGCCTCTGGCCCCTTTCGCTGAATTAGGGAGGTTGGCCAGACCATTCTGTGCTTGGAAAGTAGAGAAAAGCTTTTGAGCAAGCCTGTAAGGTATCATTCATTCTACCACAGAGCATATATCTCGCAGGAGTCCTCGAACCCGTTCAATATTCGCCGCTTGATACCCATCACCAAACCGGCCTAATGTGGGGGACAAACATGTCCTAAACGTTGGCCTGTCCTGAACTCGCTCACAAATCAAGAACGCCACGGACGCCGACATGAACAATGCTATTTTCATCGTCTTGGCAAACTTTCTTGGGTGCAATCAAGTCTTTCTGCATACAGCTCCTTCTCCAGGTTTCGGATCATGCCAATCATGCCGTTACTTGCGGGGCCGCTTCAAACTGCAAAGACTTCCACGGCGTCGTTTTCTCTGATGTTTGCCATGGAAACTGGTTGAAGACCCTGTTACGGCTTGCTTCGCGCGGGTTTGGCGACCATCGGTCCGCGCACCGGGAAGATGGGTAGGGAACCCGCAGCAGAGGCAAAGCCCCAGGAGGTTGGGTAGAAACCAAAACAAATGGAAACCTTGATAGGAGCATCGTCGTCTATTTTCGTTAAAAGTATTGTCACAAACTGGGTAGGTTCGGGGCCAGTCCGGCGTTGGTCCGGCTTCGGAGCCCCGATGTGGGTCAGGCCTCTCCGTCCGTCCAGACTCCGCTCCGGGACAGCTCACGTTAGTCCACCGGCTCCGGCTTGTCTTTTCGTCCCTCTAATATCTAATTCTTTCCTTCGCCGTTTCGGCCACCTAAGAGGTGCTGAAACGCTCGTTCTTGAGCGACTCTTGGTTCACAACGTCAAAGGGGTTCATCGCGCCAGGCCGGCAGCTGCCCCTGCTGTTTTTAACTTACACCGGGCTCTGAAGAGAGACCGTACAGGCTCTTGAACATTCCCTTCCATCTTCCACAACAAATCGACCATGGAGACACTCAGCAATGGCATCACCGCTTTTCCATTTGGAGACGAAAGATGCGTCCTTCCAACCTTGGAGGCGAACGAACTCTGAGCCTGCACTATTTGGAAGCGCTGAAGCAGTTGTTCATTGAGGGTTTATGGTCAAACAAGGTGAGTCGATCGCGCCCAATTTCCAGACCCATAGCGCATCCTCCAACGCTAACGTCAACCCAAGCTACGTAGTGACCGACTACCCTCACCACCAGATTCAACTTCTTCTTCCACACCTTTCTCGATGCCTCCCTCGACTTTCCGATCCTTCCTCGTCCACCGTCTTCCTCTCTGCAACTTCGAACCAACGCCTCATATGCTCAGACCCGATACCAACCTACGCAACAAGACGACCGTAGTGTCTCCCCCTGTCCAGCGCCCCTCTAACTCCCAAGATATCTGGATATCGTAACACCTCATGTCCACAAATTCAGTTCGGCAACCGCGTTATCGAAAGCCCGCCTACTTCATGCCTCGTACACCGACATCGGTTATCTTGCAATAACATTACGCCATATGGTTCCCATCGCGAATGGTCTCGAGTGGAAAAGCGGTCGACGGGGTATGCGAGGCGATATGAAAATCGACATAGGGTGGAAAAGGCACGGAATCCGGATAAAACTGGCTGGCCATCAGCTACAGCGACGGGTTCGTTTCATGCCGCTGTTTTTGATTCCAATGTCAGCTTCGATCAAAGCCCATATAACACAAAAAGATGGTCTCCTGATGTCAAGGCAAGGTGTCTGCTGAGTCATTCTTGAAAAGGACGTAGGCGAAGACGTCGAGGGGCAACAGAAATGATGCGTTTTGGTCCAAAAACCCAACCCAGGACTCGGTGCTGGGAGGGGGGAGGGGTCACCAGCTATCTTATGCTCGACCGAAGATGCACTTCCGGGACCGAAACAAACACCGAACTCTGCGAGAGAAGCCCGAGGGAGCAAGGGGGTTGAAGGGACCTAGGGAGAAAAAGCAACAAAGGGGCTTGGAACAATGGCCGAAGCTGACTACGAAGACGTTGGATCATGTCCGGAATTTGTTCCGGGACATTCTCTGAGGCTAACCGTGCAGCATTTACAGGCATACTCAAAACGAAATTCCGAAGGCCATTCTCGACCACATCTTCCACATCACCAACTCCACCTCGATTTTCAACGACAACATCGCCATAGAATCCAGAGCGGGCATGGTCTCGTAACTGCTCGCAAACTGGACGAGTCGGCCATCGATGTCTATCCCCATGTCGCAGTGCCGCGTCTATGTTTGCCATCTCCAGCCAATGGGTTGCCTATCGAACAGGTCAACAGTCAAGCTACCCAAGTTAGCACATGGTCACCTGCGGCTTGTATCTATATCCGAGGCGTCAGCAGCGAACAAGCTGAACCATCGGCCCATTGTCAAGTTTGCCGTTGTGTCTTTTTTGCTTGAGAATGGCAGTTGGCCAGGGCACCTTACCAGCCCACCAGCCTTACTCATCTGTCATTACGCACAACGGCAAATGTTGCATTTTCCACCATTAATGCGCACCGCAATTGACTGAAACACCAGAGCCTCTTAGTGGACGGACGCCAACGATAAGCGCCTACCGGGTCAAGAATCCGGGCAGCCGGTCAGGAACGATCGTGCAGAATCTGTCTGACCTACCTACCTACGCTACATCTTAAGGGCAAGATCGGATGAAAGCAACGAAATAAGAAAGAAAGGGGAGCAAAAAAGGTTGAAAAGGCTCGATCATGAACCAAACGGAGGACGTAAAGCCAACTGGAAAGGAGTAGAAGAGCCTTGTTTGCGTAGCCGGAAGACGCCAGCTAGCAGTACTACTCGGGGGCCTAACGCCTCGGCTCCTAGCCGCCCGCAGGCAGTCTAGAGCAAACGCGGATCACTGTCAGAGTTTCACAGGCGATTCTCCAGTCCCGTTCCAACGACTTATACCACCAACAGCACAATTATTGTGTTTTGAATACACGTGCGGCGCGGTTGGATATAGGTTACTGGGAGTCAGAAGTGCTTCCCCTCCCAAGTGCTGCACTATGCGCAGTCCTGCGATGATTGTGTTTTCTTTCGACATATCTTTCATGGTTCGGCTTTCTTGCCAACACAACTCGCAATTTCTTAGTCTAGGTGACCATCAATCGTGTTCGCCGTTTAGTGACGACAGACTCTCAGTTGCTGGGAACCGCAATCTTTCACCTGCCCCAACAAGTGTCTGGCATCATAGGGCGATTTCGGGGTGATTTCCGGTCCCTTAAACCAGCGGGATCGGGACCGAACACAAACAGACATAAACTCCGAGGCGCCTCATCAAATGTTGCAATACCTGGGACGGTAGAATCCGTATGGTGGTCTCATCTTCAAATCTGCCGGCTAGCATATTGCGACGGCATCGAAGAATGGAAATTTCGAGGTTAAGGAGGAGATGAACAACATCTTTAAGTATCTCGTTCTCCCGTTGTCTGCAAGGAAGTGTCAGGTTGATATGCCCATGTCGTTTCACGAGCATTCCATTTCAACCTCCACTTCGTCAAACCTCAAGGAAACATGCAGCCTGGGACCTAGCATACGGAGGAGCCGTCCTCGATGGGTAACACCGCGGTGCCCATGATGTTTGACAGCTTGATCACCTACCAGTTGCTCTCACTGTTCTTTGTTAGCTTACGGTTCTACGGCAAGCGCATCGCGAAGGCTCCATGGTATGTGAACGACCATGTGCTGATTTTCTCTTGGCTAAGTCTTCTTTTCCGCCATGACACCACGAATACCTATCGGGGAACTAAACAGAGAAGTAGATCCTCGAACCCGCATACGTCTTCCTCGTTCTCTGGCTCAAGGATATGCCGGCAAGGGGGTCCCCTTCGACTTTCTCGTCACAAAGGATCTCAACTACCTCAAGGACAAGCTGCCGACGCTGCTCCGACTGACGCCGGTTATGGCGATGCTCGGCACTGTGGGAACTGTAGCTCCCAAGCTGTCTTTCCTTCTCACCCTCCTGCGGCTCGTCATCAAACCGTGCCAGAGGCAGGCGCTTTGGGTATCAACTACGCTTAGCACCGTGACGGCGATATCTCTGATCTTGCTTCCGTTCTTCATTTGCAAGTTGGGATATTTTCCGAGTCTGGGGCAGAGCACGGCGTGTATAAGTCCGAAGGTTGTGTTTGGGTATACCGGGTTTGCTTGTGCCATTCAGATTTTCATGGTAAGTGATATCTCCTTGGTCGTGATTCTCGCACCATCATGCTAACACGGGAGTCCTTCAGGATCTCACCCTCTCGATATTCCCTCCAATGGTAGTCTGGGGACTTAACATGAACACTCACCAAAAACTCACCATCAGCTTCGCCATGAGCTTCGGTTTCATGTAAGCTACCCCCCCTCCCCATCATTGAACCGCTTCGTATACAGCTCAAAGCCCACCTCTAACACCACCCCTCCTCACAGCGCCGCGATCATAGGCATAGCAACAACATCTTTGTGCTCCCAGTTCCAAGGCACCACCAATCCGTACAAAATAGCAGTGGTACTCGTTCTGTCCCAGGCAGAAGTCAGCGCCTCGATTATAGCCGCCTGCGTTCCCTTTTGCCGGCCGCTGGTGAAAAAACTTACTACTACCTAGGGAAGCCTGCAAGGAATCATTGGGTCTGAGGGTTCAGGCACACCATGCATACCGGTGGCTATGGGAGGGTTGGCGGGGTGTTTATCGGAAGCCAGCGGGGCATCGGAGGAGGCTTGGAAGCTTGGGGAAGTCTGATGGGAAGAGGGATGTGGACTGTACTCCAGGAATGGCTGTATGAGTGGAAAAACGAGAGAAAGGGCAGACAAAACGGTTATTAGGGATGGAAAACGATTATAGATTTCAGATCAGGATAGAAGATCTGGGTCCGGGAAGAAAACAAAAGAAGAATTCACATCCCAAATCCGGCCTTCGTTCCCCACTAACTCATCGCCTGCCTGTCACAGGGCTGTTAGTGGGTTGCTGGGGCCGTTCCTGCCTGCCCCTGGAACTGCCCTAGCTTTCCCTCCCCCGCGCCTAATGCGCTCATTGCAATCGCTGTATTTCATTCTTCTAGGAGCTCCTGTTAGCTTCGCCACCTGGCAGCTGCACGCTCCCGTCGCGTCTGCCCGCTATGCCCAGGTTGAACTTTCCATCAACAAGGAACGCAAGAATGGAAGACACTCAGCAATATCAACACCATGCCCGCAAGCTTTTGTTATTAAGGTCCTCTTCTCTCTTCTTCAAGTACTAGTGCGCAAAAAATAGCCTGTTTTTTGTTCATCGCCTGCATTGTGCGCCTGCAGGATCTTCTCAGATGCCGCCCGGCAGAGGCAGGGCCTTTGCTGGAACGGTGCTGAGGTGGCTCGTGCTGTTAACGTTGGCTCCCCGGCAGACCGTAGGGAGCCACGCGATAACAACACTCCATGAACTGGAACTTGGTT
>RAOY01000048.1:0-150574 GCA_009806085.1 Neurospora cerealis
GGAAGTGTTGGTGTTGACGTGCTCTTCGTTGTGTCTCCCTTCTTCTTTTTCTACCCTTCCCCTTCCCCCCCCCCCCCCCCCGTCTCCCACCCACCCCCAACCCCCCCCCCCCCCCCCCCCCCCCCCTTCTCCCCTCCTCAACAACCTCACTCCTCCTCACACTCCTCCCATTTCCTCCACCTCCCTTTCACGTTCCGCATCCCTCTCTGCCATCGCCCTCGTCCGGCGGAAAGTGGTGAAGCGGAGGTAGAGAGAGGTTGGAAGGAAGAGGACGAGAACGAGGGCGACGACGGTGAAGGGGATGGCGAGGGTGCTGGAGCACGCACATGGCGGCGGCGCAGTGGTGTCGTTTGTTGTGGTTGTGGTGTCCCGTGAAGTTGTCAGTGTGTGCGTCAGTTTGATGCCTTGCAAAGGGAAGATGGGAAGAGGGATGGAATCATGCGATGTGCGGAGTGGAGGCCGGGTCCTGTCCGGGCAGGCATCGTTTCCGTCTGCATCGATGCTTAAAATGGGATGCTGCATGTTCAAGAAAGGTTTTGCACATGTTAAGAGGAGTTTGTTACATGTTCGTATAGAAATAAAACGCATTGATTGATTGTCTTCTACACCCTACCACAGGAAACCCGCTCGCCGCCTCATTCCGTCGTCTTCTCCTCGTCCCCGTGTCCACTCCCCTCCTCTACCTCATCCAGGTCTTCCCCTTTCCATCCCTCCTCCTCCCACCTATCACCAGATCACGTTCAAGTTGAGCCAGTTGCCCGGGCCTCATCCTCAAAGCTCGCACCCCCTCCGCCGCGCAAGGACACACCAACACCGTCTCCGCCGGGCAATCGGGCATATGGATGGTATATCTCGCCTTGCAATTTATGTCTGGATGATCATTAGTATCGCATTGGAGGGCACTTCGGTCAATTACGCTGTGTAAGTATACCCCCAGACCCGCCATTCCCATTGTTTCCCTCACCACCGCCTCGCCTCCATTACCGGTAATCTACCCAGCTTGGAACGGTTAAGCTGTCTTAACCGGTGGCTCTGAATTACGTTCACTTTTGAGCTTAAGCGTTGAAATACTTGAGCGATGAGAGCCAGGGCCTCGCACCTGATTGGCTGGCTTGGTCCCGCTAATGCAAGCTACTGAAATCTGGCCTCCAATTGGCCAGGCCGGCTCCTTCCCCTAGCTTAGGAATTGATGCCGGGATGCAACTATACCTGGGAGTGTGATGGCCTGTCGTTGTCGTCGTCGGTATCAGTGGTGGTGGTGATGATGGTTGCAAGAGGAAAGTTGGGACTTGGGAGACGGCGAACGCTTCAGCTTTTTCACTTTAACAACCCCGCTTCTCTCGCCTTCTCTCGCCTTCTCTCTCTCCTTCTCTCTTTCCTTCTCTCTTCTTATCCCCCACTTTCCTTTTCTCATTCATCGTACCTTTCTTGAAATGGAAGTTATCAACCTTATGCAGGGTCTTGCAGCGGCCTGGGAGTTTAGCGTCTTCTCCCGGCCCAACGGTTAGGAATTCTCAACGCTTAAGAGCGTTGGCCCATGGTTAACAGCGTTATAATACGGTTAAGATATGTTAAGCGTTCTACAGACCCCCATATTCCCGTTAATGTCCCCTTTGGGTTTGTTAGTCCAGCCTGAATGATGGATGTCGGGCAAAGCCACAATGAGGACGCGCGCAACGGCAATAATTGGGGTGAGGTGACGGGGTCTGTCGAATATCAAAGTGTAGTGCCGTTGGTGTTTCACCCAGCTCAATGGAGCTGTCGGTCCTCATCCTACATGTATTGTTCTATCGTGCCGCCGCCCATGGTCTCTGGAGCTGCCTGAGTGCGAGTTGCGAATAAAGCAATTCCATCCTTGTCAATATCGTGATGGTATCTCTCTTGACGTCTACATCGTTCCGGTTGAATTCGACCGTAGCTCTCCTGATTACGAGGATTTCCGAACTGCATCAAGGTGATAATAATACGGTCAGCATGAAATTTCTCTGCACGTATTGGGATGACTAAGATTGGAATTAGTCTCACACACAGGGGCACTTACAGAAACAATAGCCGAAAGATCAAAGTAAATGACCTCTTGTAGCTTAAAATGCTATCGTGCCACTTCTGAGTATTCTTGTAGCCGTACCAAGCCCACTTGACTCGCTTTAGCAGCAAATTGCTTTCAGATAGATATCGACCTGCCTGAAGGTTTCCTCGGGGACCTGGATTGATCGATCGTTCCGGCTTCGTATCCTTTCCAGGGCTTCTCTGACCAGAATCAAGACATTACCCATATCCGTGACGTCCGATTGCACGATTCTGAAGTCCTTCTCCGCGTAATTCGCCTCGTGAAGGAATAAGGAAATAGTTACCAAGCAATCGGCGGTGCTCATAACGAGCGCGCAGACACCGGCGAAAGAGACAGAGGCAGCGTCCATGGTCTCAGTTAGCACCTGGGCCGGGTTTTCGTCGGTGAGATATTGGATAGTTGTGTTTGGGTAGGCTCGGGGCGCTTTTGGGGTATGTACTTTATCATCGGCCTGATCGTGTGCGCGGTGCGGTTTGCTCTCGGGAGGAAATTGTGGGCTCCTGGGTCGAGATCATGACGCGAGCGCCCAGATGACGTTGGAGGCGGATGGTCTCAAGGAGACGGTCTGTTAAGGTACGAAGCAGAACCAGTGTCCGAGCTCATGTGTTTGTGAGCCTCATCAAGCACAATAACGTGCCCGATGCTGTTGCAGTCCTGTTCAAGAAACAGCTTCCCTGCTGCGCGTGTCCGCAGTCATCTTGTTGTTGTGGTAGTGGACTAGTGGTTGTTGGGGTGGTGTCTGGTTTCCTGCTGCTGCTGCTGCTGGTGTTTCACTCTCTCGAGGCTCTTCACTGCCTGCGTTTAACCATGGGCATTCTATGCAGCATTGCCAATCTCGTTGCAAGTCTTGCTCCCATCCATATTCACACCGTCACAGATCTCCATCTTCTACACCCGAGCGTCCACACTGCGTTTGCTCTGGTACGGTTTTCGTATAAAGGGCCTCATACCACAATTTTTGCACTCAAGAAGGCGGCCAATTTGCCAAGCTCGACTCGGAACCATCGAACAGAGTTGTACCTCGCCTTGGGGTCTCGAATTAAATTGATTTGAGTAGAGTTGAGTGGAGTTGAGTTGAGTTGGGATTCGGGGTCGTGGTTGAGGAAGTGAATGTCGATGCCGTCCTTGTCGTGGGCAACACAAACGGGAGCGATGGCAGCGATAGCGCCCCTAGCTTCGGACCAGCGCTGGCCGATTATCGAGCCGCTATCGTCAATAAGGAAGACCGTGTCGAAGATGGAGAGGAAGGCGTAGGGGTCGTCTCTGTCTGTAACAACTTTTCCGTTTAGGGTCACACGCCGTTGAATTCAGTTGTTCAGCCATACAAAGTGATGGTCTTGGGTCTCAACACAGTTCGTCGATATTTGCGGTAGTCTCAAGAACTCTTCGCGCTCGATGGTACCCGAGTTATCCTATTAGACCAAATCCCGCTGGTTAACCAAGTATTCCAACAATAACACCATCTTGACCACTCGAGTTTGTATTCGCTGACTTGCGACAACGGTTGGTGTGTATAAGATGGCAGCACGGGAATGGTCGTGTAGAAACATACCTTGTCCAACTTCATACACCTCTTGCGCAAGTACTGTTCGTTTGGGTATTGCTGATAAGCCGTAAGGTATTGCTGGCGAGAGAGCATGTCGAAGACGGGAGGGATGACGTTGAATAATAAGCCCTCCATGTTTGCGGTTGGAGTTGGAGGTGGTGATGTTCGAGCGAAAGACGAGAGAGAATGTTAAAGACGAGAGGGAATGTCATATGCACACGCCGGTCAAGTAAGTAAAGATGAAAAATGTTAATTGCTACTTCAGTAGTACGGAAGTATAAATGCGAAACTGTACTTTTCCCCACCTGGCACTTGGAAGCACCGCTACTCGCACCCCTTCCCCCAAGCAACCAACCTGCAGCCTCTGGTCTTCGAAGTCATTTTCCTTTTTTTGCTGAGGTTTTCAACATGCATCTTAGTTGGGAGCATTGGTGAGGCGGCGCCTGAGGCCACCCTGTGTCTCCTCTGTGACGAGCAACTGTGGCGCCCCACCCCCTCCCCTCCTCCGCTCTCCTCAGCCGGATGGCCTCGGCCCTATCTTCCATGCGGTCTCGGTTCACCGTCCACTTGATCCAGCACTCGACCCCTTTCACCACAAGAGCAACCACTCCCACAACCCCGGCCATAAGTTTGACCGAAGAGTCGATCCCGGCACATGCGGCGGCAGCGGCGGCGACGGTAGGGCCGGCGGTGATGGTGGTGGTGGCGAGGGCGACGGTCGTGGTGACCGTGGAGATGATTGCGAGGGGCGCCATCGTTGTTGTTGTTGTTGGTGTTAGTGTCAGCGTGTGCTGGTTGGAGATCAGAAAAACGACCAGCAAAATGAGTTGGAATTCTGGCTCCCGCTTCACCGCCGGCCACCACAACAAGGACTCAGATTCCACCGACGACCAAGAATACACCGGGCGGCGTCTTCCCCTCAGTCTTAGTCGGAACCGGCTCCATGGCGCACCATCTCGGCCCACCCCTGCAACTCCTGCCTAAAAATCTCCGCCCTCTCCCCCTCGTCTCTCTCCTTGTCCTTCTCATTCCTCTTCTTCTCCTTTTCCTCCCTCGCCTTCCTCGCCTCGTCCTTTTCACCCCTTTGGTGCGACCACCAACCAAGGAGACCCCCCCCCAGATGGCCAAAAGGAAGCCGCCTGCTTGGAACGCCATGGTCGTCCAGTCCGTGACTTTGAGCCCCGGGGTGGCGGCCGGGCAGGTGGTGATGGAATTGGCATCGTCCCTGCCCGTGTGCCCCGGAGCGGCGGCGGCGGTTTGTCTTGGACCCACCTCGACTCTCTCACCGTTCTCGTCCAACTTAGTCGGACGCCAAGCCAACAAAACAACCAACCACTGTACAAATTCAGCCCATTGTTCTGTAGGGAAACCGGCGGCGTCGACGGTGTAGAAAAGGGGGTGGTGTTGCTGGAGGACGCAGAGGCCATTCTTGACTTGGCGGGCGTCGAGTTTGGAGAACCGGCTTATGAGGTCAATCGACAGCTTTCCTCGCTCGAGAAGTGTTGCATAGACTCTCTGAAAATTGTCAGATTGGACTAACGGGGGTCGAGAATGATGCTAGGGTGACATACTGCGGGGAGTTGGCTGTAGAGTTCATCGACGAGCAGAGTGCAGAACTCTGCTTTCTCTTTGATCTGTGGCAGTCAGTGGTTAGCAGTGACAACCGAGAAGAATGGGGGATACATACAACAGCCATTGTTGGTATTGTAATCGGATGATGTTTGTCGTTGTTGATGTCGTGGCATGGGAAATCTCCAGGGATTGGAAGGGGAGGAATGGGGATTGGAGGTCAGTTCCTGTCTAGTCAAGAGCTGTCTCAAAGGAGGACTCGGACATAAACAAATGGGTGATTGGAGTATGATGAAAGTGTGATGTGATGTTGTCAAGCAAACAAGAGCGGATCGAGAGCTCTCCTCGCCGGAAAAGAGTGGCATAGACTCTCTGTGGGAAGGGGTGATGGTGATTGCTGCTGCTGCTCTGGTCAGTATGTCATAACGGACAGATCAGAACCCATACTACTCACAGTGAACATTCCATGACTGCGTGTTCTCGCATCTCCCCAGCTGGCGATACTTGGTGCATCGACAGCGTATGGAGGCGTTGATGGTGTGGGCAAAGATGCCGAAGGGTGTAGCTGGTGCTTTGGCGGTTGCTGCGAAGGGCTTGTCGTGATGGAAGAACAATGGAAATTGGATGAGAGGCGTAAGGTATTGCTGGTGAGAGGGGATGTCGAGGGAACAAGGTATTTGTCATTTTTCCAACAAGCTCATGTCGAGAAATCTGACGCCCGATGGGACTCGTCGTCACTTCCAGTCGTGGTGCTTCAATCTAGAAGTGCCTGGTCGGCATCAAAAGAACCTGGCAGAGAGCGAGGCAGAGGTACTTGGGGACCATGACTGTCTGTCTGGTTCCCTCTTCCCATCTTGGACAACCAGACGAAAAGAACTATCAACACCCGACCCGCGTGCAAAGTGGGCCCACGACGCGTGTGTGAATCTTCCCTTCTAATTATGTTAAAGAGGGTAGGAGCACCCCATGCCGCTGTCGCCTGTCAGTCGCCTCACTTCACCAAAAAGGGAGACGGAGACAGAAATCAAGAGAAGGTCCATAGGGGACTGAGAGTCGGGACTGGGCCGGCATCGGCTTTTCTCATGCGCCAAAGAATTGCTTGAGCGCTCCCCCGAACCCCATATGCGAGGTCCGGGACAAGGGGCAGTCAACCGAGTCGCACTCTCTGTCGAAAAGCGGTCTCAGGCACTTCTGCTTGCGCCCTGGCCTCAACATCCACTCGTACCCCGAGGGGTACCCCGAGGGAGGAAGTACGTTGTGCATGCCGCTGCCGGCCTGGGCAAGCGTGGCCTTGAACAAGCGCCAGCACTCCTGCACCGCCGGCCCATCCAGCTCACCGGTGTCCAGAGTCCTGTTGATGGTGATCCTCTTATCGAACTCGGGTTCACAATAGACTTCTAGCCTCCGTTCAACATCCTCGGCCAACCTTTCCACGAAGTTGGACCTGAGGGCCCGTCCCTCCTCCGAGAAGTGCGGCATCTGATCAAGAAAGCCCTGCAGCATCTCGGCCCGGACGTGGGTGCGAATGGCGTTGACCTCATCATCAAGTCTGAGGCGATAGGGACTGCCGTGCTTGAAGCGGTACCGGCTGCTGGAGTGGATGATGGCCAGCATGAAGGCATAATTGGCGGCTGAATGGATCGTTAGCTGGGCCATGGCCGGGCTTTTTATGTCCGTAATCCCGCTGGACATGACCGTCACATGCAATTTGAAGAATCCGCTGGATAAGGTTCCCTGCAGCAGGTCGTAGTAGAGGCAGACGACGGACCGGGCGGCCTTGGTAAGACCGAGACAGTTCAGCTTGTCGCCATGGAAAAACTGTTGGAAGAGCTCGGAAAAGGCGATGCTTTTGCCGCTTAGGGACGTTGCCATTGCCTCGTTATACGAGGGAGGTGCGGTAAGTGTCTCGGATTTTGATGGCTGGGTTGTGATGGGTGTCACCGTGGGAAGGAGAGGCCTTGAGGTCGAGGCAGCAGCAACAGCTGGGTCGATGGCCGCGTTGAAGTCCGACAGTGGTAAAGTGTCCGAGTCATCCGGATCGGTCCTAGCACTCTTGGACTTGGGCTGGAGTCTTAGCCCAGAAAGAACGTTGTCGCGCGGGTTTCGGGACATTTTGACGGTGACGTGATGGTAAGTAGCGATAAACTGTCTGGGTGCGGGGTCTGAGTTAGCAACACTACACTCAATTGTTGACGGGAGCGGTTCAGAGATAAACACTCACATTCCTTGGAAGTACCTTTAGGTTTTAAGATAAGGGCAGGGCGAACCAATTGGTAGTGTTCGATTACGACTGCCACAGGTTTCCTCTGACAACTAAGATCTGCTGTCCTTGTTTGGGACTGATCAGTGGATTGGGGTTTTGGTGAGATTGGAGAAGGTGATGAAGTGGAAAGAAAAAAAGGCAAGCCGGGGAGATTTGGGCAGGTGGTTAAATACCTCTACAGCGGTAAAAAAAAAAAACCGGACATTCGGACGTCGGAGCGAGAGGGGGCGAAGCCTTGCTGCACGCTGCACATTCAGGTTCTGAGGTGGTTGAGAACCAACCCATGTGAGGAGTGCGTACAACAACCTGCATTGCGTTCAAGGCCCGGCATGCAGGTATATCAGTACTCAGGATGTGTGATCAATAAATGCAATGCTCACACGCCGAAGAACTACGGAAGTCCTTTGCATTTCTCACACATCCTGGTACTCTAGTAAGTGAGGTACCGAAGAGTTTTACGGGATCCCGTCCGGAAAACGAGGAGGGCCGGAAACGCAACCGAAGGCCAAAGGTCTGCCAGTTGCATCAGTGACGGAGCTGCGAGGGCTCAGGGCGGATGACACCAACCTTTCCTCCCAATGACTGCATCAATGGTGAAGAGGGCAGGAACACTTCCAGACACTGTCAGTCAATGCCGACGGTATCCACATCACCAAAAAAAGGAGGTTTCCAGTATCAACCCTATGGTGTTTCCCCTTCCAGAGTTCCAGAGTTTGAGGCCATTCAAAAAGGAAAAGTTGGAAGGCGCACATTACACCTTCGGTCTTCTACCCACGCCATGCACGGCAATGCAACATCCCATTCACTTCATAACATGCAGACGGAGAAACGACAGTGGGCTGTGCCCAAGCCAGTGACTCCCGTCGGACACATGAAAAGACCTCCATCCCGCACATTGCATGATTCTGGGCCCTCTTTTCGGATCTTCTCTCTTGCAACCATCACACTGATACATACACTGACTTTCTCACAGGACACCACAACCATCACCACAACCACAACTACAACCACAACAACGACAACGACACCGCCGCCAACATGCTCCCGGAAATCATCATGGCCTTCCTTACGTTGGTTGAAGTTCTCGGCCTGCTCATCTGCCTCTACTTCGTCCAGAGCAGAATCAACCTCCTCTCAGCCCGTATAGACCTGGAGGAGGACGCGCGGGAGGCAATGGAGCAGCGCATGTTGAGGGCGATGATGGAGAGAATTGCGGAGCTTGAGGGGAAGATGAAGGAGGTCGAGCGGAAGTAGAGAGGGTCGAGGGTTTGGGTCGGGTCTATGATTCTAGCTAGATGGCATCTTCTATTTGCTTTCTGTTATTCATACAATTCTGAAATTCACCATCGCTTCATCCTTTAAGTGCTTGGCTGGCGTGTGTCTTGCTCGCTGCACCCAGAGTTCTTTGCTTTCATACCTAACTAACTTATTCGGTGACGGATCCTCGTTCGTTACCTTTCTCCACCTGAGTGCCGCACAGTTCATTTCTTTTCAAGCTTGATCTTCTTATTCTTTTTATCTTTTTCTTATTCCCACACAACCATCAAGCTGACACACACGCATTGAAAATTTCACAGAACCAGAGACCACCGTCGCCACACCAACGACCACAGCAACCACCACGACTACCACCACCATCACAACAACAACAGAAGCCAAAATGTCCAACACCACAATGACCACCCCCATCACACCCATCACACCCACCAGTCACGGCCACCATGTGCACCATCCCCGCCGCCACCGGCCTCACCGGCCTCACCGGCATGAAGCTCTTCAAGATTTATTATTGGGTGGTGACAAAGATCATGATGCTACTCGGACTTTGGTTCATGTACGGCATCCGTCAAGCCCGGCGGCAGCAAGCGGCGACGGCAGAGAGGAGGGCGGAAGCGGTAGGGATCCGTTATAAATCCCATGTCCGTCTCCACTTCATATACGTGCTGTACTATGATTTCGGTTCCAATCCGATACGGACCCTACTTCTTCTTTTTTTTCTTCTCCTTCTTCGTGTTCTCCCCTTCCATTTCTAAGTTTGGGGCTTGTTTTTGTTGAGATTATGCCGAGTGTCACAGTCCACTAGGAGCTGACGATACCTCACATCCACTGCCACTTTCACTTCTCAACATCATTTCCTAAAGGGTTTGGATGAAAAGGGAAGCGGATTCTCAATGAGCTTTTCAGTCGCGGACCCGAAGACCACGCTGTGTCCTGCGTTAACCGGCTCTGTGCTCTGCCGCGAGGTCAACTCTCTCCTAGGCGGACGTGTTTTATGGTGTATTCCTGGCTGTAATTGCGTCGATGTTGTGGCGACGCGACTTGCGATGGAAGATATGGGTATAATCCTGAAAGAACTTTTCGGAAATGGCTTTAGGCGTAGGCCGCGTTCAAAGCGTTACGCCCTACGACTGTAGGGGTTATAGGAAGCGATTTGTGCTTTTTCCTTGTATCTCGTAGTAGGGCACGTCTTGAGCCCTTCCGGGGGCCGAAGTCGACGCTGAATATAAACAAACACACACACACGCACACACACACACACACAACACACACACACACAACACACACACACACAACACACACACACACAACACACACACACACAACGCACACACACATAACCATCAAAAACCAATGAAATCAGAATCACATTGAAGTTACTTGGAACATGCGGCAGGAAAATGGATCTAGGATGAAGAACTAACTGTAACGGCCCAGCTGGGACCGGTCATCACGCGCGGCTTCCATTCATGCGTGGCTCAGGTTCAGGAATTGGATCTGAAACCTTCTGAGGTCGTGGGTACCTCTACCTACCTTTATGAAACCTCGTCCTCCAGCCCTATCTACCAACCTAGTCTTTTTTATTGTATTTTATATTTTTATATTTTTTTATTTTTTATTTATTTATTTATTTATTTTTTTGAGACTTACTTCCCTCTTCGTCAACTTACTACGTAGTATCTTCCCTCCAGGTAGCCAAAATACATCTCTGCAGTTATTACAGCACTCTTCGCCTTCGCTTTGCTACGATCGTGACGCTCGTGACGCTCGTGACACTCGTTGAAGCGCCCATGCCTTCAACTAGATTCGATCGTGGGCCCAAAGGTGTCATGAAAGGTGCCATGGAAGAACCGCACCTCACCCGGGACAGAAAAGCTGAGACCTTTTATGCCCCATTTTAACGGGTGATCGGCATACAAGGTCTCAGCGTTTTTGTCCTGGACGAGCGAAATGACCTTGCAATTGATATTGCTTCTCAAAATGACCAAGTTCCCCAAATAACCAAGTTTGAAGGATAATGGGGAAGCATTGAGAGCAATGAGATGTATTGAGAGTAATGGGGAGGCATTGAAAACAATAGGGCTTTAAGAGCAATAAGCTTCCGTGAGGCCGGCTTAGGCCGTACGGAAGCGGACGGCAGGTGGCCCGGAAAAGTGGGTCTTCCCGGAGATGTGGATCCAGCTTTTCTCTACCGGGTTGTGGATTCGTGGGCGCTTCTCTGTCTCCCCGGGGATTTGGCTCCGTCCCAGGGGAAGAGTATTTTCTGTATGGAAATGCAGTCCCCTCCATGTTTTTCTTCCGTGGCCTTAGAGGGTGTTGTACCTGAAGGGAACACCTAGGGAGTCTTCGGGCGTGTGCCAAGTGTACCCGGACCCCTTTCGAATTGAGGGAAGGGAAGGCGTACTCCTTCGGTCTTTTACCACCAACAAGCAAATGCCAATTTGGAGCATGCAGAGGGACGCGCTGACGAAGACAGTAGTACTTGCCAACGTCATGGCGGGGGCCCCACAGGAATGCAGTAGTGATTCAAAAGACGTCTGTCCTGCACAAGTCGTTTTCCTCCTTGATTTTTTCCCTCCTTCTTCTCTTCCAACACCACCACAACTTGACACACACACTGACAATTTCACAGGCCATAACCACCACCACAACCACCACCACAACCACCACCACAACCACCGCCACAATGTTGCAGGAAATTTCCGACTTCCTCCCCAGCGTCAGTACCTCTATGCTCTTCTGCACACTATGCCTGCTAGCCTGCCTCCACTTCCTCCAAGACCGCGTGAAGTAGTTAGAGGAGGTGCAGAAGGAAATGGAGCAGCGGATGGACAGAATGGATAGGAAGATGAGGGCTATGAGTCAGAGGTTGGCGGAGGTTGAGGAGAAGGTGGAGGAGATGGAAGCGGTACTTGTACGTAGGGGATAGGGGGCCACGGGCTTGGGATGGAAGACTACCTCTAGAAGGTCGATAATTGCAGTATGCTTTTACCTTATGGTTGTGCCTGTGTTCTTTCAATAAAGCGCACTTCCCTTGATGATCCTTATCATTGAATTATGACCTTGATGTCCTTGTTTGTAATGGTGATACCGTGATAGTAGTTGTGATGGCGCCATGGCACCACATGCTGACACCTGTCAGATCCTTGGGTTTCGATCCCATCAATCTGCCACATGGGCATTGCATTTCAGAACCCTTCTTTCCTTCCATCCGACGTATTTAGCAGCCTCCACTTCTTCTATATTCGTCTGAATTTCTTGGAGCCTCGGCCCATAATTCTACGTGCCGTGACTTGTAGTCGACTCACGGATCCGATGTCCGTGAGCCTTCTGCGCTTCGCATACGTGCTGTGCTGTAATATGACACCGGTTCGAATCCCATATGGACCCTACTTCTCTTTTTCCTTTTTTTTTCTCTTCTTGTCGTATTCTTCCCTTTCACTTCTAATGGCCAAGGGCTGGGCATCGCCGTGGCTGTCAAAATCCAGTCGGTGTCGGTTACCGAGATGGCGTCCGCCTCGGTCTTTTTGGCCGCGGCAGACGGGGAGCGGAAAAGATCGTTGGCCTTTCTCTTCTTCAGCTTGTCCTCGACGTTGAAGTTTGACTTGCGCTTTGGGAGATTCTTACGGAAATCCAGTCCAGTACGGGTTTGCATGGTAGCTCGAGACCTCGGGTCAATTTCCCTTGACATTTTCATATCTCCTTGATTCGTTTCGTTCCATAAGCAAAGCGTGATCTTACCTTTTGTATGCTACGACCGAAATTAATATATCGTACTGAATGTTATTGATCCCTTTCCGAACCGCACCGAAGGTAGCCATTCATTTTGTCCTTGTGAGGTTTGGGACAGTTTGGGATAGATCTCGTCCAGTATGATGAGTACCAAGCTAACAAAAGAACCAGCACTAGATTGCGCTGGTCCTACTTCTTCATAAAAGGCGTCACCTCGTCGCGGTTCTGGTATCGGGCCTCACGCTACGCAAGATGCTTGTCTCCGGTATCGCGGAAGTATTAGTAGACACAGACCACCAAGAAAGTATAGCCCATAACGTCCTTCTTGATCTTCGTATCATTGTTGGAGTTCCAAATCTCGACGGCTTAATCCAGGATATAGTCGTTTACTTTGGTAGCCGATTCGCTCTGGGCGTTGCTCACGCCCATATCCTACTCTACGATCACCGTGCCCCAGTTCAACGGGAAGATTCTGCTAGCGTTTTCGTCCAGGCAGAACATCATCTCCTGGCTTTCCATGGCCTTGCGCCAGGTTTCGTACGCACCACGTTTGAGTGGCTCAGAAAGCGCCACGATGAGGCTTTGAGACAGGGCGATAAAGCCTGGGGTCCACAGGGACGGATGGCCACGTACGTAGTGGCATAGGTTGGGTTGATTAGGAGCATCGAGAATGCGGGCGCTATCGCTGAGATAGCAGGTAGCATGGTCGTTTGTGCTAGCCTTCCAGCGTTGCTAACCCAGACGACAAAGTTCATAATCAAATAGGCTCAATAAGACACAATAGTAGGTACTTTACGCTGTCCCTGTCTGTCTACCAGCTGAACTTGTCACGGGGGGAGGGGAAAGAGAGCATTTGGGTGGTCAGCAAACCTCTAGGACTAGAGACCAAGCTAGGGTCAGTTCCCGGATGGAGCACGGTGCATTGCATGCGGGCGTCGATCTGGATGTGCTTGGATAGACAGCTTGCCCACCTCTTGTGTGGATAAGATATGCAAGGTACCGTAGTTTCATACACCCAGTCTCGAAAAGTCCAACGATTACGGAGGAAAGCCGAAGCCAGTAGTCCAGAAATTGGGAAAGTCTGAGAATGTCAGCAGCTGTTCCTAGCGATGGGGAAAGGTACACAATATAAGAAGCCGACGGTCTTGCTGTTGAAGACATCGGAATCTCTGAATGCATGCCACTGCCGTAGCCTGGATACTTGACAGCTCAGCATGCAATCCATTAACTGCTTGACTGCCCCTTACAGATGAACTTTTCCGAGAAAGCAACTCTCTTTGACGACAACCCCTAAGCCTCCTGATCAAAATCATAACTATTCCCAAACCCCCTATCCAAATACCTCTCCAGCACCTCCTCCCTCCCCACCCAATCCACCGGCACCTCCAACCCCAGATCCTCCCGCTCCAGCACGGGCCTCACATCCTCCCCCAATTCCAACCTCATCCGATTCCGATACCACGGCGCAAAATGTATCATCGCCAACATAATCCGCACCTCCCCGGTCCGATTCGGCATCCCCGCATGCCACAGCCGCAGGTCCCGCACCACGATACTCCCCTTCCTCACCGTCGGCTGGCACGGCGCGCGCACCGCCGCCCGCTGCGCCAGGAGCTCTGGGCGGATGCGCCCGCTGGCGCGCTCGCCGTGGGCACCCTCCTGCGCCGCGAGGCCACCGCTATCCTCCCCGGCGAGGTTGTGCGTGCCCAGCCAGAGCTCGGTGGATCCGTTGTTGGGCGTCATGGTGACGAGGGGCACGTTGACAACGAGCGCGAAGGGGTGCGCCGGGTGGGCGAAGTCGGCGTCTGAGTGGACGGGTTGGCGCTGAGGGTCCGTGCCGGGGAGGGGCGGCATGGCGGCGTTGGCGGAGCAGAAGGTCCATTTGGGGCGCGGGCCGAGGACGTGGGAGGTTATCTGGGTTGCGATGGGGTCTAGGGAGGGGATTGGGCAAAAAGGTTCGTTAAGTCGGGGATAACGGAGAAAGAATTAGGTAGATACATGCGGAATGGTGAAGGGTGTGGACGTACTGGTGAAAACCGAGGTGGAGAAGTACTCGGCTACCGGAGGGGCGTCTTGTTGGAGATTCCCCTGGTTGTAGTTGAAGGGGCCATCTTTGCCGCGAGCCTGCAGGGTGCGGGCGTCCTGAACCATCTTGCGGTTCAGGTGGTCTAGGTCATTCAGAGGAACGGCATCCTCAACGACGACTAGGCCATCGCGGTGGATGTGGCGAATGGCTGCCTCGAGGTTACGAGGGCTGAGCTGCCGCTGCTGCTGTTCGGCGAGAGAGGGCTTGATGACGTGGGGAAGATTCAGGGGCCCCGACGTGGTTGTCGCAAATGATCTTCGGGTCCTTAAAGCCAAGCACAGCAACCGTCGAGGAGCAAGCATGTTGAAGATGTTGAGATAGGTCGTGATCGATAGTGTAACGAGTGAAGACCACCACTTGGACAGCTCACAGCTTGCAGTGATTTCTCTTATACTTCATTTCCGGGTGGTCCATTGGTTAAAAATCCGAGCTCGGGATACACTGCCATCTTACCACCAAGTTGAGACTGCTGTAGCGCTGTGCAGGATATTAGTGGAGAAACTGTCGCTGCTGACGGGGCTCCCAACCGCCAAACCCGAGCTCGGGATTAACAGCCTCTTTGGGGTCGTGGATTTATGGGGTATCATGCAGCCCGGTTCGCCAACTGGCCTCCAACTCCGTGATCATCCTTTGTACAGGCCAGCCAATGGTCTTGGTGCAGGGGTTTAGGAGACGAATGATCTCCTGTTGTGCGGCGGCCGACCGTATGCTCCTCGAGCCTGCGCAATGTTAGCGAGGGTCTTTCTCAAACCCGCGGCTCACTCACAGAATGCTATTGGCCCAAAAGCATTCACGAGGACTGCCTGCGATCCGGAAGTAAAGGCAATGCCTACGATTTCCCGGGCGCACCACTCCAGGAAGTCTTGTTTAGTTTCGGCTTCCGCAATGGGCTCAGCGATCTTCAACTCTTCAAAGTCTAGAGCCGAGGCAGCATGACCGAGAAGGTATAGGGCTACGATGTAGTAATGCCGTGTGGAAGCTAATCGCTGGTCAATACATGTTTTGGAGACAAAGATACCGCGAAGCTCCATACCGTGACAATCTGAAAGCATGAAAATGCTTGGGAAGTTCTGGCCCGGCAATGCCTCGGCCCTCGAAAAAGGATGGCACCAATCCGGGAGAGACTCGCGCCAGTTGAGAAGACTGGTAAGCATGCGATGCCAGTACTGGCGATGGAGGGTCTTGGCCATGTAGCTGTTGAGTGTTTGACCCAGGATGAGCGATATCGCGTTCAGCCAGGCGTGGTCAGCGGGGTACTTAGTTGGCAGAGGGATGTCGCTAAGATTCATCTTGAGGGGTTGACTTTTAAAGAGGCCGTGGGTAATGTCTTCGCGAAGATAGTTCCAGAAACCAGCAGCCATCATGGGATAATCAGTGTCGTGTTTCCCCGGAGAGTAAGATAAAGCCAGCGAAAACGCTCCCTGAAGGTGTCTGTTCGGATCCGTCTCCTCTGCCACGCGTTAACGCTGACCCGCCTAACTGACTCTTATTGAAGGGATACGTGCATACCGTCTAAAATCTCATATGTCCGAAGCAAGCAAGCAGCAGCAAGGGCGACCTCTCGTTCGGCGAGATCTGCGTTGCTATCAAGGGCGATCAAGAGAGTGACGCAGTGGCCGTGATAGAGCTCGGCGACCGCTTTTGCAGAGGGCGACGTTGTCTTGGTGGTTTGCATCGCGGAGAGCGCTATCACGGCACTGAAGAGCAGCGGACTGTCCAGCGCAAGGCGCGGCAGCCTAGTGCCAAACACCATGGACGCATCGCTGAGATCATACCACGGGGCGACGGTTGCGACGTAGTGTTGAAAGAAGCGAGCAATGTCGCGTGAGCAAAGCGCTCTCCTAGGGTCGGCCGGGGAGGGAAGCTTGACCGAAGCTACGCTAACGTAGTGAGCTCGGATGATTCTCTCGGTGGTGAGCAAGACTCACCAGCATCTGGCTTGGTGTCACCATGCCTTTTCGTCCGCAGGGGCCGAGCAGACCTGTCGCAATATCGACCTGCCGAAGAACATCGTGCACAGACGGGCATCGTTTCGTCGCCTTTATATTAACCCCGGAACATGATGAGCACATCGAGGCTAACAAGCCATGTCTCACGGATGCTTACATTTTAACTTGCGAAGACGGCATGTGTTGCTTTTGCGAGGCAAGAAGAACGATGCCACCGAGTCAGCACACTGGTCCCCAATAAGGTGAGGTAAGATTGCTCACCAAGCTGTAAATTCCTTTGTTAACGTCCCGCACTGTTACTCGAACCATGTCGTGAGAGATACAATCTCACCTGCTGGATTCAATACTCGAGGCATCGATATTGTTTCTCCAATTGAAGTGATATGGCTTGCGGCCGTGTAATGAGGATTGGATTCGTAGAGATGTTAGAGCAAAGTGAGTGTGAAACACGAAAAACACCAATGCTTCGTTGATTTAGTCTTGAAGAGCCCGAACTCAACACGTGATCAGGTTTTGTGGGTCTCAGGACGCCCTGCCTCCAAAAATACTTCGACCAGTCGAGGATGGCCTTCGTTATCGGTTCGTCCGTCTTCATGGGGCGGCCATCCGAGCCAAATTCCGTACGACACAACACCGGCGTATGCAGGTACTCCTTCTTCCAGGGAATCTCGACCGAGGGCTCGCGGATCTTGGTTCGGAACAACTTCTCGACAATGCTGTCCATCTCCATCCTAGAGGCATCGATGCTCAAGGCGTCCCAGTCGACGACGCCTTCAGCACAAGCCTTCCCGAGGACGTGCACGATGGGGCAGAGAAGGGGATAGAGCTCCTCGGTGAAGTGGTAGGTCGTCGGAACCGTCTCGTTGTTGTGGCCTTTGTGGAATCTCAAGAGGACATCCATGGCGAACACATCTCGACCGCCGTTGTTCTCGGGGTCCGGAAGGATGCGAACGGTGATGTCTTCCCAGCAAAGGACTTTGTACTGAGGCAGCGTCCTATCATCTGCCGCAGACCCAGCAACGCTTGGGTACCTTCTCCATGTATGGATCAGTGCCGTCATCAAGGTCCGTAAAGGCATCAGACTCTTGGAGGTAGATCTGCATATATTTCTCGGTGTTGCGGTTGGGCCAGACCAGCTCATGGGAGCGACATCCTGTCCACATCTTGACCATACGGCAGAATACATCATCAAGCCGGTCCAGCCCAATCTTGAAGGGTTTTCGAGAACGGACCCAGGTGAAATGAACCAGGTATGTGAAACTGCGGGGTCCCAGAATGTTCTTGTGTTTCGGTTCGGTTCGCAGTCCAAATTTGGGGGCGAGCTCTTGTTTGGCAGTCTGAAGCATATGACCTCGGACACGTTCGTCGAGCTCGGAGCCTTGGAACCTGAAGTACAGTGCCGACAGGTCTCGAAGATATCTGGGGGGTGTCGCCAAGCTTCTGATTCTTGACCCTTTTCTGCGCATGAACCAGCGAGCAAATGCATCGGCAATGCCCTTCTCCTTCCAGCAAAGTGCTCGGAGAAGGGTTTTCCACCCGCGACCTTGGGGGTCCCGGAAGAACGCGCAGAAGCTGCGCCATCGTTTCTCCGCAACGACAAGGTTGACTATCGTGTTATCGGCACGGTCAGGTGGCAGCGGGCGTCGCTCATTGCCGCGATGGTAAATATTGTGAAGCTCAACGGATGTCAACGGCACCGCGGCTGCACATACGGTAGAACACATGCTGACCAAGAAGTTAAAAGACGAAATGGTGTTGATTGCATGAACAGCAGAAAGTAGATGGTGATACCAGCCACCTGGAATCATCGACCTCAACCCTCAACCCACGATCACGGTCGAACTCTATCATACGTGTTCAAAATGAGGATTGGATGAAAACAACGGCATGGAGGCAAAAGCCAATCTCAGTATATGAAGAAATGGTCTCCAATTAGTTACTCCCGCGACCTGCGAGAGTCGGCGGCCTGTGATGCTAGCAAGACAGTGGTTCCCTTTACCTCCGAAAGCACCTCCTGGAGCAGACTTCAAAACAGCTGTCTCAAAAAAGCCCGGCTTTGACCCATCCCCTTCCTCCTCCTCCTCCTTCGCCTTCTTCTCAGCCTTCTCAGCCCTCTGCTCAGCCCTCACCGCCCGGGCATCCTCCCTTTTGCGCAGTTTATGGTCCAACCAAGCAAGTACAGTCCCAACAAAGGTCAAAAGGAGGCTCACTCTTGGTACGCCATTGTAGTCCAGTCGGAGATTTTCATCCCCGGGGTGGCGGCGGTGGTGGTTCTGACTCCTCGGTAGGCGATCATATGCGAACGTCAAAGTCATCTTGTGTCTTGATGGAAGGAAACCAGAAGCCAAAGAGACAAAGAAGACAAAGCAGCAACATATATGCTGATGGGAATAAAGTCCACGACAAAAAGACAATAGAAAATACCAAGAGAACGAAAAGAGAACTGAATCAACACAATCAAGTTGGCAAGTATCACACCAATGAACACGAGCTTCTCCCGCCAATTCCCGTCTGGCGTGCTTCACTGGGTTTCACTTTGCGTTTGATCGGGCAGTGAAGGCCTTGATACTCTCCGGGTTTCGATCCGAACGTTGCGGATCTTTCCGTGTCTTCGAGCATTTGCCTGGCCGCGGTCATAGAGTTCCGTCCTTTGTTTGATGGTAAGGGAGGTCATGGCCCCTCGGACCAATTCCGTCAGGCAGTTGTGGCTACACAAGCCGGACCAAGGGAGTTGGTTGACTGGCCAACGGCAATGATAGGCCAGATTGGTATAAGGCCATTTAGGGTGCTCTTTGGGATGCATCGTCCAAAGGAGGGTACGAAGCGCTGATTCCATCCCAAAAATGGCCAGACGAGTGAGGGAAAGTGTCGACGACTTAGCGTTGTTGTGGTGAGAAAGGATGGAATGACTGAGAAGGGTTGGTGAAGGAAAGAGGAGTGAGATCACCAAATGCCTTATTCTCGTCCGAAGGGCAAGGACAAGAAGCCAAAATGGTGAAGAGGGTTAAGTGGTAACCCTCCTTCTTCGCCTCCTTGACCTTGGAGTTTGACTTGCAAGCATGTGGGACCGAAGGCGATTTTCGAGGCCACTGTTGATATAGGCGGTGCCTGACCCAACGCAAAGGTAAGGGCGAGCTCCATGCTTCTTGGAGATGAGGCAATACACTCCCCAAGTATTGGTTGGACAGTCTGCGGGAAAGGACTGAAAGAAGGAGATGGGGGGCGGAGTAGGTGAATGCAAGACTTTGTCGAGACCAGCGGCAAACTCAAGATCTGGCCAAGAAAAGAAGAGTTGGAGTTGGCGTTCTGGGCCAACGAGCGGAGGAAGAATTGGTGAACCTTTGGGAGGGTAGTGGTAATATTCCAAGCCAAACTTCCGAGACGTTGGATCAAACCCGGAAACGGGAGGTCGGCTTCGGTCACATCCATCTCTTCCATCTTCTCCGCAAGTGATGCTGGTACTGGTGGTGGTGTCGAGGTTCTGTCGTGTGAAAGCCAAGCGCAACGCCAAGTAGACTCCTGGACAGTGGATCGTGAATGCATTCAAGGTGGAAATGAAGCCCAAGAAGCGATGACAAAAGCCCTCGAAGAAGACAAATGGAGTTGTAGGCCGACGACAGAATGCATCGCGGTGGATGCTCCTTGACACTGAAGTCTGAAGAGCGTTGTGGAAACGGTTGTAGTTGGCTGAGAACCACGGCCTCCGAGTCATGACGGTGTCGAGGCTTGAATGGATCCGTCCGTCTTCGGGAGTGTACTGGCTTACGAAGGCCATTTGTTCCTGGGACACAGACGTTAGGCATGCTTCGATGTCAGGTCATGACTGGACTGTAGACTTGCATCTTTCTTGGATGGTCGGACATTTCTGAAGAGCAGAGGCTCGGGCGTAAGAGGATCACCAACACGGCGAGGTGATTGTGGAAAGGCAAGCAACGGGCGAGAGACCCGAACAAGAACAGCTCCATATGGAGACGAAAAGAGGAGTTTGAAAGAAGAGTGTAGAAAGGGGTCTTCGTGAAGATATGAAGACAAGGCACACACCACACTGACACACACACTGACACCCAGGCACGCAGAGGGAGGATGGAACTGACCACGGTAGGGAGATGGTTGCCACAACAAACACAGGTAAGGTGAGTCCTGTCTTATGATTGCGTCACATCGAGAGATTGATCGTCGAGAGAAGGCAGTGTTGAGTGCTCCGGGATACTCATGCGTGATGCCCAAGTCGGTTGAGGTGTGCCTCGGGAACTTGACAACAAGTTGTATGTTGATCGAGGAGAACTGTGATTGAGAAGGGCGCTGGGATATGCAGTCGATATCACAAGCCAGCCATGTATCTCGGAAGCCGGAACTGCACAAGTGTCGAGCAGCAGATGGGGCCGAGGAACTGGCTCGACGAGGAAGTGTGGGGGTCGGCCGGTGGTGCTTGTGGTCGAGTCCCATTGGGCTGTGCCGTTGTGGATGCCAGATCGAGGTCACGCCGAAAGCGAGTGTGATCATGATGGAAAAGGGTAGATGTAGGTGCTTTGGTCTCGGGGCACTAGACGGGTATATGGTCAGTCGATGGATGAGCATAGCGGGTGTGCCGGGGCTGAGATGACAGACGTACCTTGATGGCGCTGTTGGGACGGTTTCTCATGGAGCGAGCTGTTGCAACAACAAGCTGAAGTTGCCGTGAAGTGTGGGACATGTCAAGCTTGCTTGCGTCGACACGGAGTTGGGCAGAGAAAGACACTCGAAGGAAGATGATGCAGTTGAGGAGTTGGATGAAGTTTGGTCTCTTGGAGGAGGAGGCCATAGAGATATGTACCTTCCGTTCTACTTCCATGTAATGACCCAGTAATCACCTGCCCCTGTAACATCCATACTTAGCAACAGATTCCTCGCAACGCAGCCTGGGATTGGTCCCTGAAGCGGTTGAACCCAGGAGGCGGGAGCAGGTCGCCGCCGTTGTGGTATTTCGAACCAGTCTCGGCAAGCACACTCTTGAACAAGCGCCAGCACTCCTGCACCTTCGACACGTCCAGCTCACCAGTGTCGATGCTGTCTCGTATCCTTCCCGTTCCCCGGTGGCCGTAACTGTCGTCCAATACGTCGTCCGCAAACAAAACGATATTGCCCGACACCTCGTCCACCAGCTCTTGCATCACGTGTCTTTCCTCTTTATACCTGTTGCCCTGCAACAAATCCTTCACTATCTCGCCTTCCACATGCTCACGTATGGCCTGCACCGCCTCGCTGACCGGCAACAACAGGCGCGCCTCGGAAATGTTATACTGTTTGCTGGCGTGTAGCAGAGCCAGCAGAAATGCGTAGTTGCCGGCGGCGTTGACCATGGCACGGGAAGCGGCTGGCGGGCCCTCCGCTCGATGTTGCGGAAGGTTTTTGTATTCGTACGAATCCGTAATGTGAAAAAGCGCGTATTCTAACAGGAGGTAGTACACGAAAAGAACGGATTGGCCTTTTTTGGTGAGAACGAGGTGGGACCCGGAAGTGGCCTTCTGGAAAAGGGCGTCGGGAAGCTGCCCGAGAGCAGGAGAGATAACGGTACTTCTTGTGATGGTGAGCGGAGCAGTGGCTGCCTCGTACGAGGGCGGTGGTGGCTGTTGAAGTGGACTCTTTGCAGGCTCGTCCCCGGGGCCATTGGATTCACGTTTGGACCCCCGAAGGAGCCGAACCTTATTGATTAGGTTCAGAGGTAACTTCTGGAACATGGTGGTAATTCTTGGCTGAAAGTGAAAGGCAAGACCAGAGAAGTTGGAGGTGGGGATCCTTGACCGGAAGTAATAGAAAAGGTAAGAGCAGACACGTTGGAGTTGGGGAGGGGAAGGTGGCAGGTACCCTTTAAATACCATGACGTAACATGTACGGACGTATCATGCAACGGCCAACAGGCACCGCTCCGAGCAACCCTTTCCACTCTGCAGTTTGATGCAGTCCTCCTGCACGAGGTACTTACAGGTCGTTCCGAGAATGGGAACGGGATGTAATATTACGAACATCTAAGGATCCCTTCTCAAGCCACGGGACGAAACATGTCATCCCGGAGGACAGAATCAATGAACAGAGTCCCATTTGATCATATAGATTGGACGTAGCACCCTTGCTAATGTACAAGATGCGTTTCGGATGAGTTTAGAGAGAGCAACATTACATCCCCTTCCCATTCTCTGAACGACCTTCCTCCTCCTCCTCCTCCTCCTCCTCCTCCACCACCACCACTCCCTCTTGCTCTTCAAACCACTTCCCCAGTAACTCATCATCTCCGCCGCCTCCTTCTCGAGTCTCTCCTTGTCCTCCTCCTCCGCCTCCGGCTCAAACCACCTCCTTAGAAACTCATCCCCCTCCTCCTCCTCCTCCTCCTCCTGTTGTTGCTGCGGCTGCTGCTGCCGCTCCTCAGCCTTCTTCTTGGCCCCCTTCATTGCCCACATCTTCCACGTAAAAGAAGCTATGGCGACTTGGGAAAGGGCACTTAACCAGTCGGAAAAAATCGTCGACCAGTCGGAACCTGTGTCATCATGTTCTCGGGGGTGGCGGCCGAGGGGGGATTGGTGGGCAGGAGGTGTAGAGAGTGTAGGGGGTGGTGGGAGGCGGAGGGAGGGCGAGAGAGGGAGGGAGGGTGCGGAGGGGGTTGGTGGTGGTGGGAGAGGTAGGAGTGAAGTGGAGGACGATGGTGCCGAAGCAAACGAGCTCGCCTCTGCATCCATGACGGTCAGAATCTTGGTGGTGCTGTCGTCAAGGGGCTAGGCCAAGGCGAAGGCGGCGGCACGGTAGACGGTGACGTCGGGAGTGCTGCTGGTCGTCATCTTGTGTCTGAAAGATACGGTCAGTATAAGATCATATCATCTTGGAGACGGGGGTAAGAGTGGCCTGACTGGACTGGATATCAACAACATACCTCTGGATGCGACTTGATGATGGCGTGTGTCTTACCGACAGCAAGTCAGACTTGCCAACAAGCACAGGAGCGACTTGCTTGTCAACATGGATCGAAGGCAAACCGGTCTTGTTTGACCGAGTTAAATGGAAGGGATACGGGCATGAACACAACACTTGGGGCGCCACGCGGCGGAGGCAAGTTGGGCCTCATGGACCATGCCCAAGACATGGTGCGAGACTACGAAGGCCGATTTCCGGTCAAAGACGAGGAATTACGCAAGCCGGGCACGGAGGAAGAAGAGGAGAAGCCGCGGTGGAAGGCATCCAGGTGACGCATGTGCCGGCACAGAAACGGGAGTCAACCTTGGCCGACACTGCATGCAAACTGCCCACGCGTGCTAGGACCGTAACCAAGTTGCGTTCCAAGCAACCCCCGTAACCGACACACCCGCAGTCAAGAGTCTGCGCGCCCACGAATTCTTAGGTACACTCATCCAAACTTCCTCCGCCAACATTACCCACAACGCCGCAGAAAACATCGTTCTTGATACCAACGACATACCAAGCGAGCAAAAGCACTTTCCTCATCCGCGACAATCGATGCCTCCCAAGCGCAACCTGCGCCCGAAGGGCAACAAAGCCCACCTTCACCGCCGCAATGAGCACGCGCGGCGCACCTCTTCCCCCGACCATCAATCACCAGATCAACTGTTTCATGACGGAGGACTTGCATCATCATCACTTGTCGTGACCGACTTGCATCTTACAACCACGACCAACAACAACCACAACACCAAGATGGCGGCCCCTCCCCCAACTACCACCGCCGCCTGCCCCGTTTGTAACAAGGCCCCCGCCACTACTACCCCCTGGCCGCCGCCACCCCGGAAATGAAAATTTCCGATCCCGATCGGACTACTATACCTTGCTACTTTTTCAGTATCCTGTTGGAAATTCTTTTGGTGGCTGTACTTGCTTGGAGGGACTATAAACTGCGTCAAAGGGAGGAGGCCCGGGCCGAGGAGAGGGCGGCCAAGGCTGTTAAAGAGATGAAGAAAAGGGTTGAGGAGATGGTGAAGAAGGTTGAGGAGGCTGAGGAGAAGGCGAAGAAGGCCGGGGAGGAGAAGGAGAAGGACAGGGAGAGGCCGGAGAGGCAGGATATGTTTCTCACTTCGTCATACTACTAGGTAGTTAGCGTTCAGTAAATTTGGGAATGAACATCATATTCATCTTTTACTTGCTTGACCAGTGTGTGCTTTGAGAATCTATGTGAGAAGTGAAGAAACCTACTAGGTAGTACAGCGCCTCCCGAAGACCTAGCACGCAGGTACATGTGAAAAAAAAAAAAAAAAAAGAGCGGCAAGAGACAAACGAGAATGCATCTTGAGGTGCCGAGATTGATGAGACGAGGAATATATATGTGTCCCTACCTCTGGACAAAGAATGACATGTGGACTTCTAACAAGAGCCGATACATATGTGGTACATGTTTGTGTGAATGCCACGGCTTGCCTCCCGAATGGTCGTAAAGAATATGTAAACCAAACATGTCACGGTCAGTACATCACACCTTGGGCATACTTAAACACGCATGCAAGCGTCTTTATTACCCTTTGGACCTAGCCTTCTGCGCAATTATCAGATAGAAGAATCCTGAATGGACTCTGGACAATGCGTTTCCGAATCACTGTGATCCCTAAAATAGTCTTCTCCTGGGACGGATCTAAATCCTCGGGGAGACAGTGAAGCGCCCACGAATCCACATCTCCGGGAAGACCCACTTTTCCGGGCCACCGTCCGCTTCCAGAAAGCTTAGTCTTGATACCTCATTACTCTCAATGCCTCCCCATTGCTCTCAAACTTGGTCATTTTTGAGCATTTGGTCATTTTTAGGGTTAGGGGTTTTGGTCATTGAAGGACTTAGTCATTTTAGGAACTTGGTCATTTTAGGGACTTAGTCATTTTTAGGGTTAGGGGTTTTGCTCTTATCGCTTTCAATCCCTCTGCACCACGACCTCTGGTGTGGATCCCTGCCATGACACCTTTGGGCCCCGGACATCGAATCTCGGGAAGGCATGGGCGCTTCAATCACAATCTTAAAACAACTGTTTCCCAACTACAACGAGCGGTATTGGACTGTCCGTAATCGGTTTATTCTCATGACCGCTCGCCTCCTTTCTTCTAGTAGGCACTGGAGGCGGACGAAGCCAGATCTAGATACATAAACACAAACAAAACCACAACACCAAGAACCACTGCACTTCCCAGAATCAAAGATCAAAACAGCGATCCACCCAGACATGGATCTGGTAACCACTAACCAGAACCCTCCAGCCCTATGATCGGACGAGGCCAAAAAGATTGGGGGTGCCGCAAATTCACCCAATCACCCAATCACCCCAAAGCAGTATGAGACTCACAGCTTTTAGGGCATGTCATTTTTGATGGCTGTTAAGCACTTCACCACACGAAAGAGGCAGGGGTGCATCCACCGTACCGTAGAAACTCACGAAATTGGCAAATAGAGCTGTGTCTCTTTGAGCGTTGGGTAGGAGCATATTTGTGTAGCTAGGGCAAGTCCGGCACATGTGCACTGAAACGCACGCAAGGTCAGGGTGGTGGGCAATATCTCCGAATTCCCACTAACGGGACAGACATATCTGCTCCTGCCATATGCGTGCTTGCGGAGCGCCGCGTTCTGCCTTGCGCGGCGCTCAAAGAGGGATAGCATGATGACCAATTTCTCGAGTGTCTACGGTACGTAACAGCAACTTACTAGGTTGACTGGAGAGACAAATTGTGAGAAGACTCTGGGCGTATGCTGCACAGACCGCTAGTCCTTTGCCCTGCACCCTCTTTGACAGTGGTTCTGGCACTTCCCAGAATCCCCTCCTTTGCAGACCTTCCTCCTCTTTATATCGCCAGCTCTATATAGCTGGCGATCCCTTCCAGCCTCAGTTAGCTGGATCCCTCAATACACTCATTCTCATCATTTTGTGATCCAACTCATACAAATGCATATCAAATAGAGCAAGAAGCATCCCCAATTTCATCTGATATCGTGGTACTCCCATTTTCCCAAGACCAGATGAAATCCTTCAAATGGGATGTTGCTTGTGCCTGTGGGTAGTGCAAAGACTGAAAGGGCACGCCTTCCTATTCTGATGACCTTGAACTGTGGAAGGGAAAGGACTGAGTGATGCTAAGAGTAAACCGAAAATGGACAGTCCAATACCGCTCGCCTTCGTCAAGAAAGGCAGTTGCAGCATTGTGATATGCCTCCAGCTCGTACGAAGTGGAAAGCACGTTGGCCAGGCTCGTCCCTGACAAAATGGATGTCACCCGAGTCCAAGTTGGAACCCCAGGCTGGGCGGCCTTAACGCAGGAAACCATCGACAAATGGATTGATCAAACACCCCCAAATCCTACAGGACTGCATAGATTTAGAAGGCACCCCTTACTGGGTATTGAATGCAATAAGAACCGTTGATTTTCGTGGTGTTTTGGCCGAGTTTAGTTGTCTGGGTGGTGGACTCGGGTGCCATCAGCATATCAATCTTGTCAGGGACGAGCCAGGTTCTCTTGGGGATCATTTGCTCCTGGAGATGTTTCGAATTCCGACTGGAGCCAAAGGTGTGGTCAAGACCAATGAATGCGTGCAAGAGCATCCTAGGTACATAGGTGTATTCCATTGTATTAGACGTGAGGTGTTCGGTGAGGTGGGGAAGGCGAGTAACTGACAGTTCCTGCCCTCTTAGTTCATCCTGAGTGATAATCGAAAAGGAAGGTCCACGCAGACCTCGTAGTTCCAGCGGAACCACCAAGCTGGTTGGAGACAATAATAAATAACCTCCTCTCTCCGCTGCCAACTCATTTTCCTGGTCTTTTTTTCTGATCTCCAACCACACTGCACATACACTGACCACATTCATAGGAACAACAACAACAACAACAACAACAACACCGCCAAGATGCCTCCCCCGATGAAAATTTCTGACATGATTAGTATCCCTTACCACATTTGTAGCATCATTTTTGGAATTGTTGAGGCTGGATTCACTTTGGCGGGCCACCTTCTGGAGGCGGCGAGGGCTAAGAGGGAGGTGAAGGCTGAGAAGAGGGAGGAGAGGGCTGAGAAGAGGGAGGAGGCTAGGGAAGCCCGGGAAGTAAAGGCTGAAGAGGGGAAGAAGAAGGAGAGTAAGAAGGTCAAAGAGGCTGAAGAGAGGGCGGCCAAGGCCGAAGAGAGGGTAGCCAAGGTTGAGGAAGAGCTTGAGAAGCTCAAGAAGACAGTTGAAGAAATGGCGAAGAAGATTGAGGAGATGGAAAAGAAGAGGGAGAGGCCGGAGGGAGTGTCTACTGGGAGACTCCGGCTGGGTCTGGGAAGTTTTGGGTGCACAGCGTGGACAAAGCGTGTAGGCAAAGAGGTGGATGCACGGTGGGTGGCTCTGATATAATTTGATGGGGCTCGAGCTTGGTTGTTCAAATCTGTTTTGATCGTCGTACTTCAAATGCTAACGTGGTATGCTCGTCGAATGTCATCATTCCCTCTCGGCGCTGCCACAACACAAGCCTTTCTATCATTCAGAGCATTGACATTCCTGCAGTGCCTCCTCGCATTATGTCTTCTTCTTTGCCTTCTTCTTGTCTTGTCTTGTTCCAGTCCCAGTCCCGATCCCAGTTCCAGTTTCCGAACTTCCAATGGTATCCATCCATCCATGCATCCATCCATCCTTTCTATCGTATCGTACATCAAACATCCATCCCAATAAAGTATAAAATTTACAAGAAGGAAAACTCTCTAAAACCGCAAATTCTCCCACCGATTCCTCTCCCTCTTGCTCCAACTACTGCCACTCCTACTCCGACTACCCTGACTCCTTTCCTCATCCCTTTGACTCCGTAGTTGCGGCCAATCGGGAGGATGACTTGCTGATCTCATCCTCGACGCCGGCTTTGGTCTCTCTGGTGGCGCGGGTCTCTAACCCATCGGAGGGACCGGGGGAGCAGGAGGAGCCTGAGGAGCCGAGGGGGCAGGGGCAGCAGGGACATTACTACCACGGTTAGGCTTCCGATTCTATCTCTGTCCCTGGTTCTGTCCCTGGTTCTGAGAGGTTTGGGTTTGAGTCAAGTCGGAGCCCGTCGCTGCGGCCGCGGCTTGCTGGGCTAAGTTTCCTGGGAGTTGGGCTTGTGGTGGTTGTCCTTGCTCTTGCGCTTGTTGCTGGGCTTGTGCCTGTGGCTGCCCTTGCTGAGCCTGTTGTGTCTGTCCTTGAGGAGGAGCAGTAGTTGTCGTGGGTCTGCTCACTCCCGCTGTCGGGTTAGACATGCTCGCTCCCCTCGGCCTTGCTCCCACCGGCCCTCCTGTCCCGCTAGTCCCACTTGGACCGGCTGCGGGGGTTGGACTGAGCGTCATAGGCGACGGAGCAGGCAAGGTCTGCGGTGGTGGGATCGTCGTGGCAGTTGCTCCAGGGGTGGTGTAGACCGGCTGAGGAGCCTGTGGCTGCTGTGAATGAGGAGACAAAGCCGACTGTCCCGTGTACAATCCTCCACTGGCGATGGGCGAGCTAGGGCTCATCGGTTGTTGATTCTGTTGCGCGGCATAAGCTGCCCCGGCGTATTGCGACATACTCGGCCCTGGCTGTCCTTGCCCAGCGTATCCCTGGCCGTAGTTGTAGGTATCGGGGCTGAAACCGGCTTCGCCTCGCTCTACGTCAAAGGAAAGGTTGGAGCGGCGGCCAGTGTTCGGGCTGCGAATGCTGCCGAGGCCACCGCCGACCGAGGGACGAGTGACGTGCACGCTTAGAGACCTATTCCCTGGCGGGAGTCCCTCACCTGGCTTTCTACGTCCGCGCTGGGACTCACGGGGGTACAAGTAATCCCTGCGGGCGATGGAGGAGGCGGCATCGTCACCCACGCGGCCGACGGGGGAAGCGTCACGCGAGCGCAGGGTGGCCCTGTCGTAGCCCCAATCGTCTAGCGCCTCGGCGACGGGATTGGAGGCGTTGATGTTGGCGACTGCTTGTTGCTCGGCTTCCATCTTGCTGTTGCCGCTGCCGCTGCCCGGAGTGTGGACACCCTCCTGCTGGCGCAGTTTGGTAACCATCTTGGCCGCCTCCTTTTCCTTATCCGTCTTTTCTCTGGCCGTCGCAGCGAAATCATCGGTTACAGTAACAGAGTAAGCCGGGTTGGTAGGACCACCCAACGGCTCACCACCACCGCCGGGACCGTTGATGGGGACCGCCTTGAGGGCCAAAGCCAAAGCGCACATAAATTTGGAGCGACGGGTGCAACGAATGGCGTCGTTATGCCAGTTGGACTTGTGCTTAATTTGGATCTTAAGCGTCATCTTGTCCAAGTTGCCGACGTCGTTGATCATGATGGTGATGTCGGGCTGGAAGTCGCGGCTATTTTCGGGCGAGCGGACGAACTTTTCGAGTTCGAGGCGGAGGAGCTCAATGTCTTCGAATGAGGTATCGTACGAGACGGCAACGTCGACGGTTTCCTTCATGGCCTTGGATCGCGTGACGTTTTCGATCCAGAGGTTGTTGAGTTGAATGTTGGGGACCTACACAGCCGTTAGAACATGGACAGGAGGGTAAAAGAGATGTGTCAAAGAGGGGTAAGAGAGACATACCTGAACAACTTGCATCTTGTCAATGCGGGTAAAGACCGTGTAGAGCAGAGAAATCTTCTCAACAATGAGCTGCTCCGCTTCGGGACCCTTGATATCGACACGATCGCCGACATCATACGGATGCTTGACGAACAGGAAAATGCAAGAACCTAGGAATTCCTGCGTGGTAACCGCAAAAACGAAGGACAGCGACAAAAGCGTAGTACCAGCCGTAGCCAGAGTCGTCACAAAGCTGCTCTGGAACACCACCAAGAAGATAATGATCACAATGATCAGCACCACAAACAGCAGGACCTTATCAAACACCGTCAAAGCCTGACTGATGTCCTTCATGCTGTGCGCGATTGCCTTTCTCTCCTTACCGATATCGACAACCTTGCGGATCATCTCGTCGAGACTGATGTCGCCGTTCTGGTCGGCGTCGATGGCATTAAAGCACTCCTCGGCCTCTTCGCGGTGGTGGGCGCCCAGCACTTCGATGATATCGTCCAGCAACAGGGACTCCTCGCCTTCGGCCGCGAAAGACATCCAGATACGACGGGCCATGGCCTCGGAGCTGCGGACTTTTTCGAGCGCTTCGATGACGATGGAGTGCGCGGCCGTGGGGTTGAAGACGTTCTTGCCGGTGATTTCCGAGGCAATGTTGCCGAACACGGACGTGATCTTGTCGCCGATGCGGTGGACGTCACCGACGATGCGCATGGGGGTGCTGGTGCCTCCGGGGCGCATCTTCTCGGCCCTGTCGCGCATGAGGAGGGCGTTGATACTATCGCTGATGACGTAGTCCTCGTCGGCAAACTCGGGGCAGTACATGGGGAAGAGGGTCCTCGAAGCTTCGTAAAGGAGACCCAGGAGGTAGATGTCGCGCTTGGAGTCCTGGATGCGGTTGGCAAAGGAGCGCTGGTGGTACGAGATACTGATGATCTGGACAATGGCCTTTTCTCCTAGCAAAACGCCGAACGAGATGAACAAGGACAGCAGGATGCGCTTGATGGTATGGACCCATTCGATGCTGTCGTCTGTGAAGCGGAACTTGAAGACGAGCCAGGAAGCCAGGAACCAGAGAAACAAGGACAAATTGATCTCTAGAGCGGCCAGCACGTTGGCGTACTTGCGAGTTCCAGCGCTGACGACACCGCAGAGGAACATGAAGACGGACGGGAGAACGTGGGCGACGAGCTTGGCCGTCCATAGCGACAGCCACGAGATTTCGATCCAGAGGAAGAGCCAGAAGAGAGTGTAGTTTTCCTTGTCGCTGTCGCTGGTGCCAAGCTGGATATTATCGACGTTGCCCGTAAACGGCAGGACGAAGAGGGGAATGGCGAGCAGGAAGGCGATGGGGATGATGTAGATTAGATAGCGAGTGACGAAGGGGAAGCTGACCACCTTGCGATAGAAGCGACCCAACGCGTTGAGCTTGCGATCCTCACTCATATTGGTGCCAGGCCGGCTCAGATCTCGAACACGGCGCCGTCCAGAAGGCCCCGCCTGGCGCCGGCTGGACTTGCTGGATTTGTGAAAGAGGCCATGCTTCTCGGTGGGGGAGGAGTCGACGGTGCCCAGAGTGTTGGAGAGTGTCTGGTCGGCCTTTCGAGCACCGGTCGAAGAGGCGGTACTCGCATTCGTGCGAATGGGCCGTAGTGGGATGTCATTGGGTTCCATTTCTTCAACGTCTGAGTCAGGGTTGGATGGGATATGGCGGAAACCCCTGTGTCCTCCTGTTGGCGACCTGGTGCTTCTTAAGGACATAGCTGAAGAAGTAGTGTAAGTTCAGGGTCCTGATCCTAGTGGAGATGCGTTGTCGTGGTTCTAGGCTAGTGATGCCAACCGTGGACTTGGTAATATTGCGTAAGAGGGGTGGGTCCGCGTCGTCGTCGATGCTTTGGTGGAATGGTGGGGGACTGGAATGACAGGCGGTGGTGATCTCAGGACCTAGACTGCCGGGCGAACGAGAGTCGGTGAAGTGGAGTAAGATGGTCGGAGTTAAGACGGTCTGTCGAAGCTTGTCTGTCTCTGGGCTTTTTTCTAAATTTGATCTCGATGGTGATCTGAGAACAAAGAGAGACAAAGACTGTGGTTGGTTGGTGATGCGGTAACGTAACGGTAGCAGCCGAGGGAACGAATGTGGAGAGTAATGAACGCGATTGGATGTAGTATTTTCCAGGTTACCTAGGAGAGGGTAATACGAAGATGATTGTCGAAGAGAAGAGAAGCGAAAGGGATTGAAGGTGAGAGTCGGGGAGTGGGAGGAGTACAATTCACGGAGGGGGAATTCAAGGGACTTATTATTATTCAAGTTCAAATTTTCTTCTTCTTCTTTGACTGTATGTAAGTACTGTACCGTGTCAGTTACAGTCCAATACTGGTTTGTCTGTTAGCTCGAGACCTCGGGTCAACTTCCCTAGGCGTTTTCATGCTGTGAATAGGCCTTTTCCAAAATAGAATACACCGTATTGGATCTTGTTGATGCCTTTCGGATCCGTACCTAGCCATTTTCATGCTGTGAATATCCTTTTTCGAAAATAGAATACACCGTATTGGATCTTGTTGATGCCTTTCATTTAGTCCTTGTAAGGTTTGGGACAATTCGGAAGAGATCTCGTCCAGTATACCAGGAGTAGGTACCGGGCTAACAAACAAACCATGTACCGTGTCAGTTCGAAGGAGCCGTGAATGCCTTCCCGGATCGCATGTTTCTGGTCTTTTGCGGTTTGCATTTCTGATGTTGTGACAACTGTGGGCCCTGTCCAACTTTCTTCGGGTGTCTGCTTTGGGATTAGCCTCCATCCTCGTTCTCAGGGGTGCAGCAGTCTCCTGTGGATCTTTTTCCGTGGGTTCAGCCACTAAAAGCCCCAGATCGGCTAGGGGCATCCTTCCCTGTTTCACAATAACAGATCGACCCCAATCGTCCAGCCCGGTGTGTGTGATTGGCCATGTGCCTTTTTTATGTGGTTGTTCGGGGTCCACACCTCCATCAGCCTGCTCTTTTCTTTTTTTTGCCTTTTTTGACTTGTAGCATGCCAGTGTCTTCTGTTGACATTCTTTTTGCATTCCGTGGTGTTGTGTGTCATGTGTCTCGTTTCCTGGTATCGAGTGTTGCTGAAGTTGAAATAGTGTGCATATCGGGAACGGGTGGCAGATGCAGGTTCATCCTGTGTTATGCACCCTTCACATTGGCTTGTGCAGTCCGACCTGACATCACTACATCTCTGACCACGAATGGATACACAACATGTGTCTGTCCTCCGTCATGTCAACAGGACGTCAACAGAGAACGGTCAAGAGTCAATAGTCAACATCTTCAACCTTGCACAAACAAACTGTCGCTGCCTGCCCTTGACACTGCCAACAGCTGCCAGCTGGAATTGCGATCATCACTCGACATCCTCTTAATCGCTAACCACACCACCATGTCCTACACTACGTCACAACCCGTGCCGGAATCCCGTCCCTGCCGTCCCACGGAGCCCTAGGAGCCCACCGTTGCACTTTGTCCCTGATAGGTGCGTTAGCCACTAGTCAATAAAGCCCATCGTTTCTCTGCATCCGAGATTTCGATCTGATCCCAACGACATCTTGGCAACTTGCCCTTTGCCACTCCATCACTCACCGGGTGAATCATCTGAAGCCCGTTCCGATCCAATGTCTTTCCGATACGGGGCCTTGATCCACGCCGTGTGTCGGGCTGATTGTCAGGTTTGAGAGATCAAAAGAAAACGGCGCCGGAACAGAGTTCAGTTTTTGGTTTGGGAGAGAATTGCCAATCTCGGAGGGTTTGGCTTGGATTGGGAAAGGAAGACCCCTGGCTTTGAGGAGTTGTGGAGGCATATGGAGGCATATGGAGGCATGTGGAGGCATGTGCTTTGGGATCTCTCTGGGATCTGGCGACAAGCTGAGACGTGCTGGAGATCTAGATTTGATGCATTGCATTGGGAGACAGACGTTCTGGCCGTCTTGGCGTGGATCATAAGGGTTCTGATTCTTCAATTGCTTGCTGTGGTGATGGGATTCAAAGGTTGTCGTTGTAGCCGTGTTCTGCCGTCCCGTCCCGTGTTGAGGCTGAAGAATGACACTACACTACACTGTGTACTAAAGAGACTAGGAGACACTATTGAGGCTGACATTGAATATGACGTCAGAGTAGCCATCGTGAAGTGGTCCAATCATTGCCCTATCGTGGTCGGGTGCGCTATCGTCGCTTCAGTTCGCTTGAATCGATGAAGATGCACGGACCACTTGACAATGGCTGACGAGCCTCAACTCACCCTGGACCGGATTACAATCCGTGACGTTCCATCAGGGTTTCGATACGCTGTTTTGTGACTGTTACACGTACTGTTACCGTAACTGTTACCGTTACAACCGCACACACAAATGATGGAAGCTGCTGGTCGTAGCTCCTGTTCTCTCCACTTAATTTTCCCCGCGATAAGATGTCACGATAACCTCCGTTGTCGGTTGTCTCGTCAACCACTCCTCCAGCTCCTAGTATCCCTAGCCCAGTCTGCGGCAGAAAAACAAATCAAACGCCCACGATGAGACCGTCGCGACTGGCCATGCGGCCCTACACCTGTCTCCAATGCCTCACCCGGACACGCCCCGTCTTCTCCCGACTTGCACAGACACCGCGCATCGCTTCCCTCCATAACAGCTCCCGCTTCCTCCAACAACAATCCTCAGACTCCCCAGCTGCTTCTCGACCAAGCATAGCCCCCAAGCCCGTCGTCGATATCAAGCACATCCGCCAAAACCCAGACCTTTACGCCCAAAACTGCATCGAGCGTAACTACCACCAACAAGCCGCCTACCCACAACGTATCAACGACCTCCACGCCCAATGGCAAGCCAAACAGCGCGAGGCTCGCTCCCTGCGTGAGCGCTCCAACATCCTGCGCCGCCAGCTCACCGACCCCGGTTCCATCCGCGACGAAAATGCCGACACCATCGCCGCGGGCACCCAGTTCCTGACGAGGGACGAACTCATTGCCGAAGCGCGCAAGCTCAAGTCCCTCCTCTCGACCATCGAAGCCGAAGAAACCCGTATTCTCTCCGAGATCGAGTCCCTCGCCCTGTCCATCCCCAACCTCACCTCGGAAGAATCTCCCCGGGGCCCCGAACCCAAACTTCTGTCGTTAATCAACGAACACCCCGAACCCGTGCCCTCGGCCTCCGACCGCGTCTGGCGCTCCCACGTCCACATCGGCAACGAGCTGGGTCTTCTCGACTTTGCCTCCGCCGGCACCACCTCCGGCTGGGGCTGGTACTTCCTCCTCGACGAAGCCGCCCAGCTCGAGCAAGCGCTCATCGCCTACGCCCTCGACCTCGCCGTGCGCTCCGGCTGGCGCCAAGTCAGCCCGCCCTCCATCGTATACTCGCACATCGCCTCGGCCTGCGGTTTCCAGCCGCGCGACCAGAACGGCGAAACGCAGATCTACACCCTCGCCCAATCCGCCGACGACGCCGCCCGCGGCAAGCCCGAGCTCTCCATGGCCGGCACCTCGGAGATCCCGCTAGCGGGCATGCACGCCTCCAAAATGCTTCTCTGCCCCGGCGACATCTCCGAGTTTTCTCCCCTCAAATACGTCGCCGTCTCGCGCTGCTACCGCGCCGAAGCCGGCTCCCGCGGCCTCGAGACCAAGGGCTTGTACCGCGTGCACGAGTTCACGAAAGTCGAGCTCTTTGGGTGGACGTACCCCTCTCTCGACTCGGCGAGCGACGTGTTCAACGAGATCGTCGACCTGCAAACCGACCTGTTGTCTTCCCTAGGTCTGCACTGCCGCGTGCTAGAGATGCCTACGCACGACCTCGGCGCTTCGGCCGCGCGCAAGATCGACATCGAGGCTTTCTTCCCCAGCAGGAGGGAACGCAACGAAGGGTGGGGCGAGGTCACGAGCGCGAGTATATGCACTGATTATCAGGCTAGAAGGCTGGCGACGAGGCTAAAGGGGGAGGATGGCAAGATGATTGAGGGGGGTTATCCGTTTACGGTGAACGGGACGGCCATGGCGGTGCCGAGAGTGGTGGCGGCGTTGTTGGAGAATGGGTGGGATGAGGAGACGGGGACGGTGGTCATTCCGGAGGTGTTGAGGGGGTGGATGGGTGGGAAGGAGAGGATTGGGCCGAAGCCCCCGACTAAGAAGGGGCTGGGGGTCGGTGTTTAGTAGATGCTAGGTAGGTATGGTCTGGGACATGGGAAGGGGATAAAGGAGTTGGTCGGTGTTGGTGGGAGTGGTGTATGATACACAGGTATGATGGTTGTTGTATTATTTTGGCAGGAAAAGCATGTTAATGGAGTATGGTTACTTGTTCGTATTGAACATCCCGCCTACTGCTCGCTGTCGTGATGCCTCCGGCGGCCCCGTCCGGGGAAGGGAGGGACCTCGCTTCGCTCGAAGGCCTAGATTACGGATTCTGGCTGTCGTCTATTCCAAGAGGATGGTATCTCAGCAGACTGTACCTTCTCAAAGATCCTTGACTAACACATTTTCCAGGAATACGGTGTATCTCTTGTGAGTGTATCGATTTACCAGCTCGCGATACTTTCCCCTCCGAGACAATTACCATCCGAAGCGATTCTCCCGCGAACCTTGACCCTTCCTCGAAGAGCAAGCGCCTCTCCTCTTGACAAACATGCCAACCCAGCTTCGGCCAAGGCGTTTCTCTCCTCTTCAAGGCGATTATTGAATCCTTTTTGAGCCCCTTGTCGGGCGTCAACAAAGAGGTCCACACGCACGAGCGAAATCCTGATAAACCCAGCCAAGTGGAAATGCAACAGACTGCATTTGGCTCCAACCTCACTGCACCATCAAAACCAAGCCCATGATATTTGGGTCTTGTATGGTTCTATCGCACGGAAGGGACCAAAAAAGACAACTATCTGGTGCCACGCTATTGTCCACTCAAACCAGAAAAAAAAAAAAAAAAAAAGACATCCTTGTTGTGTAGGAAAAAGCCCATGTGTGAAAGCAAATAATTATGGCTCCGAGCGCTTCGAGTGTGTTTCAGCGAGTGTCAAAGTCAATGGTCCCGTTCTTAGTGTGCTCATCGTCTTGCCTTCCATTGTAGGTAGTGACTCTCCTGCAACAATGAAGCCTCCCCGCAGAAGCATCGCAGTAAGAAGTCCTCGGGATAGGAACATTCTGCATTCATGGAGTAAAAAAGCCCTGGTGCCCTGGCCAATGCTTCCGCCTGTCCCGTCCTCAAAGGGAACCTGCACCGATACCAAACTCTCAATGAATTTTCCAACAACCCAAACCGGGAATGCAACATCAGGCAGTTGGCGACATGAAATATCCCACCCTATTTATGTTCCCGGTGCCTCCGAGTCAAGAATATCCTCCCAAGAGGTCATTTGAGGGGCTTGGAGGACCACATATATGCCTTGATCGCCGTCCATACTTCTTGTATCTCCGTCACTCTTAGGTGCCTTTTGTCTCATCGATCCTCAAGGCCTGCTCAAGGCCTGCTCAACGTAGTGGTTGCACTAGAAACCGACGGAAGGGACACGACTGTTTTGAAGTCCCGTTTGGTAGGAAACCGCCTTCAGCTGGCCCATCTATAATTGTAGACGGTATTCTGCTGTAGTAGATCCACCATCTGCGGCTTTGCCTCCCACATGCAGTGACCAGTCGTCCACCGGTTCATCGTCGACGACGATGACAAAGACACAAACCCATCCGCTACTTCATCAGATCCATAAAGTGAGCAAGAAGGACACAACACCGAGGTGTGAGCGCAAGGGGGCATGTGGCGCCGGCCCTGAACAACGGTCAGCAAGGCTACGAGGGGCCTGAACATCTTCCCGTTTGCCCGGTAACGACCCAGAGCCCCCAAGCAAAGGTGATGATGGAACTTCGGCGACTTTCTTGTGATACTGCGGTGAAAGATGGTACACTTTTACCTAGTCTCATTTTTCACAACTTCGTCTTCTGCCTCCTTTGTTTCTGTCCGGTACATCTCTTGTAGCTCATCAGCTTTCTAGCTATCAAGACTAGGTAGGAAATAATCAGCGGACGACCTTTCGCTTTGTTGTATTCCGCTAGGTATAGTGAGTGTCTGCTTCAATCCGTGTCTCTCAACCTTTTCCCAAGTCTAAGGGCCATTATTATCCCTTGACGATTTTGTGTCCGAGCCGTCCATCTGTAGACGTAGGTATCCACAAAAGACTGACTGCCCACCTGGTGTATCGAATGAGTTGTACATTAAAGTGTAGTGCCCTTGGTATTTCTCGGCCCAGCCCCCATGGACCTGTATGTCGGTCAGTCCACATCCTATTGTCCTATCGTGCCGCCGCACGCCCAAAGATTCCGGAATTTCTTTCGCCTTCGATTGACAAGTAAAGCAAGTTCATCCTGAGCAGTTCAATAAAAAAAGTTTGCCGAAGCAGCTTTGTTCATGTGCGCTTGCCGCTCTATGATCGTATACAGATATCTGCTGGGTACGGTATATAAAAATGCAATGTGCGACCCCCTCATAATAGCCTCGCGTTAGGGTTATGTATGACCAGAAAATCGTACATTATTCTTTATGCCCGTACCTGTACAAAACCCCCAAAATATGAACGTGGTCGAAGATCCGGTTTTACGTCGGTGTACGCCCACCCCGACCCGACGCACACCTTTCTGCAGCGCATTCAAACAGCCCCGGCCACATATAAAATCTCGCAATGCCTGGGCACCTTCGATCTCAAACCCTTCCCACCATTCTCTTCACCCGTTCTCTTCACCCGTTCCCCTACCAACTTCGAATACACCACCACATTACTACGACAACGAAGCGATAACGATGTCGAACGAAGCGGCGGCCACGTGGCAATCCAGGCCTGCGGGCGAGATTGTCAATGAATCGGACCGACTCATCCAGATGCTCAGCACCTGGGATGAGCCCGAATTAGTCGGCGACTTAGAGTTCATTCGCACCCAAGCCCAGCGCCCAGGAATTAAACGTGAGTTGCCTATTGGCCAGCAGGACATGTTGTTGGCTAGATTCGCCCACAATATCTTCGATCAAGTTTCGACCAAGAAACGTGATATCAAAACGAAACTTATCCATGAAAAGCGCGAACGGGCGGCTACTATCACACGTTGGGCCTTTGAGGAGAAGCACGAAGAAAAAGATAAAGCAGCCCACAAGAAGGAACGCAAAAAGGCGTACCAAAAGCCTTTGAAAAACAAAGGTTTGCCCGCAAACAATAAGAAGTGTAAAGAGGATGCAAGAAAAGGAGACAGATTGTGTCGTGGTTCGACCTGAAGGACACGGAGCACCAACAACCCTACATCGAGCGGGAGTTGGAGAGTCTCAAGGACTGGAAGAACGGTGATGCTAAAACCCCCCACTCCGATCCTTGACCGTCTCTACTTTTGCTTGAAAGAATCAGGCACAGGCATAACCTTGGAGTGTTACGTGGAAGCCTGCACATGGAATGCGCGGTATAACGAGCTTAACCACTACGCACCACACTCGCGGCGGTCCCCCTAAATTGCGCGATTTTGTCAACGGGTCAGTTCTCGAAACTCGGCGAATTCTCGACGTATGCCAGGCCAGAATAACAACCCTCGATCAATACCTAGAGCGCAACCAAATCTCGCCGGCTATGTACGACCTGAGTCGTGCCCTCGTCGATCAGTTCCGCGTCGACGTCGAAACTATGTCTCCGGATGAGGTTCAAGAAGTTGTTAACGAAGCGAAGGCTATTTCGATCCACAAAGGAAAAGTTTGGAACAAGCATACGAATCTGAGCTTCGGGCACCGTCGTCCATCGTCAGAGGCCGTGAGAGGTACAATGGATTGCTTATGGGGAATCCGGTCGATCGCGCCTTGTCTCGAGCGACTGAGTAGTAGTTTTGTCACACATTTCCCTCCTGTCATGTATCCTGAACGGGCCTGTCTTGGTAGGGTTCATTGGTTCGGTAGCCCTGCCCTACCCAGCGGTCGCCTGTTTTTCTGCTTCTGCATCTGGCTATATGCGAGCTCTGGCTTGTAGGTGTTGTACGGCTATGGCCCAGGAAGGCGGGAGCATGTGCGTATGTCTCGGGGCAGGGGGTCATACGGACACGGGATCTGGAGAGGAGACGTGGGGCTCGTTGTGAATGTGATAGGGTGGGTGAGGTTCTGGGTTCGGAAGCCCCAGGGGTGTTTCTCAAGGATGCAGAATGTTCCTGAGGACTTGAGTTCTGCGATAAGGCTTTGTTGGTTTTTTGTTGGTTCATCGTCGGGGGGGTGCCGTGGTAATGGGTTTGTTCTGGTTGGTAAATCCGGATGGCGCTACAGTACTAAGCTAGATGTAATTTGGAGCACTTCCACTCGGCTGGGTTTACGGACAGGAAATACAAAAAGGCTTTAGCATCGTCCACAGGTAGTTTGTTGGTGGCCGTTGGTCTGTCTGTTTTGCGTTTGTGACATATAGACGACATCATAGCTGCCCAGGTGTATATAGTACTCGTTGTCGGTCATCTCACGACGATACGCCATACTACTTCTCCATCAAGCATATACCTAACGTCTTGCTTCTCGGTCCTGCCTCGTCGAGATCATTGCGCCCATGGCATGGCAGTCATGACTGGCGGCAGCTTTCATCTCCCTCCTTATCGAGGTTGTTGCTGTTTGGGGCTCGTTTGTGTGTATGTTGTTGGTAGGTCGGCGTTCCAAAGTAGGTATGGTCATCGCCGTTGCTGGGCGGGCGGCCATCAAGTATGTCGGCGATGAGTCGGGTCGGTCCTTGAGTTGCTTCTCAGTGTGGGGAGGGTGGGTGCCTTTAGCTGGCATCATGAGTGATTCGACAGGTGAATCCTGGGTGAGATTGCTTTGGTGGTCGGTCGGCGGCGCAGGTAAAAGAGTTTGGTAGCGGCGAGTGGAAGAACACATCACCATCCAAGACGTCTCATCCAACTCCTGGTCCCTCACCCGAGGCTGGGGCTTGTACAAGCGCATGAGGCGAGTCATTTGTTGCTGCTGGGACTTGCGCGAGTAAGGACACTCGATTTGGGCCCAAGTCCAGCGGCGGATCATCCGGTGGAATCGCTTGGCTTGCTTCCGGTGAGGCATGACGAAAGCCAGTACAAAGTTGACGGTTTGGCGGGACATCTGGATAGTGACCTTGTTGCCAAACAGGCCGAGAACGTGCTCATCAGCAGCATCCTGTGAACGCGTGTTGCAGTTCAAGACGATGTGATTGTGGTCGTCGCGGACCGGGTCCTCCAGCTTGCGATGCGCAGCCCCAAGGAGCTTGGCGTCTTGTTGCTCGAGGGAGGTGTGAAACGCTGGCCGACACTGTCCGTAAAATCGAGGGTGTCCAGGTGAAACTCGAAACCCGGTTTCTCTCTCTCTGCGGGAAATGGAGATAATCTTTTCACTTTCAAGAACATAACCTAGTTGTGTACCTACCTACATTATAGGTATAGCGAGGACCGGCTGATTGCTAACTGCCTGGTCGGGGAGTACGAGGGAGGCTGGATGGGGAGGACAAGGCTATAAACAAGGGGAGTGAAGGTTTTTGACCATAGTCACGGCTGAGACTGGATGGTGGTATGGAGATGGGAATTCATATACCGATAGTAGGTACGCTAGGTAGAGGTAGGCGGCGCGAAATTTGCCCTGTAGTCAAACTCAAATTGTCTTTTGTCAAGTGCAAAACCCTTACTGTAAGTAGAGGTATGTATTCATCAAGTGGTAATATCCCTGGGTATCCTTCCTTCCATCCATTCATCCTTTCCCAAATCATTTCTCGTCGCCACCATGGTATCTCGTTGCTCGTATCTATCATCAATCTTCATCATACCAGTCCAGTCTCATCCCACACCCACACCCATCCCATCCCTAATACCGAACCCCCTTAACAATCTGCTCCTTAATCCTCCTAACAATCGCCTCCCTCCCCACCCTCTCCCTTTCCTCCTCCTCCTCCTCCCTCTCCCTCCTCTTCCCCTCCTCATCCTCCCCATACTTCACCCCCGGACAACTCTTCTCGATAAACTTGCACTGCTTCTCAGCCAGCGCCTCCTCCTTCTCGGCGTTCTGTTGTCGGATGTGCTTCGGCGGGCGACCACGACCGCTGCCGCCACGACCCTTCTTGCCCGCCTTGATGTCAGCGCGGGAGGCGGCAAAGTAATCGAGGCCTTGCAGCCAGAGGACGCGGCCGGGCTGGGAGCCGGGGATGCAGCCGGGGAAGAAAACGGGGCGCGGGTTGTTCTTCTTGGTTTTGGCCTTGCGACCGACGGTCTTCTTCTTGGGTTAAGCAGCGGAGGCAGCGGTGAGGGCAGCGGCGCGAGCAGCCTTGCGGGCGCGGAGAGCGGCGAGGAGCGGGAGAGTGACAATGTTGCCCTCGTCGTAGCGGGGAGGGGGGAGGAAGTCTGCTGTGGAGGGCTTCTGTGAATGGGGAGTGAGGTTAGTTTTTTTCTGATCAAGGAACGATGAATGAATGAATACTGACCTTGCTCTGCGCCGGGGCAAAGATTGGGTTGCCATCTGCATCCTTTGGCGGCGAGTAGCGCGGCGCGAGGATGGGGAGGCTAGCGTCAGCGTTGAGCCAGGGGATGCCGGTCGTGGTTGTGGTGGATGCCATTTTTGCTGATGTTGCTGCGATGATTGAGAGTTGGGAGAAAAAAAGTTCAGGTTGTGTTTGGTTTGATGTGTGAGTTCGAAGTGATGTGGTGTCTGATTTTCTCGAGAAGAGAAGAAGTTCGAGTTCAGGTCCAAGTCTTGACGGAGACAAGATTTTATAGATGGGAAAAGACGAACCTGAGTGAACCTGCCAGCTGCCATAATTTTCACTTGCAGGTTCTTGATGGACATCTCAGTTATTCACATTCACCTATTGACATACTTCCATCCCATGTCTGACGAGAGGCACAATAGAACAATAGAACCACAATAGGAAGGGGGTGGGTACTTGGTTCTTAACAAATTTGCAGGTTGACATGATTTCGTCCGGTCTTGAGAAATAAAATTATGTGTAACAAAACAATTATTTCTCGACTATGATCAGGGTTACTTACGGCGCACTCAGAATACGCTCCGATCTATCTCTAGGCGGTCCAGCGAAAGTCGTGGCAAGGCACCGAATGAAATGAACACACCACTCGTCGCGATTCGGATGGTTGATGTACGAGAGCGCGATGGCTCTCTCCCTGGTCTTCCACAGCATACTGAGCTTATCGTAGGCCGTTTCGTACGTCAGCTTTTCCTAACCCAGGACAGACGACATCGGCGCTTCGGCTATAGGAGTGGGCATCGTGACGAGCTGCCGATGGGGTGTTGGTAACGGCCGAAATCTGACTGGGATATGAGTATCTGGGTCAAAGAAATAGCGAGTAGAAAGATGATAAGAGACGTACCTTGGTGCCTGCGGTGAAAGTCGCGTGAGGGACCAATCTGATCTTCCCGCTATGCCCGTTTTCTTCGTTACACTTTTTGCAGTTCTTGCGAAAGCTGGACGGATATGGAATCTATGTAGGTGAGTCGAGTAGTCGACCGGTATCACCATGACACAAAGGTATCAAGATCATACCCGAATTAAGTAGGTAATATTAATAGCAAGGGTAACGTGCCTCTATGAGAGAATAGAACCACGACCACAGCGAACCACACGGCAATTACCGGCCTCCTCGTCTTCCATCCCAAGCCCCCTACGTGCAGACATCCACCCCCCTCAACAATCTCCCTCCTCCTCACCCTCCACCGTCACCCTCACCCTCTCCCTCTCATCTCCACTCTATCTCCTCCACCTCCCTCTCCAGCTCCGCAACCCTCTCCTCCATCGCCCTCATCTCCCTTTCGCCGCGGAGGTAGGTGGCGCGGGCTAGGTAGGTGATGTACAAAAACATCATGAAGCGCATGATTTCCATGATTTCCTGGAGCATTGTGGCGGTGGTGTGGTTGTTGCTGTTGTTGTGGTTGTGGTGGTCTGGTGTTCTATGAAATCTGTTTCAAGAACAACTTCCTATTACGCCGACACCAGCAAAACCAGAAACACATTGTCTGGTATGCCCGCGAACTTGAAGCAATATCATTGCGAAGACTGCAATATTCCGTTCGTGTCCGCCCAAGTATTCATTACGCCAACACCGGCGAAGAAGCAAGAGACACAAAGCCAAAGTGGCCGAAAAGGCGACAGTTTGAGTAGGGTGTAGTCAGGCGATACGGCTGCGAAACTCGAATTAGGACGCGAATTCTCAATTGACTCTTCTCTCCTGGATGCTTCGTCACTACGGGGATCTCATCTTAGTCCCATAGAACTCTCTCACCCTCGACGAGAAAGGACTTCTCGAGTCTGCCGGTGCTGATCTCCGCCGTGCGCTTGGTCAAGTATGCTGGTGGTGCTTCCCGGTTGGCATTGATGAGCACTTCATCTTGGCGATTTTTGATCAAGGAGAACTGGGCTGGTCCTACTACGACTCATCTCCGGATTCCAACAGAGAAGCGGAGATCAGAAAAGCGTGCACCAGCTTTTCGCAAAACGGACCCTGGCCGTACTGGGCCTGGGCCGGGGCCGGGGCAGGATAACCGGCAGGAGGGTAGCCGGGGTTAACCGGGGAAGCCGTACGTGGGGTACTGAGGCTGGGCGGTCGGAGCCTGTTGCTGCTGGGCAGCCTGCCAGGCGCGGAACTGTTGGAACTCGTTGGGATCCATTGCGAAAGTCTGTCTCTGGAGGGTAGACACAGGAGGACTGGAAAAGGGGCGTGATGGACAAAAAAAATCACATGTACCTCGATGAGGAGGAGAACCGGCTTGAGATCAAGAACATCACCTTCTGGGTAGCCAAGTCCTTTCCAGTCCAGCAAAGCGGCTGGACCTGTGGCCTGTGGGTTATGAAAGCGGCCAGGATATTCTTGGTTGACCCTCTCCGCAGAAACGACCTGATGAACAGAAGAAACGGATAATAGGACCGGGTCGTCTTGCCAATGAGAGCCTCAATGTGGTGCGTCTGGCCGAAGGACGCCGCAACGTATGGCTCAATACAATTGGCCTTGGCATTATCGCGAATCCTGATGCCCTTGCTGAGTGTACGCTGATCGAGTGGAAGCTTATTGCCGATCTCATCGATGGGAGACTCACCCTGCGAGCCAATCTTGAGAACTCATGGAGCGTATAGCTCGCGGTACCCCTCTTGCGTTCTTTGAAGAACAATTTGCCGAAACCGATCCGCCTGCGCATTCTGTTGGGAGAATACCGTCGAGAGCTTTCACTTGGGAAGAATCGATCTGCTGGAGGCCTTGGTCGTGTTTTTCTCGAGGTGCCATTTGCTGGCGCAAAGCAACTTGAAATCGTCAGACCAGTAGCAATATCCGTAACATCAGTAGTACTTCCGACATCGAGACACCACTTTTCGAGCGTCTGTCGCTCTGATGCATAGTTCATCAAGAGCCTTGTATTCTCCGAACCGCCCTCCCGGAACAGGTCATTGACCATCCTTTTCGATTCTGAACGAGTGAAATGAGATGGTTTTGGAGTATCCAATGTGTTGGGCCTCTTGTTGCAATGTAGTGGCTCAGGGAAGCGGGCTGGCATGGGGGCCGAACCTTCCACGAGGCCTGTGCCCTTTGGGACTGCTGCAATCAACACCGGCTGCTCTAGGCTGCTCGGCTTGAAATTGATATTTCGTCGATCCCCAGACAAGATGTCGTCCCGGTCCAAGAAAGCTCGCCAAACCACCAAAAGTTGGCCACGAAATGACCACATGTGATGACTGCGATGAGCGGGCCCAAAATACCAAAAGCAAAGGTGGTGTCCTCTCGGGGGCCGGGGGGAGTTGTGGCGGCGGCAGCAGTGTTGAGAACAACCTCAACATGGATAATGATGGGAGCGGTGGGAGCGGTGGCAGTGGTGACAGTGGTGGCGGTCAACGTGGTGGCGGTGGTGTCGGTGGTGTCGGTGATGGTGGCGAGGTCACTCGACGACATAGACGTATAGGCGGTAGTAGTCGTAGTAGACCCGACGTAGAGGTTGGGTCTGTACGCCATGTTGTTGTTGCTCTTGTTGTTATTGTTGTGGTTGTTGAAAAGAAAAAAGAAGAAAAACAAAACAACCAATTGGCAGCGAGGAGGGGATGTTAGGCATCGGATATGGAGTCGTCCGGAGAGGCTCAGGCGGCAGTCAAGGGAGCCAAGGGAGCCATCGGAGTCGGGAGGGTAGGGCGAACGTCCCGGGTGGCACGCCAGCCAAAGGCGACCATATCGTCGGCCGCGAGCTTTATGAGAGCGAAAGGAGCCGTCTCAAGTGGCATTGCGGCCTGACAGAAGAGCGTTAGTATGGGACAGGACGGGTACGGGTAGGGAGGACTGACGAAGAATAAAACAGGCGGCCACCCCGACGTTCTCACGAATGGTATCGCTGTTGGTGGTCTCGTCAACGACCAAGTCGGAATCCTGACGAGTGATTTGAAAAAATTAGCAAGTGGACGGAAGCAATCAGTTGTCATGACACCCAGAGCGACGGAAGGAAGGTAATATCTCCGGTTTTTTTTTGATGTTCCTGCCTTGTATGCTATTTCTGCCTCTTTCCCCTAACAATCCAGCTCACACTCTTCCCTCACTCCCGTCCCAAGCGGATCCCATCCCAAACAGTCCCGTCTCCTCCAATTTCTCAACTCCCAAATGCATCTCCTCTACTCCTCCTCCTCCATCGCAAGGTCAATCGGGCTCTGGGCCGTTCCTATGGCACTCACGGGCATGGGGGACCGGTCACGGGGCCTGTACGGCTTCTGGAATCGCGAGCTGTAGCCATGATAGCGGCGGAGGGCCATGCGGCGCATGTGGGAAATCTCCAACTTTCTGAGCATCGCTTTCCAGGCTTGGGATCTGGCGGCTTTGGAGGCCCGCGGGATTTTCTTGGGTTGGGGACGACGGACGACGGGTTCATCTTGGAGGTCCGGGAGAGGGAGAGCGGGTACGGCGGGCATGGCGGGGACAGCGGGCACGGCGGGCTGAGCCAGCTGCTGGTAGAACTAACTTACATTGATTCTGTTAGTGCTTGGCTCTGGTTTTGCTTCAAGGACGGGATGGATGGGACGATGAGCAGGGCACTTACCATGTTCTGAGCGGGATCCTCGTCGAGGGGGTCCAGCTCCTGTACGGAAGCAGGAGCAAAGTGGGGAGGGGAGGCGGGATAGGCGTGTAGAGGTACTAGAGCGGGCAGAGTGCGCAGAGCACGAGCTCGCAGAGCGGGCGGAGCAGGCTCCAAGTTCATATCGGAAACCTCGTTGAGGTGATCCAACTCCTGTACGGAAGCAGGAGCATAGTGGGGAGGAGAGGCGGGCTGGGCAGGCTGAGCGGGCAGAGGGCGCTGCTGGTAGAACCAATGTTGATTCCGTTAGTACTTGGCTCTGGTTTTGCTTCAAGGAAGGGATGGATGGGACGAATGAGCACTGACCATGTTCAAGTCCTGGATAATGACTGGCTCGTACTGGAGCTCCTCCAGATTAGAGATCAGTGCCTGTACGAAATCAGGCCCATTGTTGGGGAGGTCGATGAAGTCGACCTCTTGGAGGACAACAGGATGAGAGTGGAGCTCGGCGGGCGGCTGATGATCCTGGTAGAGAAATTCGATTAGTATATGGCAGCTCCGTTTTGATCAAAAGGATGTGATGGAGGGGGATGATGTGTAGGTAAACACTTACCAAATCCTGTCTGGCGACAGGGTCAAAAGTGACAGTTTGAACGCCCGAAAGGGTGATGTTCACGATGATGTTTGTGTTTTTCAAGTAGATGGATTGTTCGATTGGGGCCGACATTTTGAAGGGTGGAAGTCAATTGATGTAGGGTGAGATGGGTCGAAGGTCGAAGGTCGAATGTCGAAGGTCCATGCGCGATATTCGAAGTACGATGTTCGAAGCAAGTTTGAAAGTTGCGAGCTGCCAGGAAGGACGGGATTTTATGTTGCGGAATTGAGCTGTCGCTATTTCCACATTCATTCACTGACCTGGAGTCGTAGACCTGTTATTGCGCACCTATCTATTCACGGCTTTTCATCCGGTGTTCATGGACAACCAGTGTAGTTCATGGACAATAGGTGTATGTTCACAATAGTAGGCTGGTGTTCACGTTCTTGGCTCCATTTCTTCCTTCGGTGACTGGCTATCGGTATCCTGACGTGTTCACAGTCTTCCATCCTATGTTCGAACATTACATGTACAAGGTTTTGAACAACACGAGCGAACCTTGAATGCGCGTACCTTTGTACTATTCTCTCTCGGCCTCAAGAGGCTGGCTCGTTTTCCCAAGTGAATGGACCTTCAAATCATGGCTGCCGATCGCCGAGTCTGTTCTCCCTCTCCATCAGCTCCAACACCAGCAGCACCAGCACGAGCAGTACCAGCACCAGCACCACAATGGATACCAAGACCGTCAAGCGCATCCAGAAGTTCGCCGTTGAGGATGCCCTCGGGGTTCCCGCCAAAGCCCAGGCCGAGTTGCCGCTTTGGAGGCCGATCCCAAGGATCGGAAGTTGGTCCGGGAGGCCAATACGGTCGAACGGCGCTCAGCAAAGAGAAAAGCTGAGATTTCTCGGTTCGAGTCCAAGAACCAGCCGTCAACGGCTGGTTTCTCTCAACGGGTAGCCGGACAAGTGGCTTTGACCCCGTCCTCGTTTATCGAGAAGCTTGCTTTTGTTGGGTGGGACACAGTCACCAACCTGAAGATGGTCCATCCGTACTACCGGCCTTTCCTCGGGGTTCCGGCCAAGGCCCAGGCCGAGTTAGCCGCTTTGCAGGCCGATCGGAAGGATCGGAAGTTGGTCCGCGAGGCCGAGACTATTGAGCGCCGTGATGCAAAGCGACGTGCTCGGTTCGAGTCTGAGAACCAACCGGCGACGGCTGGGATATCAGAAAGGGTAGCCAACCAAGTAGCGATGATCCCGTCGGCTTTTGTTCAGCGTTTTGGCTCTTTGGCCTGGGAGATTTTCCACGAAGATGGTTAAAGTCCATCACTTCTTCCCGCCGTACCGTTGTTTGGGAACGAAGGGCAGCTCCAGTCCAGAAACGGATGGGCTTGGGCCATATCCTCGATGTTCCACGGTTTTTCCCACATGGCAGGGTGAGAACACAAAGGTCCCCAAGGGATGGTCGGTCCGCGGCCATAATAGGATCTCAGAAAATATGTCGTCCATCTTGACTTGAACACCGGCATGTAGCATGATGGCGAGTGTGGTTTGGGCGTACGGATTTTACCTTTGCACCCGGCGGGCTCGAAGCCATCCTAAAAGCCCCGACTCCACCTTCCATCCCATCACTGAAAGCCATCTCATCCGATGTTCCTCGAGACGACGTCGATACCTCTAGTGTCCTAAGAAAAAGACCCCGCTGTCCTACAAGTACAGATGAAAGTTTGCCGACTGGAGAGTGCGGTGCGGAGAGGAGCAGGGTGTCGTTGAGTCGCGGCGGGAGAGGTAGACGGCCGACGCGCGAGCGATCGAGGTCCTTGAGCGTTAGGGAAGTGACTCGGGCACTTCTGGACACACCTTTAGTGTCCGTCTTTTTGATGAAAGACGGGAAATTGGACGCTAGCACCGCAGACAAACATTGGAAAGCATAGACATTTCAACGTTTCTTGTTCGTCTTATCCATGTCAACGAGATGGACGCCAATATACTTAGCTCTAGGATACCTTCGCGCCTGGCTTGCGTAGCTCCACGTCCTTCACCGGAAACCGGCTCTCGTATTCCCTCACGATATCCTGTGCGTGGTCCATCAAGCCTAACTTCCCGCCGCCGCGCGGTGCCCAGGTGTTGTGCTCATGGCCGTACCCGTTCCATTTTACACGATAAAACAAGACTGGCTTGTTCTCGACCCATTTGGTTGTCCGTCTCAGCAATCTCTCCACCTCATATGACTGGTATTGGTCGTCATCTCCTTCGACAAAGATCCTTCCTGGCTTTGTGTCCGTCTCGCGCTGGAAAGGGTCATCACCTTTGGGGTACTCCCTCAAGTGCGCGATGGAGACTACCTTGTGTATTCTCCAATTGTCAGGTATGTCGAGCTCGTACGCCAAGTCTCCCACCTTCTTCGCTCGTGGCAATACACACGTTAGTAAGCAGGCTTCGTCTCGTCGTAGTAGCAAAACGGGCAAATCCGGGGTATGAGGGTACGCCCGGTAGTCACTCCGCTATACCCGGGCATATTGCTCGATGATGTGTGCTGCTGAGGTAATGTGAGTGGGCGCATGCTTACGCCATTCATTTGGCTCTGAAAGCCCTGTGTGACAATAATCACAGAACTCGACAATTGCTATGCGCTTGGTGTATACCTGATGAACTTCCCAGACGTGTGCCAGCTGGTCTCTACACAGTATGCAACCTCCCTCCTTCCGGATTGGTGGAGCAAGAGCCGAAAAGACAGCTCCACTCCTTCCGTCCACCCGGTAAAGACTTGGTTATAGTTCTCACGTGTCCTCGATAATGCTCGCCCATTTGGTGGTTGGAATCAAAGGTGGCGCCTGGGACCGGCGGGCCGGATTATGTGGGGTTGGTGTCCTGGTAGTTGTTGGTAGAGCCAGAAGGACCGGAAAGTCTAGAAGGTCCGCTAGAAGGTCTGGAGATAGGAAAGCCGAGGCGTGAGAGGTTGGAAGGGGGGTGAAAGGGGAAGAGAGAGGACAGCCCACGCCGGCGCTTGGGGACAGTCCTCGGCCAATATAATCGTGAAACGACCAGAAGATAACGACCTGGAATGATTTATACCGTCTCACCGTCCCTCAAAGCCTGGCCAAGACTGGCCAACTAATCCCACTCAAGGCCACCGATGAAGAATGTTCCAGTAGTTGGTCGTATGACCACTCACCGCATCACGAACGAACCAGTGCAAACGGTGGATATCCACCCCCAGATTCGTCGTTTGGGTAGATTCTGCGGCTTCAAGAACTGCCTCATTGGGTACTGCCTTCGTCGTGGGGTGGTCTACACTTTTTCTCAACACACCACCGCCAAAAACAGACAGTTCCTGATGTTACTCTCTCGTCGTCATAGAGAGACTGGTATGTCAGACGTGTGGGAGCGGTGGCCCAGGTCCATTAGGAGGAAGCCCAGATGTTGAAGGAGAGGTTTAGGTAGGAGGATGAGGAGAGGGAGAGAGCGAGGAAGCGAAAGGAGATGAGTTTCGAGAAGAAAGGGCTTTGGGGATTTCATTGGGGGTTTGGCGTGGGAAGAGAGGATCTTGACAATGACCAACCGTCTTGACCGAAGTCTACGTCAACATTTCTGCGCCATGTTGTACGGCCGCGACCTTGACGGGGGTTGATGCACATGGCCCGCCAGCCGTCCTTCCTTTCCCCCTCGACACCTGCCTGCTCACCCTTCTCTTTCGCCCCCGTATTCAGTCACGGGTACTTCAGTTATCAACCACATTTCATCAATAGGAGTAGCCTTTCAGGGGCTGAGTCCGGGAAGGGGCCTGAGTGATGACTGAAATGATCCCATCGCGGCCATGAAGATGGTCACTGGACACTGCTCAACAACGCGGGGAGGAGAAGGTATACGCCACTCAGACAGGCGTAAACAGCGAGAGACTACCATAATCTACTGTCGGAAAGAGTTGACGATAGGTGAGTCCTCTTGAGAGTATCTTTTCCCGCACTCTGATGACAGCACGAGAGACATCGAGGCATGGGGTTGGCCGTGGAGGCAGCGCGCGATATCTAGCTGGCGAATGGGCAGCATGGAAGCCTAGCGGGTATGGAGATCGCATTTCTCAACCGGCAGCCATGGGAGTTCAAGCGTGGGGTCTGTTGAAGACAGCCGGCCGTCTCACGATGGAGGACCATGATGCCGATTGCTGATGATGCCGCAATCTCGAAGCGTCTGTTATCAGCATTAACAGCGTCGCTGTGTGGTTTGAAGATCTAGGGGGATTGGGACAATGAACCCATATCAAATGGGGAGAGAGTGGGTTAGATCAAGCTGTAAGGCTTTCATACATTGAGTTTGGGATGATGTGTACGTTGAGGTTTTGGTGAAAGAGAAAGAGGTGACGTTGAAGTCGAGGTGCAGATGTTCCACCCGCTAACGCACCCCCGGGGGGGGGGGGGGGTGAGGGTCTGTTCATGCTTCCTTTGTTTGATGGGTACTCCGAGTGAGGCCTGCCAATCCGTCAAGGAGGCTGTAAGGACACTTTTCAATGAAAAAAAAAAAAAAAAAGAGCCAAGGCATGTAATCGGTATATTTAGGCATTCAGAGCGAGAATGGACATTGTGATCATCTGAAATTGTCGTGAAATCAGGTGGAAGCGCCTCGACTGAGCATGTCCAAGCTGGTCTTGCACTAACAATTTCTGCAGGGGCGCACCGTAAACTCCGGGCGGGTGATTTCATGCAGGAAAGCACAGCGGGAAAAGAGGCGCCCCAGCGGAGGGTTCTGGACTCCAATCGATGACACAGGCCGGCCGTGACAAGCTCATTTTGAACCTCCAACATCCCCGACTTCACTCACTCACCACGACATCACGACATCACAACATCACAACACTCAAAACCTCACACCGACACCCAGTAACTTCATACCTACCGAGTAATTTAAAATGAGCTCAACCCGTCTCAAAATCGACCCCACCCGGGCCTCCACGCTCGTCTCCCAGCTCCAAGGCGTACAAGACCGCATCCTCGCCGTCGCCAAAGGTCGTCCGGTCCGGCTCGTCGCCGTGTCCAAGCTCAAGCCCGCCAACGACATTTTGGCTTTGCACCAGGATCCCCACGTCAAGCACGTCCACTTCGGCGAGAACTATGCGCAAGAGCTGCAGCAGAAGGCCGAGTTGTTGCCGCGGAGTATCAAGTGGCATTTTATCGGTGGTCTTCAGTCTAGTATGTCTTTTCACCTTTCCACCTTAAAGTACGACATGATGAAGAATGGAGGAGACTAACAAAAAAGCAGCCCACTGCAAACCCCTAGCCCGCATCCCCAACCTCTTCGCCGTCTCCTCCTTGGACTCCCTCAAAAAAGCCCAAACCCTCAACCGCGTCCGCGGCGAACTCATCTCTTCTTCCTCTGACTCAGAACCCATCGAAAAACTAAACGTCCACGTCCAAGTCAACACCTCAGGCGAAGATTCCAAATCCGGCTGTTCCCCGGGTCAAGAAACCGTCGACCTGTGCAAGGCCATCGTGACGGAGTGTCCGCACCTGAACCTGCTGGGGCTGATGACGATTGGCGCCATTGCGAGGAGCAAGGCGACGACTCCCGAAAACGAGAATGAGGATTTTGTGGTGTTGAGGGAGCAGAGGGATCTTGTGGAGCAGGAACTGGGGCTGGAGAAGGGAAGTCTGGAGCTGAGTATGGGCATGAGTGAGGATTTTGAGGGGGCGATTGTGATGGGGAGTGGGGAGGTGAGAGTGGGGATCACGATTTTTGGGGAGAGGGGGAGTAAGCAGGAGGCGAAGGTTGTTGTTTAGAGGGGATGATGAGATGTGGATGTATTGCATTTTGCCGTTTACGAAAATTAAAGCATGGTTTGGTTTGGCGTTGAAGAGTGGTGTTGGGAATGTCATGGCTTGTGGCCTTTGGTTGTGTTGTGACTTGTCACTTGAATGCCGACGGGAGGCTTCCATTGTCCAAACCGTGGGAAGTTGCATCTATCCCGCCGAGGTTTTCAATACTTGGCATTTACACGACATTGGAAACAGCATTTCTGAAGCCATCGTGTATGTTGATGCTCAACTTGGCAACATGAGAAATGGTAGCGAACTCACTCCCTCAAACAATGATGGAATCCCAAGGAAGAGATGCCGGAAACGATGCACATGACAAGTCCCGGCAAGCAAGTGTTGAAAATCAGTGGAGCACAATGCTGGAGTTTGTCCCCTGAAGCTTGGACAGGAGCTTGGGCCACCGTGTTGGAGCTTGGACCCAGTGACGACGACAGGAGAAGACATGCAAAGCTTTGTTGGATAACACTTCTTGCGGTGAGCATCACCAACTTTTGCTATCGCATTCACGTCTCTCGGTTGTCGCAACCTCACGAGCCAAGACATGACCATGGTCCCGTCTGGTGCCTGGCTCAAAGCCCTCGCTCGAGAACATGGAGGGTGACGCGCAGCTTCTTCCTTGTCCCTTTCCTAGCCTTATCGATAAGCAATTAGCCTGTGACCCACGGCGACCTGGGCTCCCTGGGCGAAGTGACTTAAAAACTGCGCTCTGAGGTCACACAGGCCAACCCTGGTTCGCGACTAACCGCGCGTGGCTAGGGTGTCTTTTTTTTTGCGAAGAATTGGGAAAGAGCAACAAACAACCAAACAGACTGTTGAGAACATGATTGGCTAATTGGTCTTTTCGAATGGGGCCAGAGAGGACAAATGGAGTGGTTGATTGGCTGGGGGAAGGGAGCCAGTGATGTGATGGTTTTCCGTGTGAAGGGGGGCTGCCGTCGACACCAGTGGACTGCTGCCCTGAAAGATCCCTGCTTGGCCCTTGACCAGCCTCCTGGGCGGGCGGCCCCTCGCCGAGAAAGAAACGTGGGTTGGAAATTCTTGGGGACAGGTTTGGCAGGAACGGGCAAAGGTTGGGTTCTCATCCAGGTTTGTCAAGAAAGAGGGCAAGAACGAGTGCATATCTGGTCATCAGGTCTCGAGTCGATTTCGATTTTGAGGAACTGGATTTCAGGTTGCTCGATCCACCTCGTTCCACTCAGTCCAAGTTTCTGCCACACAGCGAGTCGGTTGCCTGGCCAAAGCAGAAAGGAGGTCAGCCAGCGGGTTCCTTCTTCGACAAACCAAACATCAACATCAGACCAACGGACGGCATCTTCCATTCACTGTCACTTCCAGTTCAGTCTGACTTAGCATTGCTCATTATACCCTGCTTTGCGCCATCTGCTGCAGCACACTGGACTTTGGACAACCCGAAACAAGGAAAGCTCAAGGCTGCTGTGTTAAGTTCTTTTTTTTTTTTTTTTTCCTTTTTTTTCTCTTTGGCGATTCTGCTGCTTTGCGACTATTTGCGACGGACTCTTCGAAAGGATATACCCCCCCCAACCATACAACAGGATACAGTCAGTCAGTCAGTCACGTCAACCGACATATTCCTTGTGTGGTTTGTTTTTCTTTTGCTCGATTTTCCTTATCTCCGTTTTCCATATTGCAGCTTGGATTCTGGAGTCACTACGACGAAACCTGAGAAGTCCATCGGATATTCGCACTGCCTGCCTACCTACCTGAGGGAACAATCGAACAATATCTGCTGTGTTGCCTACAACAACTGGAACCGAAAAGAGGGACGGAACAGACGGGAGACCAGACAACCAGGACAAGACAACCACGAACAGACGGCAACTGAAGGAGAAGAGCACAGATCGATCCCAGGTTGACCAAGGTACCGCCCATCGACGCCTCCTGGTTTTGAACTGCTTCCAACTGTCTCAGCCCCGGAAATTGAGATTCCGAGATACATACCGTATCACGGTCCATAATACAGACTTGTACAGTCATACCGTACATACAGTACCGGTCCGATATCCAAACAGCAAGGTCACGCTCACCTTGACAGGGGTGGTAATTACCGATCCGATTACCTGCCTCTTACTGTTCAGTACCAGAAACATCGCTTCCCGTCTCGGCCCCCCATTTCGAGACCACACACACCCGACCCAGGATCCTACCGCGTTTCCGTCGTGGTTGGCGTAACCAACCGCACAGCTCTCCAGTTCTCGGCAGAAATACCCTGGTCCTTGGTCGACCACCCCGGTTATCCCCAGCTTAGGCCAGGAACAGATTGACTTTCAAACACACCTCGGGTGGTAGTTCTGTTCGCGCCCACCACGCCAGCCAGGCCGCGCCCGCGCAGCAACCCACGCTCCGCACGCACGCCCACCCGCCCTACCGCCCTGGGCTCCCTTCCTCTCTCACTCCCTCCCTCGTTTTCCCGACACACACCTACCACACAGCTGGAGCCATGCCGCCCGCTGGCTCAGAGAGGGACCACCACCATCTCCCCCGAGATTTAAGACACTCGCATTCCGCCTCGTTTGATAATCATGGCCGTGCCATGATCCCAATGTAGGATGCTTCCCCTCTTTTACCCAAAACACCAACAGACAGAAACCATCATCATGGTGTCATGTCCCTCTTGTTCAAGGAACTAATGAAAAACAGGTGGGATAGCTCAGACCCCGAGAGGGCACCACCGCCGCTCCCACTCAACCCTCAGTCTCCCGGTGTCTCTAGAGCCGGCACCTCGAGTGCGATCCAGTCTGCCCATGCCGCCTTGCAGGAAAAGGCCCGCGAGAGTGCTAACCTGGTACCACACATGCCCAAGCGCGCGGCCGGTGACCCTTCTCCAGAGAGGAACGAGAGGCCCCCTTTGCGCAACGCGGCTACGGCTGCGTCACATCGCCGTCTGAATTCCCTTCAGAACAGCACTGTCAAGGATATTAGTTTGATGCTTGAGAGTGGTCAGGTCCCCAATACATCCGCCTCACGATCACCAGAGAAACACGACTTTAGGCACGACTTCAAGTTCGACAGCAAGCTTGACAAGTACGACAAACAGGAAAACAACAAGCTCGACAAGTACGAGAGCAAATACGAGAGGCCATCCACCCCTACGAGGAGTCGCGAGAACCACGTCGAGTTCAAGGACGAAGACCTCCTAAAACCCGCCCCCACCATGGGTTCACCACGAACGGGTCCTAGTTTGACCCCGGGCGGCATCTTGCGCCAAACCAATAGCACAAGCAGCATGCGGCGACCACATCAGAGCATTCTCGGCGAGAATACGCCTCCTCAGTCGGCCACCATGCTCGCCCTCCAAAACATGAGCAGTGCCAGCCACCTCGGAACGTCGTCGTCGGTCAGGGACTCGGATCCCCTCGCTAACATCACTAACGGCTCCAGCGGATTGACCAAGACGACTGTGGCGCCCCAGGGACTCGAGGCCCTGTCGAATCAGCTCATCACCCTCACCAACATTGCTTCGGCCCTCCAGCGTGAAATGTCGGCGCTTAGCAGGCGCAGTAGAGATAATGCTACAGACTTGCTCAGCTTGAAAGAGGCCACCAATCAGCGCGATGAGGATATTCGCAGGAGTTTGCGAGAGTTGATCACGGATGCCAAGTCGAGGGCTGCGCAGAGGGAAGCTTATGGTGGTGGTGGTCCGCCGTCGCCTACGTCGCTAAAGTCGCGACCGTTTTCCCTACCACGAATACCTTCGCCGCATAGCTTTGGGGCGTCGCTTGATCGAGAATCGCTATTGAGCACACCATCACTTGTGGCCGATACCTCGTCCATTGCTCTTCTAGAAAAGATACTTCGTGACATGGGAACCAAAGAGGGCCAAGAATCGCTTCTATCGAGGCTTAACGAACTCGCCCGCCAGCTTTCCGGCTTTTCCACGTCTGAAAAGCTAGAGGAGATGATCCGTCTCGTCAAAGCCAACCAGCAACATGCTCTTGTACCAGCTACTGGCGGAGGAGGGAAAGGTGGTGGTGGTGGCGGCGGCGGCGGCGGCGGCGGCGGCGGCGGTCGCAACCACGCCTGGAGCTTTAGCGAAGACGAAGACGGCCGAAACTCACGCGCAGGCCGACTCCTCGAAGAATCCGGAAATTCGCCAGCTCCAACCCCCAGCTCCCGTGCTACCGATCCCATGAACGATGAAATCCTCTCGGCCCTGCGCACAGTCAAGGACCACCTGGCCCAAGGCGGCAGCCTCACCAACGACGTCAAGTCTCTCGTCAAGGAACTGCGCGGCGAAGTCCTCGACATGGGCCAAGAAATCGGTCGCCGACTAAACGAAGTCTCGTCCAAGTCTCCCCAAGCCCTCCCCGTAGACGACTCTACAAAGGAAGCCATGAACAAGATTGTCTCGGACGGCCTGGAGGAAATGCGCGAGAACATGGTCAACATCGTGCACGAACACCGCAAAAAGGCACAAGAGACGGTAGCGGCCGCGCCCCGAATTGATTCCATGATCGACTACAGGGAGATTTACAACAGCATGCGTGCTGCCCTCAAAGATTCGCAAGCCAACAAGCCGCGCGTGCAGGAGCTCCGCAGGGAGGACGTCGTACAAGCAGTGCAAGATGCTTTCGAAAAGTACAAGCCCGAGATCGAAATCCAGCAGATTGGATTGGAAAGGCACGAGGTGCTGGACTGTTTGAAGGAGGGGTTGGGAATGTACCTGCCAAAGGAGACGGCTTCCAAACAAGAAGTGTTCGCTGCTGTGAACGAAGGGTTCAGCAAGTTTGAGACCGTCTCCCGGGACGATGTCCTCGAGTCTGTCAGGGAATGCCTGGATGAGTTCGACTTCCCGGTCACCCCCCAACTTTCGAGAGACGACATTCTGAGTGCGGTTAAGGATGGTTTGAGCGACTTCCCCAAGCCCCTGAAGCGTCAAGAGGTGGTGGATGCCATGGACGAGAGCCTCAACAAGTTCGACTTCGCTGTTGACATGGCCGAAGCCGTGCAAGACGGTGTACGGTCCCTGGACCTGCCAAAGGACATGCAGACCGCTGTTACCAAGGCACTGGAGACATTTGACTTTTCCTGCACCGGCCCATCAAGTGAGGACATGATCGATGCCGTCCAGGAAGCTTTCGAAACCATGGATCTTCCCTGCGATGTCACACGCGCCGTCGTCAAAGCCCTGCAAACCCCGGAATTCGCTCAGCATGTCGCTTCTTACATTCCCCGTCCCGATCTGTCGCGTGTCGACCTTGCTGATGCCGTCCGCGAAGGATTCGATGCGCTTGATATCTCGGGAGATGTCGTCCGTGCTGTCAAAGAAGGTCTCAAGGACCTAGACCTCTCCGAGTTCTCCGGCTCACACTCCAAAGCTCTTGTCCGCCACGGCACCACTCCCCCTTCCATCTTGAAGCCCGAAACGGAAGAAATCATCGAGCGACTGTACGAAATCCGCGATTCGTTAAGAGATGAGTTCCGCGCCTTCTCAGAAAACAGCAAACCCACCTCCCGTGGTGGTGACGCTGAGCGGACCACGCCTGATATTACCATGGACGGTTTCGAGAAACTGAGGCATGACATCGAAGCGTACGTCGACCGCGCCCGCACCGACGGCAACTCCGACGATTTGATCCCGCACATGACTGAAACATTGGAGAGATTTAGGGAGGAAGTGGCGGAGTTGGTGAAGAAGGCTTCTCAGAGCACCAACGATCTGCTAAGGGGGGAACTCGAATCACTCCGCGACGTCGTCAACGGCACCTTGGTCCCCATTACGCCACCTGCGCAGCCCGGCAGCAATGCCGAGATTCTCGAAGCCATCGGTGCTATTCGTAAGGAGATGAACACCCCCTCTCAGCACGGCGGTGGGGTGACGGAGACGAGAATCCTCCATGCTCTGCAACAGGGACTCGGCGATTTGAAGAAGAGTATTGACAAGCTCGCTAACAAACCTGGTGACCTCTCGGCTAATGACGAAATCCTCGATGCGCTCAAGGAGGGCCTGAAGGGCGTCAGAGCGGATCTCGAAGAGCTTAGGGCAGGAGGCGGCTTTGATGACGAATTCGCGCTGACGCCTTTTAGCAAGAATGGTGATCAACCTTGGAAGCAGCAGCTTGGCCATGGTCATACTGAGGAGATTAGAAGTCTTCATGCTATGGTTGATAAGCTGGGGAAGAAGGTCGAGGCTATGGAGAGCGGCGCTAGCTCGCCAAAGGCTGCGACAGGTGCGAGGACTGCTACCTCCAAGACTGAGCTAGGCGAGGTCGAAGCCTTGCTAAGGAAATTGATCGACTCCGTCGCTTCCCTCTCTGCCCGCGAGCAGCAGCAGCAGCAGCAGCAGCAAAAGATCAACCTCTCCCCGCTCGAAGAGACCGTTCGCTCTCTCCAGACTTCGGTTGACACGGCTATTGGGAGTCTGAGGAAGTCCATTGATGAGTGGACCAAGGCAAGATCAACCGCGCCTAAGCAGCCCGAGCCTGAGCTGCTACCAACCAGCGAACCCACCGATCCGGCTACGAAAGAAGACGTCCTGGCTATTGAGACCATTCTGAGGAATACCAAGGGTAGTCTGGATGATTTCCTCAGTGCCCAAGGAGAGCAGGGCGAGAAAGCTAGGAAGGAGCATGTGGATGCGCTAGAAGTCTTGCTGGTGGAGACGAAGACCAGTCTTGGTGATTTGTCAAAGCAGGTGGAGGGTGTGTCCAAGAAAGAGGATGCCCTCGAGTCGCTCATCGCCAAGATGACCACCGCCTTCGACGAAATGAAGACCCGCGACGAGAAAGAAGACTCGGACAAGCTCACCAAGGCTGATCTCGAGACCCTTGAGGCTGTTTGTCTCGAAGTCAAGTCCCTCGTTTCATCGAGACCCGCCACCGCTGATGCCACCACCGACTCTACAACAGCCACAGCCAGTCATCCAGACATGGACAGCAACTTCAAGACGTTGACCGAGAAGCTCGAAGCTCAGGCCGAGGCTACTACCAAGGCAAACGGAGACATGACCGACCGCGTGTCCGAAGTCAAGTCCCTCCTTGAAGAGTTCCATGAAGTCATGAAAGCCAAGCTGGCTGATGGAGCCAAAGGGGTGGATTCTATTCACAAGGTCTTGACCCCCATGAGCGAGATCGTCAAGAAGAATGCGACGCTGCAAGGGGAGCTGATGGAGTTGTGGGGTGGCATGAAGGAGGGTTTCGAGGAGGGTCGCACCACCATCGACAAGGCCAAGACCGATATCGAGACCAAGATCGAGGAGCTTCAGAAGGCGCAGGTCGACGAGATCAAAGAGACTGTTGCGACAAAGGGTCAAGTGGAGGAGCTCAAGGCTGTGCTGGAGCCTCTCGGCGGTACGGTCACGGAGGCTGTGGAGAAGATGGAGGTCAGCTCCAAGACGGTCTTTGAAAGGGTGGATGAGCTGGTGTGCAAGGCTGATGAGAAGCATTTGGATACCAAGGCGGAGCATACGCTCACTCGAGAGCAGGTGCAGGAGATGGCTGGCAAGGTGGATGGCTTGCAGAGTCTCGTTGCCGAGAATGTTCAGGAGGTTCTTGCTCTTGTTGGTCAGCACTTTGAGCATTCCAAGACGACAACGGAGGGTCTGCAGACCAAGGTTATCAATGCCATGCCCACTGTCAATGAGAAGCTCGATAAGCTCGTTGGTCACACCAGCGAGGCGGAGAAGGCTTTCGCTCATCTCGAAGAGGTCCACAAGCAAGTCAAGAATACCTCCGCCGAGCTTGCTGGATTCGTCGCCGCCCAAACTCAACGCGCCGTCGAAGAGGACGAGAACAAAAAGAAGATGCTGCAAGAGACCACCGTTGCTCTTGAGCGCCAGCTGGCTGAAAAGGAGCAGATTGAGGCTCGTCTGGCTGAGCTTAAGGAGGAGGAAGCCCGCGTTAAGGAGAGCATCCATGTTACCTTGCGTGAGGAGCAGGATCAGCTCAAGTCCCAGTTCTTGGAGAACTTGCAACAGGAACAAGCCCGTCTGAAGCAGATGAATGAGTCCCTCAAGCAGGAACAGGAAGAGCTCAAGTCTACGTTCTTGGCCAACTTGGCTGAGGAGGAACATCGCCTCAAGACGCTCAATGAGTCCCTGAGAAAAGAACATGAGGAGGCTAAGGCGGTGTTTATGGCTGGTCTTAAGGAAGAGGAGACGAGGCTGAAGGAAGTCAATGCTTCCCTCAAGGAAGAGCAGGAGACCTTGAAGAAGACGTTCACAACGAATCTTGAAGAGGAACGCGGCCGCCTGATGGAAATGAACGTCGCCCTCAAAGAAGAACACGACACCATGAAGAAGACCTTCGCAGCTAACCTCCGCGATGAGCGCGACCGTCTGGTCGAGCTCAACTCCGCCCTCAAAGCCGAGCACGAGTCGCTCAAGCGGAGCTTCCTTGCCGTTTTGAAGGACGAAGAAGCCCGCCTGAAGGAGTCCAACGACGCTTTGCGAGAAGAGCAGCAAGTTCTCAAGGATAAGTTCCTCAAGAACTTGCGCGAGGAGGAGTCTCTACTCAAGGAAGTCAACAAAGGTCTGAGGCAAGAGCAGAAAGAACTTAGGAGCTCTTTCCTTGCCGCTTTCAAGGAGGAAGAGCGACGTCTCAAGGAAATCAATGCTTCCTTGCGAGAAGAGCAGGAAGAAATGAAGGCCATTTTCCGCGAAGAGCAGGAGAAGCTCAAGGTGGATCTGTTGGCTAACCTGATGGAGGAGGAGTGTCGCCTTAAGGAACGGAATGAAGCGTTGCGCAAGGAGCATGATAAACTCAAGGAACAGTTCCTGGCTGATTTGAGGGCTGAGCAGCAGGGTATCAAGCACAACCTTGTTGAGCTCCGCGGAGAGCAACAGGAGTTGGTGAGGAAAAAGTCTAGACTTACAGCGGACTTGTCCTCCCTCGACACTGCCCTCCGGCTCAGAAGAGAAGAGCTCCACGAGATGGAAACCCGCGCCGAGACGCTCGAGCGCCGTATCCTCGAGGGAGTCATGGATCATTCGCGCTTACTTCTCATGGCCAAAGGCAAGCGCTTCACCACCGGCGTTGGCCGTGAGTCAATGAACCGCAAACGCGTCCCCTCGCTGATGTCCACCCGCGCACCCAGCGTTGTCTCGCGCATGGACGGAGCAAGACAGCCCACATCGGCGCTTAACATGGCAGCTGTCAACGCCCAGACCAGAACCCCTAAGATGGGCTCGGGTGCATCGTCGGCGTCTAACAGACGGATTCTGTCTCTCAGTCAGATGGTCAGCGGAGCTCTGCCGGGCGGTAGCATCAAGCGCAGCAATAGCGTTAGGAACGGGGCTGGCGGTGGTGGTGTCGCGGCGGCCAAGGCGGCGGTGGCTGCTCATCATGGTGATGCCGGTACCGGTACTTCTTCGAGACCCAAGGCTGGGGAAAGAAAGGGGAGCTGGGCGACGACGAGTTCGAGGTCTACGGCGAAGGGGTATGGTGATTTGTCCAAGGAGGATAAAGAGTCTTCCCTGAAGGAGACGGATGATGAGGAGGACGAGGAGGGGTATGATACCGCTACGCCGCCTGTTGATGTGCACTCTCGTGGGTCTGATGAGGAGTTGGTACATGTGGATGATGATGCGCGCACCGAGTCCTCCTCCCGCTACGGCAGCGACGACCACAACGAAACCGAAACCGAAGCGGACGAAACAGCTACCCTACGCCGCTCCTCCCAAGGAACCACAGTTATAACTTCCTCGTCCCGCTCCGGCCCCCGTTCTGCCCGCTCAAACGGCAGCCATGACGACGACGGAGAAAGTCAGTACAGCCACGACCAAGATGACGAAGACGATAACTACTCCGACTACGAAACAGGCGACGATAGTGAAGACGACTGGACCGAGAGGGGTAGTGCCGTCTCGGGCATGACTGGGACGACTGGAACAAGCAGGACGGGAAGAAGTAGTGTTTCTGGCGGCCCTCGGTCGGTTGCGCCGAGTGCATCGGTTATGAGCGTGGCGAGTAGTAAGATGAGTAGGGCGAGCAAGATGAGCAAGGATTCGGCTATAAGTGGTATTCCTAGGGCGAAACCTGGTGCTGGAAGTGGAAGTGGAAGTCCGAAGAAGGGGAAGAAGGTTGGGAAGTGAGTTGGAAGTTGTGGATAAAGGATTAAAGAGGGGGGGAGATGAAGGGTGAAGGGTGCAAGATGGGTGATGGATGAAGGGTGATTGATTGGGTTATGATACCTTGTTGCTTTTCAGTTTCGGCTTTCACCTTGATGGGTTTCAGTTGTTGTATTACTTGTTCGGATTACTTTGGTTTTTCTTGTACGGATTATGGGATGGAGGCACGATCGTGCTTTTTTTTTTTTTTTTACTTACTGATGCTATGGTTTGATGCTTGCTGGATGGATGTTTATGCGATTACCCACTGAGTTCTTATGCTGGATGGATGCTGGATGGATGATAGCATGATGGCAATGGGGTTCGTTACGGTAGTTTACTAGGCCATGTGTCAATTTATGTTACTTTACTTCGCTGTTCCTGGTTGGTGACTCGATGACTTCTGCTCGCCTGGTGATGCTCGCTTGCTTTCCCGCTCGTGTGTTGCTCGTATGAACCTTAAATATTTGACAAACCATATTTATTTGGTCCATCCATCCGTGCTCTTCATGTTCTCAACTGTAAACTGAGTAAGTCGACCCTCATGCCATGCAGCTCAAGCTCCATCTCCATGATCCCTGCAGGCATGCAGTACAACCCGGACCCGGACCCAGCATCATGGTGCAGTACCGAAGTAGTGTGGTAGTCCAAAAAAATAAACCGAATATAGACAGTCAGTCCAATATGGTTCGCTTTGGCTACCTCTAGGAAAGGCCGGTACGAAATAGTGGTAGAGATCACGACGATTTGAAAACACATCCGTCAGAGTCCATGAGGGATTCTTCTATCTAGGAACTGTGTAGAGGTAGGATTTGGGTTCAAAGGTGTGATAAAGATGCTTCAAGTTGGATATGCGATAAGAGTATACCTAAGGTGTGATAAACCGTGAGGTGTTTGGTTTATTTTTACGACATACCGCTCGCCTGACAAGGCTCGCAAGGCAAGTCGGGGGTATGACTTGCCTTGACTTGCCTTATCACCTTTATGTGTCACGCTGCTCATGCCCTATCAGATATCTCCGTGATCCCTGCATTATGCATGACCCCAGGCCCCAGCATCAGGTCCATCAGGGTACAGTACCCATGCATCGACGACGACCGCGCCCCAGCCGACAAGACCCGGCGCGACCGAGATACTAACCCGGACACTCAACATTTTCATCCCCTTCCCACCAGTTTTTCAGGGAAACAAAATAATCACGGGGATTAGCGGTGTCAAGGGGTGCTACTGCTTTTTTTTCTCCCCCAGATTTTCTATCTTCTTTTTTTGCGTTGCTTATGTAATACCAGTCAGTCAATTGCACGGATGAGTTGCCACGGCGGCGGCCCGTTTGTTTAGTGTAGATATCATGATTGATGGTGGTTACCGTAGTATTGATATTATCTGGTCATAGACTCTGCATAGTCCCTATCGCCTTGAAGCCTATAAGTAGTGTCGAGTGTCCTCCTTCAGACAGCAGTCCAACCCGTCCGAGATGGGTCTCCTCCCTCTCAGACTCTCATTAAGTGCGTTGGTCCAGATTAGTACCTTGGGCTCCTCCTCCTCCTCTCTTCCTCCTCTCTCTTCGCCATCGACCATTGAACATCTACCTCAAATTTTCGTTGTCCTCTCTCTCTCTTTCTTCTCCCTCTCCTCCTCCTTACGCATCAGCCCCCTGAAACTCTCCCTCAACAAATTTTTTTTTTTTTTAACCTTCAGTCACAACACCAGTGAACCATCAACAGAAGCGGAAACCAGAACCAAACCTGCCCAAAAGAACAACAACACCTCCAAGTCCAAGATGGTAATCATCTCTAATAAGGCGCCGGTCACCACGACACCCACCACGTCTATGCCGCTCGCAGCCACGACCATGACCGGCAACCACCCTGCCAATGCTAGTAGCTCCGCTACTATTATCCCGTCTACCGATATCCCGACTACTACCGTTACTGCTACTGGTGTTACCCTCTTCTATTATACTATCACCTTCGTCGCCATCTATACCGCCGCCTACGCCATCTATCCCGCCAACTTTTGTACCGCCACCGTTACCCTCGCCGCCGACGACACTACCCCAGCCGGGTGGATCATCGTGGCCTTTCATCGTCGAGGCGGTGGGCTTGATTGAGGAAATTGTTGTAGCAATTGTTGGCGCTACTTTTCAAGTTATCGATACTCGTCTGGGTCCCAAAAAGCGCAAGGAGGAGGAGAGGGAGAAGAAGGAGGAACAGGAGGGAGAATTTGAAAAAAAAAAAAAAAAGAAAAGAAAAGAAAAGAAAAAAGAAAAGAAGAACAAAACCAGTTGGTAGCGAGGAGGGGATGTTATTTATCATTCATTTCCTACCAGCCAGGTGGCTAGTTAGTTCCTCGATTTTTAGTTCCTCGGTTTCCGGCGGTAAAGCATAGACCTCTTTCTGGCACCTTTTTTCTCCTGGCACTTCTTTCTGGCCAGTTGTAGTGATGTCAAGATCAAATGCAGATTCTGAGCTTCCAGATGCGCATAAGGTCCGGAATACCGCCGGCACGATAATACTACGAACTTACCATCTTTCCTAATACCCGCGTTGTCCTCATACCCGCGTACAGCAGCCTAGCACGCACGACTCACCGCCCACACACAATACCCGATCGAGCCGGAATACCACCCACGCAGCAAAGCGCCAAACTGTTGGTACCTTATCTCTGACTGCTCATGAGCCTCCTCGGTGCAATGTCGGCCGGACTGGAATTTTGAAGCACATACATGTACCAGCAGGCATACAAATAATTTTCTGGGTGATCTGGTCACAGTTCGCAGACCTATCCCAGCGGCCAGATCTCAGGTCCCTGGGTCCGGAAATTACACCTATTTTCATGTTCACGAGTTCACAAAGCCGCGATCAAGGTGAACTACCTGTAAGCAAGGTTGGGCATAGAAGACGGCAAGATGCAAGAAGAGAACAGATATGATGGAAAGCTTCGGGGGTTCAGGGCTTGGGGCTCGAGGCTTGGGAATCAGGGTTCAACAACCAGGGAGAAGACGGTTGAGGGAGAAGGTAGAACGGACAAGTCAATACTCTGGGGGAAGGGGGACCGTACCCCTTTATAAAACCTGGAGGTGCATACCTGTATGTCTACATACTCTCGTAAAAACGCCATTGCCGCCATCTCCGGTCAAGAAACTGCTCGCTCTTTCCTCAGACGCAGACGATACTATGAGACAGCATGCGGGCTTCCCACAGTCCGTGCAATTACCGTAGCTATATGACTACTGCAGAATTCATGATGGAAAGCTAACTCGAACTTCCAGGAACATGCTCAGGTACCATGCAATGACGAGAACAGTCATACCTGTCTGTAGCTTTCAGACATCCGCTGGGTAAGGTAGCATGCGGACTTGGAGGCCTGATCACAGACCTCTTTGTTTTTTTCCTCCTTTTTCTCTTTAAATTCTCTTCCTGTCCCATTTCGTTGTCCTCTTCTTCCTTCTTCATCTTCACTTTATTAGTCCACTTTCGAACTCAAGTCTCCGCGCCCGTCTTCCGACTCGGACAATCTCATTACGACTTGATTTCGTAAGTCCACAAAGATTATTTACCTTCGTATCCATCTTCCGGTACATTATTACCGTCATACTCTCGCCATCTTTTCCTTTGGCATTTGTTCCTTCCAGCCATGGACCAATCTCAGCTCCTACATTTCTTGTCCCGGACGGGACAACGCAGGGGATAGGTGGTGACCTTCGAGGACCCGGAGGCCCAGATTCTTCCTTTTCTTGCTCCCGAAATGGGTCCAGAGCCTCTGATTCTTCGTCCCCGCCCTGCCGTTGCTCCCGTCCACGTCCCCCAAGGTTTTGCCCCGGTCAATCCGGGCTCCTCGATTCCTGCCTACATTTATCAAGCTGCAGCTGCTGTTGTTCTCTCTCTCGGTGCCCCTCCTGCCCCTCAAAGGGCCTTCGCTCCAGGGGTTCTGCCCCCGAGCCACAGCTTTCGTGGCGTTTCTGCCGGTTCTGCCGGCCCTCCTGTCCCTTCTCTGGCCTCCTCTGTTGCTCCTCCAGCCTACGAGAAGAGAACAAAAGGGTATAAGAGGCCGGAGCAGCCTCATCGACCCACTCCTCCTCCTTGCAAGGAGGTCAAGTTGGCTACGTATAAAAACACAGCCAACTATACCGGAAAGGTAATGGGGGGTATTAACCCCAACTGGACCGTCACAGAGCTCAGACAACATTTTGAGCTCCAAGCCATTGATCCCGCCGAGAAGCAGGCACTACGCCTGAATCGTCCTGCGGCTCCGGGCTTCGACTCTGCGGTGTCGCTGGACGACATTGTCGTCCTTAAGAACGTTGGGATTGAACGGGGGCGCCCCTGTTTGTGTGGTTTGGTTGGAGCGCCGGATGGAAAGTGGTGGTGTTCCGGCCCCGGCTGCGGCTACAGCCGGGGCAGCTGCAGTTCTCGCCGTCCCAGCAGTTCATAATGGTATTATCCACAACGGCAGCAACGGGACCAACGTCAACGTCAACGGCGGTAACACCACCATCAATGGCAATGCCATCCAGTACGGAAACAAAGGCACCACCGGCTATAAGTCGAGCACCAGCAACAAGGGGCTGAACAACAACCACAGCAACAACACGACACTGGCAGCAATGGTCAGGGCCGAGGAGGTTTCCAAGGCCACGAAACAGTTTTTGCTGGCTAGGAGGGAAGTAGTAAAAGCGAGGCATGCAAACACCACTCCTGCTTTCAACCAAGGCCACCACGGCACTGCGATACCGCCGGGGCAGCTCCGGGGTGGTGGAACTGGTCCTCTGGTGGGAGAAAGTGTCGGCGTGGCTGGTCTGGCGGCGTCCCGGCAGGCTGGGTCTGTTGATCCTGGGATGTTGCGTCGGCAGCTAGCTCGGCAACATGAGCGGCGATCAAACCACCATCACCATCAGCAGCAGCATCGGCACCACCATCAACAGCTAAAGCAACAGCATCAGCTCAGGCAACAGCAGCAGGAGCAACAGCTGAAGCAACAGGAGCAACAGCAGAAACAGCAGAAACAGCAGCAACAGCAGCGGGCTCTCCCAGCAGAGAACCCTGCGACAATTAACGGCCGCGGATTTCCTACGGTGACGCCGAGGCTGCCACGGGGTGGTGGAGCTCCGTCTTGGGGAGGTCCCGCCGTGGGTGGTCTGGAGGCGAGATTGCGGGCGTGGCAAAATGGCATCAGTGCCGTTGATCTTCAGCAGCCGCAGCAGCAACAACAACAGCCCGGGCAGCAACAACAGCTTCAGCGGCAGCAGCAGCAGTCCTACGTCGACATCGGCAACGACGACGACTACGACGGCGATTTCTTTAAAATCCGGAGGGAATCTGACGTCTCCGCCATTATTAACGGCTCTAGAATTTTGACCCAACGGCGGCAGCGACAGCAGTCGTCGGCAGCTGCTGCTGTCAACCAGAACGACCTCGTCAACAACAACTACACCGAGGAGGAAATCAACTTCTTTAAGGAATGTACAACGCTATTGGACGATGATGACGAGTCCGCACCGTAAAACAAAGACAGCATCAAGATCACAACCATAACTGGCCAGTCCGCTTTTGCCCCAGGGTGGATGATGGCAGGTTGTGATAGCATTGTTTTATGAATACGAACACAAATCATGTTACGGGGACGAAGTTGACGACATGGACTAAAACACCATCTCTTTCTCTTTCACACACACACACACACACACACACACAAATCTCAACTTCCCATCACCATCTCATCTCGCTTCAGAGTCCAGATGTCTAAACTTCCCCATTGCCACCACCCCCAGCCACTCCCGTCGTCCACAACACATCAAACCCTTATTCCCTCCTATAAATCACCTGCGGCACCATCGCATCCGCCTTCTTCTTGGCGAAAGCCGCCTTCCTCTTCGCCGCAGCCGTCATCCGACGATGATGATGATGACGGATAAACAGGACAATGACGGCAGGCAGGGCGAGGAGGGCAAGCAGAACGGTGGCAAGCCAAACGGTGACAAGCCAAACAGCAAAAAGCAGGACGACTACAAGCAAAAAACGCACGGCGATCACGACGAGTATGCACGATACTTGACAAAAGCAACCAGAAAGTCCACGCCGACCACAAGAGCCGAGGTCTACACTAGACTCTAGAGGTGCAGTATCAACAACTTTCCTTTGTTACCTAACCTCGTCTTTACTACCTACCTACCTCTACTTCTACTTTCTCTAGCAGCAAGCTCCCAGGCCACAGGCTCTTTATTACCTCTACCACCATCACAGACAGACCCAGTGTCTGTCCATCAAATCAGCACTTATCGTCAACGAGCGACGAAGGAAGGCATCGATCTGCAACTTGTGCATCTTTCATTTTACTCATCTCCCAGTTGCGAAAAAAAAGAATAGTGTAAGGAAGGAATTTGAGTTTCGACACCGACATGAGTGTAACGTTGTCCTCCGGTACCTGTTACAGTTCGTTCGGTGGGTATTTGGTCCGGTAGGGTAGGTGTCACCTACGCCGCAGGCATCCATCATCTTCACCTCTTTTCTATCTATGGGTGAATATTTCTTTGCACACAATGGGCCGCTACCTCTACAGATACCGTTCCTATCTACAGGCTGCTTGCTCCCCAGGCACAGGATACCTACCTTAGGTAGAGGACAGGACGTACAGGGCCTGTCCCGTCTGGTTTCCCGCCTGGTCGTGGGGCAACATCATGACCCCGAGAGCTTTCTGTACAAGTTCTGAGAGGGCAACTTGCAGATTGACTACTCCAATGCCTGTTGGACTGCTAGTTGGGGTGTAAGGGGAAGGGGAGGAAAAAAAAAAAAAAAAAAAAAAAAAGGGATTTACCTACCGTTAGACAGGAGATGGATGTTTTGGAGAATAGGGGCAACTTTCTCTGTCATGTCATGTCATGTCATTGATTCTATCTACTTTGGTTTTGGTTTGGATACACTAGGTAGTTACCGGTTTACGCTCCGGAATTTTACGCCTTAGCAACGGGAGCAAACCGGACCAGTGTGTGGAGATTATGATGTTTTGGAGGAGAACACCAACGGGTAACTTGCTCAGTCATGTCATTGGTTTTAGACACACTGGTTCAGCTTTTTACACTCCAGCATACACCTCAGTATCAGGAGCAACCGGACTGGTGGAGATTATCAGTACAATATCTTTGTTGTTGAGGGCAGAGCGATCAGATTGATGCTGGAAAGAGGTAGTAGAAAGACACGTGTTTGCGAGACATAAATTGTCTTGCAGGGCTCGGATAACCCCCGCTCAGTTATTTTATCGATTTGGATTTGAAGTGGGATTTGGATTTGTATTTGGATTACGCGGATACACTGGTTCAGGTCTACGCTCCAGAATACGCCTTAGCAACCGGGCTAGTGGAGATTATCAGGATGGCTTCTGCGTTTATGAAGTTACCTACTTCTAGGCAGTTCAAAAGAATAGCAAACGACCCATTTTACACTAATCGCCCTGTCAATATGAAATCTTATTTCACAGTGTCCTTGTCGGTTCTGTTCCTTGCCCTCCTTGCCGTCTTACTGGTGTAAAGGTTTGTTTCGGCTGCGAAACTCGTCTAGTTGGTCTTTGGGTCCGGAACAAGGAACAGGAACGGGCGGAATAAGGTTCGGGTTGTGATGCTTTGATCTTCATTAAGTTGGTTATCTAATAGTGATTACCTACTTTACTTCACTCATGTTCCGTCATGCCATCCAGCCCGTCCATGCCAGTTCCGATTCCATCCCATCGCCCCATACGACCAAAAGAAAGTAGAAAGGTAGAAAAAAAAAAAAAAAACGCCCGCTGTGCCATTCCCAAACCATCTACACCTCCACCATTATCCATATATTCCCCCATCTACTCGTAAGTCACAACACCCCTTCCACCTCCACAGACCAGCTACCGCTGCGGCACCACGGGCGTAGGCGGCATATTCCTAATCTGCTTAATCAAAAACTCCCTCTCGTCAATAAACTGCTCATCATCCGTCCTATCCTCCAGGAAATGACTCAAAAAATGCAACAATTTCTCCCTATTCATCAACAGTATCTTTTGCACCGGCACACTCTTATGCGGGTTGGCCACAAACACCTTGAACACATGAAACCCCTCGTACTGGACCATCTTGCGGTCGTCCCTGAGCAGGTTCATGCAGATCTTGAGGTGCTCGCCCCGGTCGACGTAGGCGGTCATGACGTTGTAGTTTGATCGGTCCAAGAGGATCTCGCCGAGGAGTTTGATGGATTGCCGCTTGGTGACGTACGAGGTGGATTGGATTAGGATGGAGTTGTATTTGGAGAAGAAGAGGTCGAAGTTTGTTTGGAGGTAGTGGGGGATTAGGTCTTTGTGTTTTGTTAGGAGTTCCTGCGGCATTTCCTTGTTAGTGAATGCCGAAAGGCTGAGGGGTCAAGGCTGAAGGTGGGTTGGAAACAGAGGGGAGACAGAAACACACCCGGAAAGTAGTAAACGCATCAGCCGCAACTTCAAACGAGCCCCTATCAATCCACTCAAAGAAGGACCAAAATATCCCATTCCCGCTCTGCTTCCTGTTCCTATCAATCGCACCGACTCCCCTCGCACTCGACCCTGGTTCGTCGCCGTCGTCGTACAAAATCACGGCCGTGGCCGCCTCGCTGCTCTTGATGAGCTCTTTCAGAACCGTCCCCGCGTGTTGTGCGCTTTCCTTGTGGTCGTACCCTTTGCATAGCTCGATCAGGACCTGTGGACGTCTTTCCACCACGTAGGCGAGGGCAAGCGGTTCGGCGCGGGCGGGCGCGTTGGGTGGGCGGAAGCGGAAGACGTAGGAGAAGATGACTTGGGTGTCTTTTCGGGAATCGAAGGGGAGGCGGTAGAGGTTGATGGCGAGGAGGTAGAGGAGGTCTTCTTCGATCATGCCGGTTACCAATTGGTAGTGTTGTTCGGGGGAGGCTTCTTGTTCTGTTGTAGACAGACAGAGTGTTAGTCGGGAGGGAAGCTGGCCGGAGGAACCGGTGGGCATATGGATATGGACAGGATATGGGTGTAAGTGACATACCGTGTGTCCCTTGCAGTAACTGTTTCATTTGTGATAGTACTTTGGCCAGCTCCTCCACCTTTGCGGCGCCCTGAAGACCCTGATCGAGTTTGACGACATGTTCGCGGGCTTGTCGGGGCAGATCGCTGACGTTGGTTCTTGTCCTTGCTCTGCCAAAGAGGAATGACATGTTTATGACTCGCGAAAAGGGGTTTCGGTTCGTTGGGTTGGTATCGTGGAGGTCAGAATGGTGTCGAGAGTAGAGTCCCGTATGTGTGTTGTCCAAGTGTCGGAAAGTCAACAGAGAGTCGTGAATTGTCGCGACAACGAAGCGGGCGGAACCTGGCTCGAAGTGGTCAACAAGGTGCGACTCGACCCCTGGTTTGTTTGGATGGATGACCGACAACGGGGGAGTCCACTGAAGGACCGTCCAGGGATCTGGCAGTGGGAATTGTTAAGCTCAGGCGCTGCAGTCCAATGCATGTGTTTTTGTTAGCTTATGACCTCTGGTCAACTTGTCTGAGTGTCTCTACACATTCAATTTATGCCTTCTTCTTTCTGTCAATGGCCTAATCGAACTTGGATTATACTTACTTAGGCACTGCTAACATGATTCTAACTCCCAATAAGTCATGTCAAAAAGTCTTCTAAGCGTTGGGGACGGGCTCAAAGGGGTGTTGCTTAGAGTATCCAGCTAACAGACAAACAGCACTGGACTGCTGAATGCCTGGATGCAGGGGAACAGAACCATGCGTTTATCAAGAAAATGTACAAGTGTTAGTGAGTACTCAAAGTTACACTGAGCCTATGAGGGTAAAAAAAAGTCTTTATTATCTCAGCAACACCAACCCCGCAAACCGCCCGTCCCATCTGGTGTTGCCCCTCTGTTTTATCGGATTGCCCCCCCACCAATCCGCAGCGGCCGGTCGCATTGTTCTGGAATCCGAGGTTGACTTTCTCAAAACGAGTCACACTCTGCCATTTTCTTCGACCATCGCGGCGCCAGAAACGTACACAGAGGTGAGTCAGGTAGTCTATACGGCCCCTACACCCTCCTTTCTGTTAGTCTGTCTGTTTGCGACTCTACTAGCGCATATCAACAGTCTGGGAAAACTCTTTCATCTCTTTGTTTTATCAAGGTCTCAACACCAGAGAAATTATCACCACCACCAAACTAACACTGGACATCTCGCGCAGGCCGCTCTCAACGTCCGCCCACCATGTCGATCGATTTCCCCAAGGAAGAGGAGAACACCATCCAGAGATGGCGCGAGATCAAGGCCTTTGAGACCCAGGTCGAGCTGTCCAAGGGCAACCCTCTCTACACCTTCTACGATGGCCCTCCCTTCGCGACCGGCCTCCCCCACTACGGCCACTTGCTGGCGTCGACCATCAAGGACATCATCCCCCGATACTGGTCCATGAAGGGCTTCCACGTCGAGCGCCGGTTCGGCTGGGACACGCACGGCCTGCCCATCGAGCACGAGATCGACAAGAAGCTGGGCATCTCGGGCAAGGCCGCCGTCATGGAGATCGGCCTCGAGAACTACAACGCCGAGTGCCGTTCCATCGTCATGAGATATCGCGAGGAGTGGCGCCACACGGTCGAGCGTCTCGGTCGCTGGATCGACTTTGACAACGACTACAAGACCATGGACCCGACCTTCATGGAGTCCGAGTGGTGGGTGTTCAAGCAGCTGTTCGACAAGGGCCAGGTCTACCGCGGCTACCGCGTCATGCCCTACTCGACTGCCCTCACCACGGCCCTCTCCAACTTCGAGGCCAACCAGAACTACCAGGACGTCACCGATCCCGCTGTCGTTGTCGCCTTCCCCTTGATCGAGGACCCCAACACCTGCCTCCTTGCCTGGACCACGACGCCATGGACCCTCCCCTCCCACACCGGCCTGGCCTGTCATCCCGAGTTCGAATACGTCAAGATCGCCGATGAGAAGAGCGGAAAGAACTACATCCTCCTCGAGAAGCTCCTGACGACGCTCTACAAGGACCCCAAGAAGGCCAAGTTCAAGGTGCTCGAGAAGATCAAGGGCAAGGACATGCTCGGCTGGAAGTACGAGCCCCCCTTCAAGTATTTCTACGAGGAGTACAAGGACGTTGCCTTCAAGGTTCTCAACGCTACCTACGTCACCGACGACAGCGGTACCGGTATCGTCCACCAGGCCCCCGCCTTCGGTGAGGACGATTACAACGTGGCCGTCGAGGCTGGTATCGTCACCGAGAAGCGCCCTCCTCCCGACCCGGTCGACGAGACTGGTCACTACACTGACCGTGTCTCGGATTTCGCGGGCATGCACGTCAAGGAGGCCGACAAGCACATCATCAAGCACCTCAAGAACTCGGGCAAGCTCGTTGTCGAGTCTCAGCTCAAGCACTCGTACCCCATGTGCTACCGCTCCGACACGCCCCTCATCTACAAGGCCGTCCCCTCGTGGTTCATCCGCATCCCCGACATCATCCCCCAGATGTTGAAAAACATTGAGGGCTCCCACTGGGTCCCCTCCTTCGTCAAGGAGAAGCGTTTCGCCAGCTGGATCGCCAACGCCCGCGACTGGAACGTCTCCCGTAACAGGTACTGGGGTACTCCCATCCCTCTGTGGATGAGCGACGACGGCGAGGAGATTGTCTGCATTGGCAGCATCGAGGAGCTCAAGGAGCTTTCCGGCTATGAGGGCGAGATCACCGATCTCCACCGTGACAAGATCGACCACATCACCATCCCCAGCAAGCAGGGCAAGGGTGTCCTCAAGCGTGCTGAGGAGGTCTTTGACTGCTGGTTCGAGTCTGGTTCCATGCCCTACGCCTCCCAGCACTACCCCTTCGAGAACGTCGAGAAGTTCGAGAAGTCCTTCCCCGGTGATTTCATTGCCGAGGGTCTCGACCAGACCCGTGGTTGGTTCTACACCCTTCTTGTCTTGGGTACTCACCTCTTTGGCGTCTCTCCCTTCAAGAACTGCGTCGTCAACGGTATCGTTCTTGCGGAGGATGGCAAGAAGATGTCCAAGCGTCTCAAGAACTACCCCGACCCTACTCTTGTCATGACCAAGTATGGTTCTGATGCCCTCCGTCTGTACCTGATCAACTCCCCTGTTGTGCGTGCCGAGCCCCTCCGCTTCAAGGAGGCCGGTGTCAAGGAGGTCGTTGCCAAGGTGCTCCTTCCTCTGTGGAACTCTTACAAGTTCTTTGAGGGTCAGGTTGCTCTCCTCAAGAAGGTTGAGAACGTTGACTACGTGTTTGACCCCCAGATGGAGTCTTCCAACGAGAACGTGATGGACAAGTGGATTCTTGCTTCGTGCCAGTCTCTGCTTGAGTTCGTCAACGAGGAGATGAAGGGTATGTCATTCCACCTTTTTGTTGCTAAAGCCCGACGCTAACAAGTTTAGGTTACCGCCTTTACACCGTCGTCCCTCGCCTCCTCGAGCTCATCGACAACACCACCAACTGGTACATCCGCTTCAACCGCAAGCGTCTCAAGGGCGAGAACGGTCTCAACGACACCCTCCACGCGCTCAACACCCTCTTCGAGGTCCTTTTCACCCTCTGCCGTGGCCTCGCCCCCTTCACCCCCTTCCTCACCGATACCATCTACCTCAAGCTCCTCCCCCACATCCCCAAGGAGCTCCAGGCCAAGGACCCCCGCTCCGTGCACTTCCTCCCCTTCCCCGAGGTCCGCAAGGAGCTCTACAACCCCGACGTCGAGCGCCGCGTGCAGCGCATGCAGAAGGTCATCGAGCTCGCTCGCTACTCGCGCGAGAAGCGCTCCGTCGGTCTCAAGCAGCCCCTCAAGACCCTCGTCGTCATCCACCACGACGAGCAGTACCTTGGCGACATCGAGTCGCTCAAGGGCTACATCACCGAGGAGCTCAACGTGCGCGACCTCGTCCTCACCTCGGACGAAGCCAAGCACGGCGTTCAGTACTCCGTCTCCGCCGACTGGCCTGTTCTCGGCAAGAAGCTCAAGAAGGACATGGGTCGCGTCAAGAAGGCTCTTCCCTCGGTCACCTCGGACGAGGCCCACGCCTACACGCAGACGGGCAAGCTCGTCGTCGACGGCATCACGCTCGAGGCCGGCGACCTGGTCGTCAAGCGCGGTCTCAAGGAGGATGACAGCTCCAAGAACCTCGAGACCAACACCGACAACGACGTGCTCACCATCTTGGACGTCGAGATTTACCCCGGCTTGGCCGAGGAGGGTCTTGCTCGTGAAATCATCAACCGTGTCCAGAGGCTGCGCAAGAAGGCCGGTCTCCAGCCCACGGACGATATCAAGATGGAGTACAAGGTCACGGCGGACCCGGAGGAGACGGGTATCGAGAAGGTGTTTGATACCCAGATGGCCATGATTGAGAAGGCGCTCAGGCGGCCGTTGGATAAGCATGAGGTTACGCATGTGGAGGGGAAGATTCCGGAGGAGAAGGAGGAGGGAATCATTATGGAGGAGGAGCAGGAGGTTGGCAAGGCTACCTTTTTGCTTAGGTTGTTGAAGCTTTAGTAAGTCTACACATATTACTAGAAGAGTAGATGGGGGCAATATGTGTGATGCAGTGTGTGTGTGGGAAAAGTTAAAGCGAGTCGAAACATGTGTGGGATAGACTAGCAATGATCGATGATCGATGATCGATGATGAGACGTTAAAAAGATTTATGTTATTTTATGTCTTGTGGTTTCCCTAGAGGGCAGACTAAGCTATGCTTTCTTGACGGCCAGCTGTGTGTCACATATGCCACATGTCAGCTTTGCAAACCCCCTTTGAAGACGTGGTACAAGTCAACAAATCGAACGAACGTAGTGACGTACCAAATAACAATCCTTCAACCGCATGAACTCTTTAACGCACAAGTCTTTGTGCACGGCGTTGTAGTCTGCTAGGATGCATTTGCCGTATGCGACTGACTGTAGGTATTTGTGAGTTTGTGTAAGGATCCATGACTTGGTAGGGGTGGAGGAGGTGGACGGTTGGAGACTTAAGAGAGGGGATGGTCGGGAATAGCTTCACTTACCTCAACGGAGCACTTGGACACGGCAGAAGCCAATCGCTGGATTGGGCGGACGGTGACTTTTTGGGGCTGCATCTTGACAATCTGTGCTTTTTCTTTCAACCTCGAGTGAAGTTCAGGACGAGAAGATGTGATTCTGATTTGACTGTGAGGTTCTTGATGGCCTCGGAGGCGATGATACTTTCTCTTTAGCTTATCTCTTTAGCTTATTGTTAGGCCGGTACCTGACTTCTGGTTGAGGAGGCTGCAAGGCTGAGGTCCCCTTTCATCTGATCTTGATGCGCTAGGTGGCTCACTGCAACTTGGCCTGATTTAGCGGCAACGCGCCAAGCGGTGCGTCTAATTGATATCGAGCTAACAGCTCAACCCGCATCTTTGCAATGGATCTGTTAGCATAATCACAGCCTGCACCTTTCACCAACCGCTCTGCGCACGCCCGGGCGTCTCAATCGCATTGGGCTTCCCGCTCCGCACTGGCAGTGGTTGGTTTGCCCGTTGCCCGTCCAGCGGTCGCATCTCTGTCGTGTTTGTGTCTCCTCCACAATCTCTTTGCATCACCAACTCCACGCTACGTCTCCCGCTTCGACGGGAAGAAGCAAGCAGCAGCAGCAATCGCAATCGCCAAACCTCGATCTCAGTCAAGGGACTCCGTCGACCTCGTTCATCCTCGCGACCTCTGCAGCTTTGCGCAATTTGCCTTCATTTCGAAAACCTCGGATCTTTTCTCAGTCGAATAACGATAAACGAACCTCGTGTTGTATACCGAAACGAAACATTTTGTCTCTTCTCCCCGTCGTCGTCGTCGTCGTCGAAGTGGAATTGCGATAACCCTCGATTTTTGCAAGCGCGCTCTCGATTCTCGGCCTAGCAGAGCATCGCCAGTTTTTGGCTTCATCGCAAGTCGCAGCACGATACCTACGTCCTATAAGCTCAGCAGTACACAACTACATTCTACAATCGCAAAGAAAACAAAAAATCACCAACGCCAACGCCCATCCAATCGTTATACGAGGGCGCACACACCGTGCTTTGATCAGAGTCGGGATTAGACTTTCCATAGTCATGCCTTCGAGGTGGCGGCGCCCTCTCACATGCCGCCTCCATCCTCTCTGCCCCTCCACCACCGAGATGGCAGGGCCGGGTTACCATTACAGCAGTTATCCTCTTCGCGGCAGCAGTTCGGCAGCGCCAGCAACAATAATGGCGCCAATACCAACAACAACAACGGCGGCGCCAACGCCAATACCAGCTTCCCCCAACAAGCTCAAGCTCATAGTAATGAGCCGTACTACTCTAATGAAGGTGCGCTACCCCCCAGTTCCCCCCCTTCCCCCTTTCTCCCCCTCTAAATCTTGGGCTGTACTAACAAACAAACCACAGACATCGAGCTCCTCCACGAAATCGTCACCCTCGCCGAATCCATCCTCCCCTCCCTGCCCGAGCGCGACCGCCTGCCGACGAACGCGCTCTTCCAAGCCGCCGAACAGATCCTCCCTGCCCACGGCTACCCAGATCCGGACCAGGCGCCCTCGCATATCTCGCGGCTTATCTTTAAGATTGGGGGCCAGCGATGCGCTCCGAACTCGAGAGGGGAAACAAGTCTGCTGGATCGGTTTCGAACCGTCTTAGCGGGTATGGGCATTATGTTGGAGTATGTGCCTAGTAGTCCGGTGGTGGGGGGGAGTCGGGAGCAGTCGCCTGCTGGGGCGGGTGAGAGGGGAGGAAGTGCGGGGGCGGGAGCAAGAGGGGGGCTGACGGCGCGGGATAAGGCTGCTAGGTCTAGGTCCAGAAGTGTCTCGGTGTCGGGCAGATCGCTGGGCGGGTTCTCGTCGGTTTTTAGTGAGGACGAGGACGTGACGGGCGGGGAACTCGATATCAAGTTGCGCAGGCTGCTTCCGAAGAGGAGACACAGTTCCGTTTCGAGACCGCTTGCGCTGGGAGGGCTGCCGATCCGGTCAAGGGCACGGTCGGCGAGCTTTACGGATCCGAATGCCTTGCCTGGGGATACGCTTAGGGGCGAGAGGGCTAGGAGATTGGAAGCGCTGGCGCAACAACGGGAACAGCAGCAACGAGAAAGGGAGCAGCTATTGAACCGAAGGGGGAGGTCACCGGAGAAAGGCCAGGGGAGGAGGAGTCAATTGGCTTCGGGGTCGAAGAGTTCGATACGAGGGGACTACGGCGACGATGGACGACCTTTCCAACCGCATAACCCCGTGCTGGACAAAGTCAGACACATCCCTCGCGTATTCGGAGCACCGCCCCACCACGACAATGCGGGGGTTGCCGCCGGCGCTTTACCCGCATACGCCAGACCGAACAGAGAACGGCCACGACCGATGTCCTTCTCCTCCGTTGGCGAAACCGACCTCAACCACAAATCCCCGCGAACCGATTTCTCCGACCTCCATGGCGCAACCAGCGACACGACCGTCAACACCAAAGACGAGCCCCTACCTACCAGTCACCACCATGCCTTTACGCGCCCCCCACACTCTGACCCCGAATATCAAGAAGCAAAAGTGCGCATGTTCCGAACCGAAGACGACGCCTCCCTCCTCCGCGACGCCTTCGCATCCTGGCACGATCACTTCAACCGCCACCAGCGCGACCACCACCACCTCTTATCCCTCGCGACGCAAATCGACGACGAAGACATCAAGACCGAGGTCCTGGAGATATGGCTCGAGGAAACGGTGGCTGTTGTCGAAGAGCGCGAGCGCCGCGAGGCTGAAGCGGAGTATGAAGCGTGGGTCGACAAGATGGAGCGGCGCGCCACGAGGGTGTACGAGGTGTTTACGATACAAAATATGTTGAATTTCTGGCAGGATCAAGCGAGAGAAGAGCTGGACCGTACCGCGGTTGCCAGACGGCATCTGGTACGGAAGAGGGCGTTTGATGCCTGGAGGGCGCAGCATATTCAGGATGAGACGAAGGCGAGGAACTTTGTGCTTATTCATGCGCTGCAAAGGTGGACGGCCGTGGCGCTTCATCAGGAGGTTAGACGGCTTGTTTCTGAACAGACGGAAGAGAGGGAGACGATGAGGGAGGGGATGATGCACTGGTATCGATTGCAAAAGGGGAGGGTGGCGGATGATTTTGCTGTGTTTAAGGCGATGAGGGGGAGTTTGACGCACTGGGCTACGAGAACGAAGGAGGTGCAGGATGATCATGAGGTGGCCATTGCCCTGGATGAGAGACTACTCCTCGACGAGGCGGTTAATATCTGGCAAGAAGAGGCGGAGGATCTCAGGTACACGGGGTATAAGTGCAGAGTGCACAAGGTTACACGGGATTGTCAGATTATTCTGGCTGATTGGCACGAGCAGAGTCGGTTGTTGCGGACACTTGGCAAGTTTCGCGCGGCTGATGAGCGCACGCTCAAGTGGAACTGTCTTGAGCATTGGCGGGAAGAAGCCGAGTATGCGCGGCGGGACGGTCTGCTGGCTGACGCTGTGTTGCTTCTCAATCCCGTGGACACCTGGAAACTGGAGCTGAAGCTGAAGCTTTGGAATATCCGCGAAGACGAAGAGACCCTCGAAGATACTTTAACTCACTGGTTCCTCGAGCAGCGTCTGGCCTTGTTCCAGCACCACGCCGCCTCCACTACCAAAAAGTCCGTCCTCTCGACCTGGCTCTCTGCTACTCACACCACCCTTTCCATCCGCCAACGCTCCGAATCCGAAGCCGACTACCTCTACTCCGACCACCTCCTCTCCTCCTGTTTCTCAACCTGGTTCGACGCCTCGGACGCCATCTTCACCCCCCGCCACAACGCCAACCTCCTCTGCCTCTACCGCACCACCAAGCCATGCCTAGACCGATGGCGCGAGGCCCTCGTCTCCTCCACCACGCGCAATGCCTACTACGCCCGCAAAGCCTCAAAGCAATCTAAGCGCTTCACCGTCGCCTCCGTTCTGGACCGCTGGCCTTTCTTAGCCGAACAAGCCCGACGCGAAAGGATGATGACATCCCTGCGCTCCTTCCGCCACTCCTACAAGATCTCGCTAGCCCAGTCCTGTCTAAGTACATGGTTCAACGCCCTCTTGGAAGCCGATGACCTGTCAGCAGACGCTGACGCCCTCCACCTCGAGCACAACCAATCCGACCTTTACGAAACCTTGTCCTACTGGTCTTCCATCTCCCGCCGCGCGCAAGAGATAAGGGACACTGCCGCCGACGCCGAGCTGGAATGCTACTTGGAAAACTGGATGGACAGCGCGGCGGAGATGAGAGAAGCAGAGATGGACGCGGAGGAGTGGGAAGCCGTGGGGACGATGAAGGGGTGTTTGCAGAGGTGGGAGCACGAGGCGCTGCATTTGGTTGCTAAGAGGAATGCGGTGAAGGCGCTGAGGGAGAGGGAGGAGAGGAGGATGGCGGTGGGCGTGTTGGAGGGGTGGTGGGGGGTTGTAAATCCCGGGGCTGTTGTTAGAGAACGACAGATGGGGGGAGAGTTTAGTATGCTTGATCCTAGAATGTCTACGTTGTTGAGTTCGAGGAGGAGTGTGAGGCATATGGGACGGTATAGAGATCGAGAAAGGGGGGGCAGTGATGTGACAGCGACAAACTTTGGCAATAGTGTAAGCCAGTGGTTTGTTAATTCGGAGATGCCACCTGAAAGGGAGAGGGAGAGGGATAGGTCGACGTTTCTTTTTCCCTCTGCAGCGCGACAATCGGTTCAGCTTCCTATACGATCTGCTCCCCCATCAGCTGCCCAACAACCAACTCAACCACCGCCGCCAAAGGCACCAAAGGGGTATCAACCCTACCATCCCAACCCCGACCCTCCTGTTACTTCTTCCTACTCCCGCCCAGCAAGTCGAACAGCAAGTCGACCGGCAAGCAGACTCGCGGCCGCAATACCGGAGACTCCAATGGTCTCAGCGCCCATCGAGCAGAAACCAACAGGCCGAAGCTCGGATATGCGTCCGACGAATCTTTCTGCTCGGCTGGTCAACGCTCGCAACAACCCCTCTTCGAGTTCATTCAGGGCCAGTCAGACTATAGCGGCTGAGGCTAGCAACCTCGGTCTAGGCCCCATGGACTTTGACGACGACGACGATAAAGATGATGAGTCGCTGCTGCCGGGACTGGATCGGACGGATGCGGGGTACATGAGCACGCCTAGTAGAGTTAGGCGGGCGCCGCCTTTGGGGGTAGGGCATTCACAGAGTCAACCGAGTGTTCAAGCTACTGCTGGGAATACGGTGTTTGCTTCCCAGTCGCAGTACCAACCACAACCCACCCTACCAGACGATCGCTCAAGACCAGAAAGAACAGACCGAGCAGAACGATCAGACCGCCCGGAAAGGACAGAAAGATTCAACGCCCGCAAATCCCTCTTCCGCCCTTCCACCGCTCCCCCTTCCGCTCCTTTCTCAAATCCCTCACACTACCCGCTCTTCTCCGGACCGCCAACAGCCCCTTCCACCTCAGTAGGGACTTCAACGCCATCAGCGATACTCGCTAGTCCAAGGGAACGGGAGCTGAGGAGGGTTTACGCAGAACCAACGGGAGTGGGGAATACGTCTGGTATTATGAGGGGTGGGAGGGAGTGGACTGAACGGGAGAGGGTTGAAAGAGAGAGGGGGGTTTTCTTCAGTGATATAAGGGAGGAGAGCGCTGAGGGGTGATCGCTGTGCCTCTTTCGAGTGCTGAGAGTGTTGAACGGGGTGTTCAACGGGGTGTGATGTCGAACATATTGTGTTGGATAGGCTGTGGAGGAAGCAAACGAGGGAACATGGGAGCAAGGCGTTGCAAGGTGGAAAAGGGGGATAGGGGAGAAAGTGTCATCTTTGGCTGGCTGTCATCATGTATGGTGTTTGGTGTTGGTGTATAGGTGTTCGTGTTCCTCTTGGTGGACGTGGTTGTTTGTTGATTAGGTCTTGTATGGTGCAGCAGCAAGGTACTTACTACGTATGATATGATAAGTTGGTAGTTTGGATAGGTACGATATACCCCTGGGAATCAAATCAATTGAGAAGTACGCTTTTTAAGTCACTGTCATTCATTATCCAGGTCATGCATGCTTGCGTGGGTGGGTGGGTGTTTTGTTCCCATGGTATCTATCATGGCTCATTCAGTGCACAATGGTGCTGTTCCTAGGTACCAGTACGAGAGAAAATCATTCCACCTCATTTGTTAGGTAGGTAAAAGACTCCTCACAACCTCTCGTTCTAACCAACCAACAACTCGCTTCATCGAACTCCATTTGGTCCCTCTCCACGACTTCAGACTGCGACAACGTCACGTAGTTTGTTTATTGCACCGGGTGGGTGAGCAAGATAGTAAGTAGCCTGAAAAATAAGAGGGCAAAAAAGTGATTCAAAAAAAAAAAAAATTTGTTCGAAGCCGCCCGAAGGAAGGTTCGAACCTACCGCTGCTTACTACCTAGGGAGAGATTAAGCCAGAACAGACAGAGGTAGCGACCCATCTGACACGACTGCGTCAGTCATCGTCCCCGCGCGGTGGTCTGGTGGTGTCTTGTCTGTACCTTCCAACAACAGCAACAACAACAACAACAACAACAACACCTTTAAGTACCTACCGGGTAACTAGCTATCAGACTTGATCTTGGAACTTACGTTTTGTCGGCTTCCAGACTTGACGGCCGCCAGCCAGATAGATGTCCTCGCTGTCCGGCCGGGTTTCTGCTTGGGAGGGGGAGGTGAGGAGATCAGTGGACGAACAAGTTGGTAAATCGGGGGATTCATAGAGTGTGATGAGTGGTGATGGATTGAAACCTTTTTCGTTGGGGGTATATACATGGTCGTGATGAGAGGATCGATCGAATGGAGTTATGAAGTGTGAGCGCGGAGAGGACATACTGTATAATGGCGCCGGCGTGGAAGTCCCCTCCTCCCTCTTCTTCTTCTTCTTCTTCCTCTTCCTCCCTACAACCGACAACAACGTCGACAACCAGCTCGCAATGGGTAATAACTTAACCTAACCTAACCTAACCTAACCCAACCTAACTCCACACAAAAGACAGTGTCAGGTCAGATGGTTCGTGATGATGAACCAACACCTTGGCCCCCGGATGGAAAGCACGAATTATGCCCGCCCGAGAAGCGAGGAGGTGAGCACATCACCATCACCTCACCGGACAGGACAGCCCATTCCCAAGAAGAAAAAAAAAAGAAAAAAAAAAAAAGAAAAAAACCGAACCACTTCTCTTTTCTATACCATACTGTATTACCATAGGTACTTGTACCCATTGGATCGTAAAAAACCTAATATACGCTAATAACCTGACAATCTGTCCGACCTATTCTACTCAAACAAACCAAACTAAACCAAACCACACCTCTAAAGACCCAGCCAGGTATCGAATCGCTTGTTACCTTGTTACTTTATAAAAGCATTTCCGCTCAGGGGCTAAGCTAAGCTAAGCTACACTTACTCTTATCTCCCTTTCCCTCCATGTCTCTGTCTCTGTCTCTGTCTTGTCCGCTCCGTCGTCCCGTCTCCGTCTCCGTCTCTTACCCCATTCAAAGTCCACTAACAGTGTTCTGGGGATGGATCTGAAGGTGACAATCTCACTAGTGGTAACAACCCCCATCTCCACTAGAAGTAGTACGTATACATGTAATTTTTGGTCCTTTTTTGGTGGCGTTGGTGTTTGGTTCATTTTCAATCATTCTAATCGTATTCCTATTCCTATTTCTCACTCTTCTCATCCTTCTTCTTCTTCTGCTCACCACTCTTCTTCTTCCCGTCCCCATCATCCTCCTCTTCTTCCATTCTACCTACGAGCCTCCATCCAGCTACTGCTCTAACCTCACTTTCTCTCGCATTCCCATTCCCACTTCTTCTCTCATTCTCCCTGTCACGCGCCTAGCGATGCCCTGCCGCAAACCCCTGCTTACTCAAAAGCACATTAACGCTCTCCCTAGCATTACTCGTATCCCAGACACTCCCCTTCCCACCCCTCCTCCACTCGTCGCCCACCGGATCTTCGGCCGCCGCTCCAGCCCTCGTCGCCTCGCCCATGATCACCTCCAGATCCCGCTTCTGGCTGGACAACCAGTTCTTGACGAAGCCGACGGGGTCGGTGGCCATCGAAGTCAAAAAGGTGTGTTTAGCCTTGGAGTCGCCGACGGCTTGGATGAGGACCGCTAGGGACTCGTCCAGCTGATGGATTTCGCGGAGGGTTTGAGCGTAGCTAGGGTTGTGGATGAAGGGCACCAAGTGCTTCGAGCGCAGGGGATCGTCGACGGAGACGCGGATGTCGTAGATTGTAGGTTTGGGGGCGTCCGGCGCAGAATGGAATTCCTGGTCCACGCGGATGGTATAGGGAAGCTTAATGGGCGGCAACGGTTTCAAGTGGGGAGTGACGTATTCGTTCAGCTGGGGAATGTGGCCTGACTCTCTCCCAATCAACTTCTGCAGCAGGTCGTCGCACCGGAAATTGCGCTTCTCGTCGTCTTCTTGCAGCTTCATCAGCTTGATGTACTCGAACAGGCCGGCGACGGCTTCCTGGCGGGTGGCTTCGCTCATGTCGATCACGTCGGACAGCTCGGGCGAGAGCTCGTAGCGCTCCGGGTCTTCGTGCTTGTAGAGGTTGATGGTGATGTTAACATTCTCGTCCCCGTGGCGCTTGAAGGTGAGCTCGTCAAAGTCGGCTGAGGCGGGTAGGTTGGAGCCGGCGGGCGTGCGCTCGGGTTTCTTCCATTCTATCGAGGTGGTGTCGACGGGGAGACGACCCGAGGCGGTGGGCTGGTCGAAGTCGACTGTGAGGGCTTTGAAGAAGTGCGAGAAGCGATAGCGCTGGCCGGGCTTAGCGGGGACGGGTTTCGCTCCAGACTTTGTCTTTGTGTTGTCTTCGGTTGTATCCATCTTGTCCCCATCCTCCTCCTCCTTTGCCGTCTCGTCTTCGTCGTCGAGTAGTCGGCCTTCGATCTTGACGCGGTATGTGGATTCGAGGTTGGAGGGGAAGTCGAAGCTGTCGACGTTGAAGTTGTTATTTTGCCAGTACTGGTCTTCGACGGTGTTGGTGATCCAAACGCGGAGTGTCTTGTACCGCTATTAGGTGTCAGTCATGCTCAACCAAAGGCTTGGTCCCGGGATGAAAAGAGTACACACCTTTGCATTCCTGCTAACCGAGTCCACAATATCCAACCTCTTGCGACTCATGGTAGCATCCAGCCGTCTCTCGAAATCGCGTAGCTTCTTGTAAGCAACAGCGACATCGCCCTCGCCGACCAAAGTCTCCTCGACGCCATCGGGCAGGGTCTTGTCGGTAGGTTTGCGACTCCGGAGCTTAGCCAGGTGGTTGACGGCCTCGCGACGGTGTGATTCTTGTTGGATTTGCGCCTGGGTCATGGGCAGTTGGTGGTGAGCAGGACCGGCCGACATCATGGGCCCTGTGAAGAGAGAAGAAAGACCGGAGAGGTTAGTTAAATGTGTATATGTCTGACGTGATCAAGATTTGTGGTAATGCGCCCGGCGGCGAGATGGAGGAAAGGGTCAGGGTCGGACAAGCCAAGGGTCTGGTGGTCGGGTGTAGAGTAAAAAAATATCCAACTGGGAAGAAGTATCCAAGAATGAAACCGGGAAAGAAGGGAAGTGCGGTACACAAGGTTCGTCGTTCAATGCTTGTGTTCCAAGATGCAGGCAGGAGCGTGGGGTTTCGCGCTTGCAGTACGTATGTATGTTCGATGTTCGCTCTCGAACTAATCTTTCCCTTAGCTCGTCGCGAAACCTGAACCACGTTCGTTCGACCGCGGCCGACGGGGGGGCTCGGGCGGGACCCGCGACAGGACTGACGGGCGGGACCACAACTTCTTGAAGCGAGTGTGTCCAGGCACACGACGGGGACCCGGACCCAGTCGTCGCCCCCCATCCAAGTCAAAGTCCCGCTTCCCAAGACTCAAAAGACCATCGACAGGTCCCCCGTCCGTTCCCCGACGTTATCCGGGTCTAGCATTGGAAAGTTTGGAACTAGTCGCGGTGGAGCAATCTGCAAAAAGCGGAGATCTTGACGTTTATCCCACGTTTATGCATCATGTCCTCTTTCCATCATCATCATCAACTGTTTACCTTTCCCTTCCCTTTCCTTCCCTTGGCTTTGCCTTCTTTCCCTTGACACTGAATTGAAAGCAACGAGACATGAAACAAGCAAAAACTCTCACTTACCAATCCCCCCTCTCCTTGGTTGTGGGACATGATGCTGTCCTCCTCTTGGTCCCGGCCCTGGATGATGACCCGCTCCCGCTTGCGGAGGCAAAGGGACCTGTGTATGTTGCGGCGGTCCCTGCGGCGGTCCAACTTGGTGGTGACCTGGTGGTCCGGGTGGTCCTGGTGCATATCCACGGTATTGGTGCTGCAGAGGCTGCATCTTGTCTGTCTTTTGTTGTTTTGTTCTTGTTGAGACTTGTACTCGATTAAATTTCGTGTTGCGCTGCGGGAGTGGTACCAATTCAACTTGCTATCACTTCCACTTCTTTCAGTCTTCTGTATTACGTGTTCGTGTCCTCCTAGTTGTAATTATGCGACTGATTCGAACGGTGCTTTGTTATCGTTGTTGGATATGGATCGCTTCGCAATGTGGGCTCTCGAATTCGGGGGGGTCTTGTTCTTGGGTCAAGGAAGGGAAGCGCGTCGATCCGCGTCGTTTCGTTAGCTGCGGTGCGGGCGGGCGGGCTTGTCGCAGTCGCAAGTCGCAGTCGCAGTCGCAGTCCGGGCCAGCAATTGATTGAATGATAGAGGTTCAGAGTTAGGGTGGAGCCAGAAATTGTTAAGGCGTGTGGCCGAAAGTTACATCCAAGAAGTACCGCATCCACAGGGAGACTGGCATGTCACGTCTTGGCACGTGGACGGTCTAGTGATAAGGTCATGTGACACCCTTGAGAGATACCAGTTGACACTTCAATACCGCCTATTCTGATCCTGCTCCGTTTATTCTGTCCTGAAAAAAAAAACGGAAACTTGGTTCAAGACAGGTAAACATACTCCCTCGCAACTCTCTACTACCAAAAACGGGCATGATTAAAATCTAGTAATAATAGACTAGCTCGCAAGCAGCTGTAACAAAAGCCACCTATAAACAATAAATATATACGTGTATATGCCCCATAAACCCTCCACCAATTCCACCCAACCCAATGCTCACTATGACACGTCTATATTTGACTATTTGCTTTTGTTGTGATGTATGTATGTATGTATGTATGTATGTATGTATGTATGTATGTATGTATGTATGTATGTATGTATGTATGTATGTATGTATGTATGTATGTATGTATGTATGTATGTATGTATGTATGTATGTCTGTATGCATGTATGCTTTTTCCCTCCTCTGCCTGCTTTCTGCCTGCTCCTGCCTGCTTTCGTGGTTATTGACCTTCGCTCGTAGAGTTGTAGGCAGCTAAACCCATTTAACGCCCGCCGAGTGACCTCCGTACCAGAGAAAAAAAAAAAAAAGGTCAAGAATTACTGAACCAAACCGATGGAAAGAAGCAAAAAGAACCGCAGCGGAGGCAAAAAAAGAATAACATGTGGATGTATATACGCTGTTGTGCGAATGCAGTTCGTTATCCATGCCACCTCCCCCTCGGTTTCTCTTCGCTGATGAAGAAAAAAAATGTTCAACCTGTGACTGTGACTGTGGCAGACAAGCTTGCCTGGGCTTCAACACCAACGAGGGTCAGCTTTGTCCGCCTTCCTCCTCCTCCTCTTCTTGATGATCTGTCCGCATGCATGCCTTTGAACACGATCCGCCTCTCAACAGTCTTCAAAAAACAGCGTTCGAATCGCAATGCCTTTCATCCAATGTTTGTTTTGTTGATTGCATGTACAAGGTGTGAACAGTATTAGAATTTCGTACCTTCTCCCCATCTTTCGCTGCCTTGGCTGTCTTCGCTGCTGCTGACTGACTGACTGACTGACTGACTGACTGCCGCCGCTGTCTGCTTCCTGTCTTCTGCTGCTGCCTCTATTTGTTCCTTCCATCGGATAGAATCTTCACCTTGGTTCGTCATCCACCTCCTCCTCTTCTTCCAACCAAGGTCAACCACAACTGAACCTTCAAAAAGCAGCCCCCAACCCATTCTTGGACTGCCTCCGACTAAACCGATTGCGCTTTGTAACACTGCTGCTATCATCCAGGCTCGCCTGACTCTTAGTCAGCTGATTGCGGCCCGATCGATCACTGATGCTGTACCCCCCTTCTCCGCCACTGTAGTTCCCATGTCCCCTTCCATTATGAGGATGCCCACCTCCTCCCCCGATATTCACCATCGAACTCGCCGGGCTGGACGACATGGACATGTCTCCAAAGTTGTCGTTGGAACCTACCAGGTTTTGGGAAAGCGCCAGGTCCTTGGCCCGCTCCAGCGACTCGATCCACTCGTCTACTGTGGACTTGCTGCTGCTGCTGCTGTTGGCGCCGTCCCTTCCTGCTCCTCCTTCTGATAATTTGTCTTTTTGTTGTTTTTCCGAGGACTTGGGTTCTTCAAAGGTGTAGTGTACGCCGCCCTGGATTTGGGGTGTCCTTGAACATTAGCATCAATATCGATATCACCTGATGAAGAGAAGCATTCTACGGGAAGGGGAGGGCTGCTGGTAGTTACTTACCGTGTCGACACACCAAACCGGCTGGCCCTTTGCGTCGATTTGTGTTTTCCACGTGCAATCCGAAGCCAGAAGCGAAATCTCCTGCTTCGCCTTCTTCTCCTCTCCGCCGGCTGGCGCAAACACGATGCGGCCGCTCGAGGTGACCATGACGAGACGCTGTCTCTTCTTGGTAGTGCTGCCGCCAAAGAAGCGAGCCAGCTTCTTATGCCCTTCTCCGCCTTCCTTGCCGTGTGGGCTGTGCGGTATCGGCGACGACACGACCATCAGGTCGCCCAGCTTGAGGATGCGCTCGTTGTTTTTGGTCAGCACGGGTGACCAGTCAAGATCCAGTTGCGTAGGAGGCGGTAGTTCGGTGATGATCCTAGCAGGTCGGTTGACGTTATTGGCCGGCCCCCCTTGAGTGGTGGTGCCTCTTGTTGAGCTTGGGTTGCCCATGGGCATAGGGTGATTATGATTCGAATTCGACCCACCTCCGCCCAAGTGCATCATTTGCGGTTGCTGCTCCTGGGATCCCGGTACGTAAGGCCTCAACCGCGGTGCCTTCATCCTCCACAGCTCCTTGCCAAACGGATGTCCGGCAAAGAACTCGTGCTTCTTGATGTGCTCGACCGTGAAGCGCTGAGCAGGATCCAGCACGAGACATCGTTCTACCAAATCGCGCGCGGCGGGTGGGAAACCAGGCGGGAATTCGTACTCGAGTTTAACGATCTTCTGGAAGGTTAGATACTCGGTCCCTGCCTTAAAGGGCGGCCGGCCGGCGAGGAGTTGGTAGACGATGCATCCAAAGGCCCATATGTCGCTTGCTGTGCTCGCCGACTTTTCCGTCAGGAGTTCTGGGCTCACGTATTCAGCCGTACCGACGAACGATGCCGCTCGCTCGTCATCCTCGCCACTCTGCCCCGGTGTCTCCTCTGGTGGTCTGGGATCTCGAGGGTCTCGCAGTAGCTTGGCAGTGCCAAAGTCTGTGATCTTGACGTGCATCTGTTCGTCCAGGAGCACGTTCTCGGGCTTCAGATCACGGTGGATGACACCTCTCGAGTGCATGTAGTCGATCGCGTCCAATATTTGAGCGCCATAGAACCTTGTGCATTCCACGTCGAACGTCCCCGTCTTCTTCAGCACGCCCAACAGCTCTCCGCCAGTACATAGATCGAGAACGTAATACAGAGAAGTCTCGTCCTGGAACGTGTAATACAAGCGGACGATACCGGGGTGCTCCGTAAGCCGGTTCAGCGTGTTCTTCTCGATGTTGACGTATTTGATCTTCTTCTCCTTGATGATGTGCTTCTTTTCTAGGACCTTGACGGCGTATTCTCTCAAGGTTTGGCGATCGGTCGCAAGGTAAACCGTGCTATAGGAGCCCTCTCCCAATATCCTTCCAAAGGTGAAGTCGCGCACTCCTTTCTTGACCGGCTTCATCGTCACCCTCCCGTCGGCATCCACCTCTCTCCTAACGCCGACTGCCGCGCCCCTGTCTTTCCATTCCTCGCTGCTGGTGGAGAGCATGGGTGGTACTTCTCCCAGCCGCGATTCTGACGTATAGGTGCCCGGCGCGGCTACAGGGATACCCGGGATCTGAGAATATCCGCCTCCAACCCCGCGTGAGCTCCTCCTAGGAGGCAACGCGCCGTTGGGATCGACGCCGCCCATGGGAGGACCGGGACCGGGCCGGCCTTGGTGGTAGGATCGACTCGGCTCTCGTGTAGGAGCACCAGGGGGCGCACGCCTAGAGTTGCTCCTCGAAATGGTCGGCACACCGTATAAAGAAGTCCGGGAAGTGTCGGTTGTGATTTCATTCCTCAGCTCGTTCCGTAGGTCCCCATAACCATGCCCGTGTACATGTCCATGGTATCCTCCCCGCTGCGGATCGACCTCCATTGACTGTAGTGCCCCTCCGGTATTAGGTCTCGAGTTTGGTGGCCGATTCCCATTTCCTGCCCCTTGCAATTGTTGACTAGTCGGAGAATATCCGCGGGCCGTGAGGTTGTCTTGGGCGTTCTTGAGGATCGCGGCGGCGGATTCGTATGTATGGGGCGGGCGCTGCGGGGGGTCTTGAGGGGTAACCTGGCCTTCTAGGTCCAACGGTGTCCGCTGAGAAGGAGGCTGTGCAGGCTGAGAAGTCGTCTGGGGAGCATTGTTCGTCGTATCTTGATGGCTCGAGGAGGACTGATTGGCGGGAGCATCGGGGGTTGTCTGTTCGTTCTCTGCGGAATTGACCGAGTCGTCATCGTCGAGGTTGGCGATTCGTAAGCCGCCAAGCGCTTGGGACAAGCTGAAGTCTCCGTTCATTGTGTTAAGGGGCGACGCCGCCAAGCGAAGGATGGGCTGAATACTCTATGGCGACGGTCGTATGGAAACCAAGCTATGAACCACCAGGGCTATGCATCAAGCATATAGCTGGTGGAGTGTAATGTCGTGGCGGAACCGACGAGGAGGGTCGAGTACAATGTTCGGTCAAGTGCGATCCCGGCGTCAATCGAAGCGGTCGATGGCTCGGGGTAAGGAGATGCTGAAGAGATCGTGTGTAGGGTATGTTGGAAGGATGAAAAGCGTCGGTAGTGGTCTGACTGCCCTCGACTCTGGCTTTGGACTCTGTAGAACTAAACCCTGCCTGTCAGATTACCAGTTCGGGTGTTGGGTGTTGGGCGTTGGAAGAGGAGGCAGTGGCAGTCTGGCCGAGTGCTGGTAGCCGCGCTGGACTAGGATGGAACAAGGAGATGAGGGTACCCTGGGAGCAGGGGGGGGGGGGGGGGGGGGGGGGGGGGCGGGGGGGGGGGGGGGGGGGGGGGGGGGGGGGGGGGGGGGGGGGGGGGGGGGGGGGGGGGGAGGTTCGGCACGGGGGACCGCGATGGTGGTTTTTTTTCTGGGAGGTGCGCTGGCCAAGCTGATGCAAGGCCACGACTGCGGGTTGCGGTGCGGGCAGTGCGGTGCGTTGCGGTGATGCGAACGGTGCAGTCGGGAGGCAGAAGAAACAGCAATATGAATGCGGATGGGGTGGAGGTTTAAAGTTGAAGCCAAACAAAGTTCCAGGTAGTAGAACTATAGAGTACAGGGTACGTACCGTTTGTGTGCCTGTGTCAACTTCAACCTGTTGAGGGAGACAATCGGGGCGGCCAGTCGGTCGCTGCTAAGGTCGATCGGGGGGGTTGAATGGGTTGAATGGGTTGAATGGGTTGAATGGGTTGAACGGGAGTCTATGGGACCGCCGGTGATGGTCGGGGATAGAAGTCGGTGAGGGTTTCCAAGTTGCCAGTTCTCTTCTGTTTCTTCTGCCAGTCCAGCTGCAAGTGCAAGAGGGAAAATGGAGACGGCTAAGTAGTACCTCTAGACACTCCCAGGGTAGTGTAGCTGAACTGAACTGTGCTTCCACTTTCCAACTCGCGCGCGTCGACGGATGGAGTCCACGTCCCAAACCGAAACTGAAGTGTTCCTTGAATGGATATGTGAGTGGTTGAGAAAGAGAACAATTACAGTAAAGTGTCGAATCAATCAAGTCAAGCTCGCATCCATTCTCTTGACTTGACAGAATCCACCTTTTCTAGGCTCCCGCTAGCGAGGTATACGACAGTCCATCAAATACGGTGGTGGATGGGACCTGCTGTCACCTCTTATTTCAGGCGGCCAGACGGCTCCGCCAAAATCCACTCTTGCGGCGTCACTCTCCGGCGACTGGTGTTGGGAACTTCCTTGGGATCCATCTTTAACCATGACGCGCACGACTCTTGTGACCCTCTTCCTCTTCAAAGGGATGCGAGATGCTCATGCACAGAGACATGGAAGCCGACAAGGAAGATGTTACCGGCCACTTGGGAAGGCACAGGCATCTCTAATCATAGTACACTACCGCAGGATTGACAAGCGCTGACAGGGCTATCCAATGTGCCAATGTCCAACAAATGCCTTGGAAATCGACAGAAAAAGGTGATTGCCGGTTATCTCGGTACTGCCTTTTTTAATCAACGCTTCGGCCACGGTACGAAATTAGCGATTCGAGGTGATGATGCTGATGCCAGAGAGATCCATCATGAAGCTTGGACCCTTCAACTGGATTGAAGTTTGGTCTAAATGTTAAAAGAAACCGTGCTCCCGCATAGATTGGGACGGGAGGTGCGTTAACGCACTCCTGCGTTAGCTGCCGCTTCGACATGCACACTACATCCGGGCCTTGCGTGGGATGACTTGGATGGCAGATAAGAGAATTTGCTACTCGCTGAAAGAGGTCTTGGATTCACCCATCTCTTGAGAACAAGAGCAATGCTGGAGAGCTTGTTTCGCTGTCATCAGACGTCTCCTCCGTCGTCGAGTGGTGGAATGCCCATCGTAAATTGTTAGTGCATGGTTTGCTTAGCAGACTTGGCAACTCGACCATATTGAACGCCTTCTCTGACCCCGCCTCCCTTGTCTCGTGTAGAGATGCTGACAAGCCTCAAAGGATGGACTGAATTGATCTGAAAAGTACCGATACAGGATTATCATTTGGTCTGCTCTCGTGCAACTTCTCGTTTACCGGTAGTTTGAGAATCTGATGTTCTTACACTACAACAGTTTTGGCCTCAACCTTCCAGGTTCTTCTATTCCAGGGGCACAAAGACAAAAATACATTTGATTTTGGGGGTGAAACCGTCGAGTCATGAAGATGAATGGCTTCTTGAATGCTCTCTTGCTACCACCTCTACGGCTAGGTCGTTTGCCACAATGACCGGAAGTCGTCAGGACCTTCCCCAGCTTTGTTCGCTTGGCGATTGCCTTCTCGTACTTACCTCCATAAGGACGGTTCGCGGGACCATGCCAACCGACATCTTTCGTGCTTACTTCCTAAACCACCCTCGATAGCACTTCTTGTAAGGAAAGAGCCGGACAGATCCAGGACGGCAACATGACGTCTGAACCAGTAAAGACGAGCCTTCAACGTCCTCCTCATAACCTCCAACCTAGACTCCTTTCGAGATTGTGATTTTTTTTTCCCTTCTGTTTTTTTGACGACAACGACCTTATCAGGTAAACCCAGCACCGCCCATCATGCTCCGTCTCCGACCTACCGTCCTCGCCTTAACAATGGCAGAGGTGAAAGAAGTCGAAGACCGCCGCAGGGGCTACCGCCGGGTCAGCAGCAAGAGAAAATGGCGCTTCTGCACACGCGCCTCTGAAAACGCGACGTCGGTAGCCTCATCCCCATCGTTGCCGGACTACAGCGACAGTGATGAGGAGACAGACATCCCCGATCATGAAAGTGCAGAACAACCTGTCCAGCTCCCCGTTTTACCAGCCCGCTTCCCTGAAGAGCAGACCGAAGTGGTCCCCACTGCCCGGCCGCCGTGCCCCGATGTCTCCTTTGACCAAGGTAACTGCGAGCAGTCTGTTGATGGTGCTGCAGATGAGCGTGATCTTGACCAGCAGCCCCAAGCTAGCTCGTCTCGAAGTCAGCTGCCTATTAGAACGCCAAGGTCCGGCCGAAGAATTGGGAGCAACATTCGATCGCCAGCCCAAAGCTCGGTTGGCCAGACGGTTGCGAGCCAGGAAACGACACCACGGACTGGGACGTCGTCTGCTCGCCGTAGCAACAGAGGCGGGGCCCGTACCTTTGAGCAATTCGAACTCTCGTTCCAGAATCTGACCATCAGGACCCGGACGGCCACTCCCTCCTCTGCAGCAAATCCCGCCTCCGCATCTTGTCCCGGTGAGGTAAGTAGATAGCATGACTTTATGGATATCCGTTCAGCTTGACTAAGGGTCATTGCCAGGGCACGACCCCAAATGCTAATGGAAGCCAGCGTCGGGACGGCACCCTTCGTGCTACCCCGGACTCACATGCCACAACTTCAGAGTCCCAAACACCGTCTTCCTTCGTCCGTTTGACCAGAAGCATGACCGCCGCTCTTCCCCGTCACGGTAGCTCACCCTCTGAAGGCTTAGAGCGTCTTGCCAGCAGCAGAACCCGTACCCCAGCTGCCGCCTCACCCACCAGCGTCAGCACCAGCAGCACCCGCCCTGCACCGGTCATCGAATCCCCTACCACACCATCTCGCCAGCCCGTAACGACGCCCAGACCGCCCGCTACCACTCCGGCTAGGACCCCCGCAACGTTTCGGGTCTATAATGACTCCCTTCCCGCGTCCTCACAGCCTCGGACACCGCAGAACTTGCCCGAAGCAAGGCATCAGAGTCGACTACTCCGACAAGGGGCGTATACGGTTCCTGCCGGTTGGCGGACATCATTCTCGCAGGAGCAGAGGACGCCGACGACTAGTCGGGCGCAGAGGCGATTGAGACATGGGGGCAGAAGAGAGCCAAGTCCGCAGGGACTGAGGACGCCCGGGATGGTGGGATTGTATGGAGGGACGGAGAATCATACGGATGATGGGGTTGTGTTTGTTGATGTTAGGGGTGAGGGTGGTAATGTGGAGGAGACGGCGCCTCTGGCGCATTTGTGAAGTGGAAGCTTGAAGAGGTTGAAATGAGATGTGATGAAGAGACTCTGGTGGCTCTATGATGAAAGAAGTCGAGTTTGCTAGCTTAGGGAATGTAGTTGTTAGGGTGGGTGGTAAGATGAAGAATGAGGTAATGGCTTGGCAGTGTTGGCGATGGGTAATGTGTGGTTAATGCACCGTGATGGCATTGTTATCAAAGAGGACAGGACAGTCCGCCACTCGTTGGAACTGTCTCTTGAACCGAAGCTCTATCGTGGTTAGATAGATTGTTTGTCGTTGATGGATACAATAAAAATACACTTATAAAATAAGGGATCATCATGGTGAACTCCACAACCTGCGTGATCGTCCATCATCGACCAGCCAGCAGTCCTGACATGGCTCGCTCTTCAGGGTTCTGTCTCCATTTTGTTACGTCGTGGGAAGCAAAGTGGGCAACCAAGGCGGTGCAATCGCGCAAGTGAGGCTGGTTGGTGATGGAGGGTGATGTATAAATGAATGAACAGGGACATGATTTGCAGGAAAGGGCTGTGTGTTTCGAGTCAAGTCGAGCCGAGCCGCCCAGTTGTGTGAGATCTTGCGGGAGGAGACAGGATGGAGGGACGAAGATGGGAGGGATGGACAGATTGACAGAGAGGACGGGAGCGAGGAGCTCTCGGTCAAGGTTCGGTTACACGACACAACTTGCACAACTCTGTTATGTGTTGCACAATTGGGGGAGCTTATCAGGCGGTCTGGGGTACGAAGATACCTGCGAGGATGGTGCACGGACAGACTCTGAAATGGCGTCTGCTCGGCCGGCAAGTGGTCAGCTGACCGAAAGCTGCAAGAGGAAGGGGTGGGAAAATTGAAAGAGGCCCAGAAGCGTCCCAGATCATTGGCTGATGCGGCTGGAGGGCGTCGGAAAACGGACGCAGGGGTGTAAGATTTCCGCAAGCAAAACGGAAAGTGCGAAAGTGGGGAAGCCCGCAACTGAAAGAGTGGAGCCATTCACGGGACACGGGATTCAGTCGGTTTGATGGAATCTGCCGCCCGGCCTCACCGGGGGAAAAAGCGAGACGGGCTCTGACGGTACACGAGCCATCTTCCTTCTCACGGCGGCACAGGACGACCAGGCTCGCCAAATGGTGTGAAAAGATGGGCGTGCACCGGTTATCACTAACAGCTGGCTTATTGCCATAGTGAAGCGTACTGTTAGTGCTACTGGCTATGCACACCCCATTCTTAACCACTTTTGGCTCGGTGACATTTTGGATCGCGTTTCGAAGTGGGGACGGCCAACGCGGGCCTGGCTCCTCCAAAAAAAAAAAAAGCGAGGCGGGTTGCCGGCCACCCTTTTCTGTTTTTGTGAACAAGGGGGCAAACCGCCCGCCCTAGAAACATTGTCTCCCAGTCTAACCGGATTCGGAGCTATGAGATGTTCCGCAAGAAAACTGCCCCGGGCTTCTTCTGCCCCAGAACCAACAAGCCAATGAGATGTCCTGCTTTAGCTATGGCCCGCTTTATCCTCCGAAAGCCAATTGGAAATCGAACAGGCAATTGCCGCACCCTGGCGTTGCTTGACGGTTCCTGGCGCGATGTACCTGAGCAAGTTTGTACCTATGTACCTGCACTGGCTGCCCGCGGCCTGTGCTGCCGGCAATGCTGCTGTCGGTCGGTCATGGCGTCCTGACCAATAGCCGGAAAGAATTGACAGATGCTGGCAAGTGGCATCGAAATCTCTCCCGTCCGTGCCAGCCGGCAGCTGTGCGCCTGTCAGCTCGATTGCCTTTTCTGTCTGCCTTTCTCGTGCCATGCACACAGTCGCCAGTCTCTTGCAGTCTCGCACCCTCGCGCGCCTCCAGCTTCCACACACATTTCCACACAATGGACCATGGTCCACGGTCCGCGTCCACGACCTCCAACGCTCCAGGATGGCCTGGGGTCTGAGGTCTCGCAGGTCCCGGTCTTCTGCCTCTCTTTTTGCTCTCCCACATTTCGCCGCCTGCATCCCCATCCATCCCCATCCCTCACACACAGTACCTGCTACCTTCACGTTTCTACTTCCTCTTCCATCTCTTCCACTTCTGTGATCTGATTGTCCTCGGATCCCCGTTCCTCTCTCCATTCTTTTTTCTACACACCCTCCTCCACCACTTCCCTCTTCTTCCGTCCCATCCTCTTCCTCTCTTTCCTTCCTCACCACTCTCACTTATATCTACCTCTACCGTCCTCCACCAACACCACCCTTCCTGATCACGAGGCTCCCAACAATACTATAAGACCTCCCTCCCGTCCTCCTCCTCCTCGTCGTCTCCTGCAGGTCACGTCCAGCCTGCTCGTCTATCAACCATCCTTACTCTGGCTTATACCAACCAACCTTGGCGCCAGCTTATACCATCACTTACATCTTACCTCGTAGGACGTCAAGTCCTCACCTCCCATCCACGACACCTCATCCTCCCTCTTCTGGCCATCTACATTAACAACCTCCGGCCAATCCCTTCTTCTAGACGCTGTCGTCTACACTCAGATTCATAGCACCGCGCGTCTGATCTGACTAGTGTCGGATCACCTGCGACTTACACGCCCTCGCCTTAGACATTTACCGAGTGCTGAACAGGTACCACCCATCATGCCGTCTTTCGACCGCTACTACGCCTCGTCGCCCGTCGTCACCATGCCAGCACAGGTCGCCCACAACTTCTCGTTTGGCAAGTCCTACCTGGACCAACAAGCCTCGCTCAGCCAGCCCGTCTCATGGCCGCAACTCCTCCGCACCTGCTCCGCGGCCGGCCGCAAACGCTCGCGCGATGAAGCCGCCGTCAACCTCGATCCTCCCGAGAAGATTGTTGAGCCCGTCATCCAGGAGTCGGAAGACGAATGGGTCTACGGCCCCGGAATGACCCTCATCAGAAGGACAAGCGGATATGTCGCAGATGCCAGCAGCCAATCCGGCACCTGGGTCGACGAGAAGGCTGCCGTCGAAGCGGCGCGCAAGTCGGAAGAGGCTCTCAGCTTGCAGCAACAAATGTCCCAAGAAAGACCATCCCTGCGCAGCCACAAATCGCAACGGCTCGATGTTCGCTCCTCCAACAGCAATCCCACCAGTCGCGGCGGCAGCCCATTGCGCGACACAAGCAACCCAATGACCGCCTCATCGGATTCGTTGGCCGGCCCCATTGTTGACGACTTCACCGTCCATCTCGGCATCGGGTGGGCCCGAATCGGCGAAAATATCCAAGTCGCAGCTCGTGGTTGGGCGCGCTACATCGAAAACCACTACCCCGTCACCAATGCCAAGATCCTGTTGGAAAGCCGTGGCCTGCAGGCGTACCTGGTTGAGGCTACCGAAGGGTACTTTCTATTCGCCGAGAACCTTCGTCAAGGGCGACTTGTCAGCAAGACTGCCGACGGCATGCTTCAAAATCTCAAGGGAACACCGCCTGTTTTCGATGGCCCTGTCACAATGGATGCCTCTCAAACGACCAGGCCCACCAATGCTGGCCCATCTATCTTTGATGTTGCCAGCGAGATGGACATGAGCTAGAGCGTTACATGATTGCGTTCTTCTTTCTTCAATCTTGGATTTGGGGTGTTTTTCTGTGGTTGATTGGCGTTACTGGGGACTGGGCGACATGCGTTTGGGGCGTTGATTGGCGAAACGACAAAAGAGGTCACGACCGGCATGGCCAATGCATGGCTTAACGACTTGCCAGCGATTCGATTATTCTGCGATTCTTATGATCAATATCTTTCATCAGAACTGACTTTCAGTGATTTTTTTTCATTTTTTTTTTATCTTTCATGCAAACGGTTTACGAGGTTATTCTTTTCCAATTATGTGTTTCCGGTTCAACTCTTTTTTCTGGTTCCCGACAAACGATTCGGCGGCAAATCCGGGGTACTTTCTGGGGGTTTCATGGAACGAGCGGGCGACATAAGCGAACGCGCAACGCCAACGCGAACTGTATCTGTAAGAATAGAAGTTCAAAAACAAATGAAGTTAAGACCAAGCAAGCAAGCAAGCAAGCAAGCAAGCAAGGTTGTCGTGATTGGTTTCTTGGTTGTTTATGCAAAGAAAAAGCTGGTGAAATTATTTGGCGGAAAGACCAGGCGGTGAGTACGATAAGACAAGCGAGCGGATCCCAAGCTCGAGCTTCGTCTTCTTCAGAGCTTCAAAATGCCAAGTGAAGTTCGATTGCTTTGCGAGCGCGATGCATCCACAAGTTGATGTCAGTGGTCTTGTCCTTCCTTCGTTGTCCTTGCCATTGGGATCCGATCAACCTCTTCCCCACGTTGAACCTCAACGCAATCGCGGAACATTGTAAGGTTCTTAGTTACAAAGTTTTCGGAAGATTGGATGAATGACCCTTTAAAGGCTATCTTTGCGTGTCCGCTGCTTTCATCTCTCCTGTGCAGTGAGTGTGCTCGGATCACGGTGCTAAGACGACCACCACGCGATGAGGATCGGCCCGTCGACGACGGCGACCATCACCACCATGCATACTCGTAGCTGTTCATTTCATCCGATCTATTTCCGAAGCTCTGGTTCTTCGCTTCGAGACAATTGACAGCCTCCGGAGGCAGCTTCGATGGAAAAGACTTGATGAGATGCGAGGAGATGGGTGTGCTTTTGATGGCGCTGGGTCAAAGCTCCAGCCAGATTGACCATGTAGACAGGGCAGTTACTGCACTATCATCACATGGGTAAACTATGTGGTAGTTTAGTTAGGACGGAATCTGAATGTTCGTGCATCCTTATCTTATCGCATCCTTTCACGCTGGACGACAGCCGGGCGACAGTTCCGTTGACTTTGACAATGCAGCGACACCAACCCCTCAGATACACAGAAAAAGACAGAATAAGACAAACATTTTATCCCTCCCTTACATCCTCTCCTTATGTTCTTTCAAAGGGTACTCGATCTTCCAGTTTCGGCCGCCGCAAGCAGAAAAAGGAGTTGGGTGTGGATGAACCTGTCTCAAAGAAAGGAACCTATAAAAGCGTTGTGCGTCGGACGGGACGGGATAAGCCACTGGACTGCTGGACTCGGAGGGTGGACGACCTGACTGACTGGACGGCGGGGAGGGGGGATGCGGGTAACCATGCATTCTCCGAGGGACGGGAACCTCATTGTTGTAAAGTGGGAGAGACAAAGAGAGGACTCGAGTCTTGCAGAAAAATAGAGGGGTTCGGAAGGAGATACCTATCTCTCATTGTACCTAGCTAATAGTGACAAGTTACATTAACAGTTGGATAATAAAGATGGACGTTAGTAGTGCGTAACAAGCGGGAGTTGGGTTGTAAGTCGCCCTTCCCATCTCGACCAACACACCAGAGCTCCGCCGACAAACATAAAGAAACCGCTCCAACCCATCGAAGCTTCAAGATAAAAGAAAACGCGACTCGACACCCGACGGGCCAACCTGCTTTCTTTTCAAAGAAAAAGGCTACAGGTCGCGACGGGATGTGAGGCAATGCTCGCGACATCGTCGTCGGTTGCCATGCGCCATGCGCCGCCATGCCTGCGAACGATCGCGGTGTGGTGCGCTGCAGGTTGCCTCGTTGAGACCTTGCTTTGCATTGGCCGAGAGCTTGAGCGTAGAACTGTTTTCGTTCGGGACGTCAACAAGAAGAAAGCAAAACAAAACAAAACAGGAAGAAGAAGAAGAAAAGGATCTCCCTCTGGGGAGATTCTATGCATAGAAATCCTTTGTCTGGCTTCGAGGTTTCCTGACCTCTTCTTCCATACCTCCTAAAGTGGGGATGTCGTGAACAAAGACCGACTTCAATTCCAGCTCCACCTTCAGCTCCAACCGGGTGAACTACGACCAACAATCTTATGCCATCGTAACATTCATTCAGAACATTTTTCCAAGTTGTATACTTTAACCCTCTGTTAAAGTATCCCACCAAGCGATTGAACCTTTTTGCTTCGACTTTCACGCCCAGTCCCCTTCAAATCTTCAAGCTACGACTTCAACTGCGCTGCGCGAAAGGTGCCAGTGTCAGTGTCTGAGAACCGAAACCAGCTCTTCACCACCACCAATCGTTTGTTATCCTCTTGACCACCCACACCAAAGACAAGACAACCATTCACCACTTCGAACCACTTCGAACCATTCCATCGACTCTGATTGATTGGCCCCTGGCGACTCAAACTGAACTCTTCAACCAAGCTTATCGTTACGGCAGCAGTCCTCCTGTCAATTGCATTCGACAGCAGCAGCAGCAGCAACAGCAGCGGGAATCTCGGTGTCAGTTTGAGTGGTTGCAGCAACAGGACCACAACCACCACTCCGACTACGAATAGCGAATAACGAATAGTTAGGCAGTGGGTGGTATTTCCCCTGTGGCGATATCGCCATCGTCTTCCACTTCAACGGACCTCGACTACCTACACGACAAGCTACGGTTCAAAGGACACAGCCGACACAGCCTCGACCGGACATCACAAGCCTTGACAAGCTCAGCTGTAGGTATAGTGGCCCCTGTGGCCGTGCCGGTGCCGGTGCTCCAAAAGAAGCTTCCATTTCAGGTTTTTGTACGAACCGAACGCAGGGGTGTCTTCCAAGAAAAACACCTGAACTGCCCCTGGCGTTTTTTTTTGGTGTCTTTTCTTTCCCTTGTCGTTGAACCGCCTTGAGAGATCTGTAAAAGCACCGCACTCATCTGATTCACCTGAACACTCACTGGACTGGCGATTTGCCCTGGATTGGATGCAACGTCTTGCGCCGGGCGGTACTGTACCTGGTCTTGTTCCTGTTTTTGATTCTGCTCTGCTTGGTCTTTTCTTCTTCCCTCCCGTCCTTGATCTTGCCCCTGCAGCTCTTTTCTAAACCTTCTTTTCCCTTGCCGAATCTCACTTTTGTTTGCGTGTTTTTTTTTTTTTTTTTTTCATTTTCTGTAAAGGCACATACGAGACGACGACGACGACGACGACGAGACGAATCGAAGCAAGAGAGAGAGAGGAAACACAACACGCATCGCATCGCATCGCAACGCGTACAACCGCACACAAAGTTCTATAGACAGCGGCGGACCAGGAACTCACCGTGTCACCCAACGGTAGCTGCGATTGCGATAGAGAGAAACCAGCCTCCTGCCCGCATGCATCTGACGCTCGCAGCATTGACCCCTCAGCTTCTTTAAGAAACCAACCACCCCGGCGGCGGCCCGGCAGCCAGCTGTCCATCCATCGTTTCGACCAATTCGACGCTCACCACTCACAAGCCAAGCGGGACGGCGACGACGACAAGGAATAAAGTGAGGCAGCCCAGCCTAGGGAAAGAGGGTCGGGAAAAAAAAAGAAGAAAAAGAAGAGTTGGATTTTGCATTACTGGAGAGGCAGAAGGAAACTGAATTTCAGGAAACAAAAAGGAACATTGCAGTGAAAGGGGTCCACAACCCAACGAGTGTTGCGCTTCCAACTGGCGCGCATCCACTGACGCATCTCCCCTCCATCGGGCCAGGCGACGGACAGCGCATCAGATACGCTCCGCTCCGCATTGCAACTCGACAAAAGTTCCATGGTCGCGCAATACGGGTCCGGGCCCGGCGCTGCTGCTGCCGGCCTTGGTGTTGGCTCGCTTGGAGTCGGCGGCGGCGACCGGGATGTGTCGACACTGGCGTTACGGGGACCATCCTCGGTCGTGGGCGGCGCTGGTGGCACCGGCGTGCGGGCGACACACCGGGACAGCTACGGCCACCACGGCCACGGTCACGGTCACCACAGTAGTAACAACAACAACAACTTTAGCTCGTCGACCTCGTACGTCTCGTCGCGAACCCGAAGATATAACCGCTCCCACGCCGGCGGCGCTTCGTTCGTCCCGCAAAACGAGTTTCCCATCTTCAGCCACAGCGGCGATGTCGAGATCGTCGTGCGCGTCCCCTGCGGACTTGAGAACCGATACCTACTGCATCGACATATTTTGACGAGGTGTTCGGGCTTCTTCGAAGCCAGCACCAGCCAGGAATGGTCGCGCGCCCAGACGGTTTCAGGAGGAGTACCAGAGTTGCCCGCGCCGGGCGGGGCATCGAAGGGTGGGTGCGGGAACGTGGCAGAAACAGGAACAGTAGCAAGGACGACACAGGACTCAACCCCCAAAAAGCGATGGCGATACGAACTCGACACGGGCACCGACGACAACGACATCCCCATGCTCGTGCAAAAGGAAGAGTCCTCCCCACCACCAATACTGACACCCTCCGGCCCTCCACCAACCCAATCCTCCATCTTCGGCAACGGCTCAGGGTCAGGGTCCTCAGGAAGCCGACACCGCAGCAACAGCCAAAAATCCACCCACCACCAATCCAACTCCTTCTTCCGCTCCGTCGCCAACCTCAGCCTCTCCCACTCTTCGCAGCGTCAATCCCACCACCACAACCCTCCCTCGGCAAGGGAAGAACCCTCCCAAGCAGACCTCGACCTCCTCCGCGACTACGACAACCTCTTCCGCATCATGTACAACTACCCGCCCACGCTCGACCCCATCTCTTTGCCCGACGCCTACGTGCAATGCAAGTCTCTCCTGCAGCTAGCAGACCAGTACGATGCTCTCGCGGTCGTCGGGCCGCGGGTGGATCACCACTTGCTGCAGTTCCAGTCGCGGCTGTGGCGGCAGATTGCTAAATACCCCATCTCCTATCTGCGGCTGGGCTATCTAGCCAGGAGCAAGGTCATCTTCCAGGAGGCGCTGATTCACGTTGTGGGCCAATGGCCCGCGGGCGAACGGTCGATAAGAGCAGCGATGCCCGAGTCGGTGGTGGATATCATTGAGGATAAAGTCGATGAGCTCGAAGAGGTCGTTTCACGGGTGGAAGCAAGATTATTCCGGTTAGGCGTCACCGGACGCGGAGGAGAGCGCGTCGGACCGGGAAATGGTTACGTCGATTGGCTAGCCGTTAGTCTTTTCCGCGAATGGCTCGCAGAAAACACCTCCCCTCCCCCCTCGGCCGACTATACCTCCTCCACCAAACACCACAACCCACCAGCCATCCCCGAACGAATCCGCGGCGGACACGGACACCGTTCCAGCAGCAACAACGTCCCGGGAAGCGGAAGAACAAGACACAATAGTTCCTCCAGTGGCTCAGCATCAGGCTCAAACTCGGGCCCCCGAGGCGACCCCTACGCAGCAGCAGCACCCAACGCTACACCAAGTCACCTCTCAACAACCTCCCTCGCCACTTTAGGCCGCACTTTTCGTCTGTTGGGCGGTTCGCCGAAGGAATACCTCACCCACGACGACTGCAAGCGCTTTCTCAAATTATCACCTGAATTATACAACAGGGACAATCTGAGGAGGTTCGAGAAGAGGATTGAGGAGCTGAAAGCGATGGCGAGAGAGGTGGTTAGGCCTTTGATGGGGAGTGGATTGGAACTGGAGATATCGGGAGGGGGAGGAGTTGGGAAAGAAGGGGGTGGTGGTGGTGGGGGACATGGGGGAGCGGGAGGTGGTGGTGGTGGTGGTGGTGGGGGAGGGGGGAGTGTGCTGGGTTATTTAACTTGTACGACGGTTTATGATCGGGATTTACCTTGGATGAGTTATGAATGATGAGATGGAGGAGGAGTGGTGAGATGAGCATAGGCTGGGATGATGGGATGGGTACAGACAGATGGTTTTTTTTTTTTTTTTTTTTTTTTTTTTTTTTTTTTTTTTTTTTTTTTTTTCCTGTTCTTTTTTTTTTTTTTGGGCGCAACGTTGGTTATGGAAGACGTAAGGATTTGGGCGGATGTTGGATGGTTGGATGTTTGGACAGAGAGACCTGGCGTCTTTTCTTTATACCCCTTTTTGTTTTTTTGTTATGCTTTTCCAATTCTGTTTGCTTTCCCAAATACCAGTTTTTGTCTCCTCTTTTTTGGCATCTATGTTGAACGATATATGATGGCATGTACACGTCTGAGTTGGAACGACATAATGAGGACATGTTCGTATATAGCACGCTTAAGAGCATTTGAATGTGAAGGATAACCCATACTCTAAAGCATATCAATGATAGACACCACTGATTGAGACGGCGAATGATCAAAGTTCCTTTTTAATCATTTAAGATGCCCAGAGTAATTCGCATAATGTACCTAACCTGTTTTTGCTTTTTCTTCCAAAGTTTGACTGCTCGGGAACAAGTTGTAACAAACCGAAATATTGTAAAGTTTGTCCATAACTTCTCGAACACCTCGTCATCTCGTCTCTCACCTCTTCTCCCGTACCGTCGTGCCATGCTCAAACATCCAACTTCTTCATCCCCTCCTCCGCCTTCTCCTTCCACTCCCCCCTCCACCTCGTCAACGGCGGCCTATTTTCCACCACATCCCCCATAGCCCACGCCATCCTCCGCTTATCCATCTCCTCAGTAACATCATTATCCGGACAAATCGCATAAAACTTTCCCTCCGCCATTTTCCCCTCCAAGTACTCAACCACTTGCTCAGGCCACCATGCTCCCGCCGGTTTCTCTTTGTTTTCATTCGTAGGCTTGTTACCAGTCATGCCGGTAAAAGTCCACCCCGGCACCAGCAGGTGCACAGAAACATTAGGGTGCGAAGTGGATAGGTCGAACGACAAGTGTTCGGCCAAAGTCTTGACGGCGCTTTTGGACGCGTTGTAAGCCGGGTTGGAGGGCGGGTTGGTAATACCCTGCTTGGAGCCGGTGATGATGATGGCGGTCTGGCTACCGCTATCCTTTGACGTTTGCTGCACCAGCGGGAGCATAGTTGTGATGCCATTGATGACGCCGAAGAGGTTGGTTTGCATGGTCTCATAAAAGTTGGTCGGATCCGGGTTGTTGAACGAAGTCGGTAGTCCCCTTCCCGCATTCAGCACCAGAACGTTGAGTTTACCTGTTAGGTTCTTGTCAGCATCATCTCTCTCCTCCTTCCAGCCCTTTATCCACCCAGCCCTTTATCCACCCAGCCCTTTATCCACCCTTCGTTCCCTTCCAGGTTTTATTTCAATCCCCTTCCCATCCCTTCATCCCACCGTTATCACCCCACCAGAGACCAGACCGAACGGCAAGGGGATGCCTACCATCAAAAACCTCCTCAACCTTCTCCTTCAGTCGCTTCCAGTCTTCGATACTCCCCACGTCCATCTCAAAGGTATTCAACCCTGACTCTTCCTCCTCGGGGGCCAAAGACAGCCGGTAAAGTGATGACTCATCATTGTCGGCGACGAGAACGCGGAGGCCGAGAGAGAGGAGGCGTTTGGCGAGGGCGAGACCGATGCCTGAAGCGCCGCCGGTTATGAGGGCTGTGTTGCCTTTTTGGAATGCTGGAACTGAGGGGGAGGCCATTTTGGTGGTGAGTGGTGTTGAGGTGTTGAGTGGTGGTGTTGAAATATTGGGATGTTGAAATGTTGGAGGAGTTGATGCCCGGTTGTGGTTGTGGTGAAGGATTGGGGGTCGTTGAAGTATGACGTATGTGTAGACTGTATTAATTTCGGAAGTGGTAGTTCGGAGAAGCTTTAGGTGGTCTTGAAGAACATTTGAACTTACAAATGTTGAATGTAAGTCGTGGAGATGGTAAGAGCTTTGTTTTGTTTCTATGCTGAAGAAGGAAGATATTCACACTTTCTATCAAGGAGTTGAAAGGTTCACGGAAGTGACGGGGTATAAGACTGCTCCGAGAGCCCCTCTTCCCCTCTCCCCACTTGCTCTTGTGTTGACGTTCCATCACAGTTGTTCTCGACTCCGCTTCCCCTCGAGATCTCCAGTTTGTCACGGACATACAACATGGTTAACTCCGATATGATCAATATCTCGTCCTACCGATAACTTCGGACTTTAGGTTCAGGAGAATTGGTTTTATTGCTATGAACTACGATCCGGTGATACTCACCAAATACTCTCTTGATGACGGGCGAAAATGTGCCTCACCATCAAACCTCCGATATCATCGATTGCTCTCCAAGGAAGTCTGCAGGTGAGACCAGTAGGGTTCCTCGTAGGGTCCTCTGGTTGGGTTGATCTTCGCCAGTCGTATACCTCGAGAACCGTGGGGCTTGTGGTTAACGCGGAGATAATCTGGCGGTCATAGAGTCCAAATGGTCCAAACTCGACGATTTTCTACGTCCCTTACCTGTGAAGGTGTCCTGGGATGGATATGGTCCGGGAAGTAATCATAGGGAGGTTTGCCATCCCTTGGTCAAGTAACGACCAGATAGAAAGTCCAAACTGCTGCACATGTCAAGGTTAGTAGCAAACTGAAACACACACAAAAGTCACAAGTGCAAAAACATGCACTTGCAAACCTCTGGGCAACCAGGCTTGATGATATAACTTCGGGAGAACCTCCCATGGAGCATTTCACAAGCTTGAAGCGCAGAGGCAGCAAGTTGTATGTGAAATGGCCATTGAGAACAGGATACTGTCTCGATTTGTTTTCTTTTTGTTGCTCTGGTTTCTCGTAATACTCCTCTTGCCATCTACCGACCCACGGGTCCTGCAAACGTTCCTCCGCCCGCAGCGCTAGCACGGGTGTTGAGAAACAGCCCAGCACTCAAGGTCCTAGACACACGGCCGTCGCTTTGTTGCCAGTCGTTTAAAGTATAGAAGTTGAAGTTCATCGTCGTGTATGCCGTGAAATATTCGTTCTCCAAGACAGAAAAAGGGCGATATTTGAATGTGGGTATCGAGGCCCTTTTGTCGTCAAGTCGAAGCCCTGAGATCGTACGGCCACTCCGAACGTCAAGAGGTATGGTATTGCGAGAAGCCATCACACCACCCTCCTCCATTCATCCTTCCGTCGTCAAGTCGGTCGGACAAATTTAGGCGGAGACCTTGGTGGGCTTGGCGAGCTCACGGCCGCGCTTGATGCGCTCAAGGATGGCCTCACGGTCCTTATCAAGCTTGAGCTTGGTAATGACGACGTTGGAGGGGTGGATGCCGACGGGGACGGAGGCACCGGTGACCTTGTCGCGGGTGACGCGCTCGACGTGGATGACGTACTTGAGGCGGTAGACGGAAGTGACCTTGCCCTCCTTGTCCTTGTTGGAGCCGCGGACAATGGTGACCTCGTCGTCCTTGCGGATGGGGATGGAGCGGACCTTCAGGCTGTTAGTTTTCCATTCCTATGCTTCTTGTTGGGTAGAGATGACCTACGTTGTACTTCTCACGGAGCTCCTTGGAAAGGGGAGCGCTCATGATGTTGCGACGAACGCTGGAAGGAGCGCTGAAGTGCGCCTTGCGCGACTTGCGGCGGCTGGAGGAGACGGCTATTCAATTGTCAATATTTCGATATTCGTCATTTCGATGGTTGACGGTGACGGTGGTACTCACAGGTGTTGACCTTGACCATTTTGACTGATTTGTGCCGACCGAGGAAGGATGTCGAATTCAGAATCTCCGCGTTCAGAGAAGAAAGAGCAAAAATTTGAAGCAAAGTGTTTGTGGGTGCAATTTGGCAAAACTGTGGGGTCCGCCAAAAAGCCCTGACCGCCTTCTGCATTGGAGCTGGTCTGTGCTGGGGCTGGCAGAACAGATGTTGCCGGCGACGACTTCTGGGCAAAAAGTGTTTAGGCCAGGGTTAGGGGTACCAGTAGAACATCGCAATGGCTCGACGACGAGATGAAGCAGCACTCATAATATTACCAAGATTGATTATGACCATCCTAAGTATGTAACCAGAAAGGTATACAATATCTATGTACTCAATCATCACCGGTGAGGTCAATAACCGATGCTTCGCTCAGCCGCCATCCCCTGCCGCTGCCTTCCCTTGCAGTTTGACGTCGGATCTCCTCACTGGTGACCTCGTCTCCTACTGACCCCCGGTTAAGACCTGGGAACAAGAGACTTCTTTTCGGAGTCGCTCTGGAGGAACCAACACTTGCTTCCCTAAGCGTCCTGCCAACACTGGCTGCCCGTGTACTGTGTCCAGCATCATCTTCCACGGCACTCCAGTCCCGTTTGCTGGCTAAGAGATTGCTCCCAGTACTCTCTGCTCGCTGGAACGTTCTTGGAGAAGGTACTGGTGATGATCTTAAAGCAGGCGAACTCCTCTTTTCCCTCGCAAATTCTCTTCTTGCTGATAACGAGGGCGAAAGGGTAGCACTTGCTCTCGGTCGTAAAGGTGAGGGCGACTTTGGACGAGTCAATGCTCCGATGGAGGCAAACGAGTCATCGTCATCCGAGTCTTCTTCCTCATCGAGAGCCCCAAGGCCAACTTTCCCTCGCTGAAACAGGGGAGAGCGAGCCTTTGTTCGAGAGGAAGCAACTGGTGCGGAACTCGCTGGTCGGATATCCTTTAGCGACGCCTGAATTGCTCTCTCGAGCTCGTCATCTTCGTCGGTCTCGTCCAGACGGCTGTATTTAGTCTGTTCCTTCCTAGGAAAGAGTGACGATGACGAGGACGAAGTGCCTACCCGGTGTGATGGTTTAGGATCAAAGGTCTTTGACCTACTGCTCTTCAGTGATGCAAGCATTGTTCTCTCAAACTCCTCGTCGTCATCCGATAGCGGGTCAAGCGTCTTACCCGTCGTGGAAGGCAAGACTGCGCTCTGCGTCCTGCCAAACAGTCTTGACCCAGCTTGCTCCCGGGTAGAAGGGTATCCAAAATCCAGGATTGACCTTTGCTTGGTCGGCGTCTTGTCTTTGCCAAACGCTGGTCCCTTCCTCGGTGAACTTGCTAACGCTGATGACTGAGATCGCAATCTTGATGGTTCTTCATCGCGAATGGACCGCTGAGAAGGGTACCGTGTGGGATCTGACGTCGTTCTTGTTGCTGGTAGCCTTTCCTTCCACCGAATACTCGGCAGCGGACTACTGCCAAATGGATCTGGTGAAAATGGCCTATTGTTCTCCAGTGGGGAATTTGGCAATCTCTTTCCGGTAACAGATGGACTGGACGAGATAAGAATAGGTTCCTGGTCGAAAAGGCTTGGTTTTGCTGCTGGTTGAGAAGATGCGATGTTCTTCGTGATCTTGGTGCTTGCTTGTGAACCTGCGAGTGACCAAGGGTTGCCGGCTGGAGGTCGTGATGTAGCTGCTGTCTTTTTGCTAGTAGTCCGGGAGGAAGATGCCTTTGTAGTACCTTTGCTTGTTGTGGTCTTTCGGGAGGTAGTTGTTGCTGTCTCGAAACGATCTGACGAAAGCTGAGAAAGTGGCTGACTTGACAAAGGAACGTAAGACGACCTGGGAGGAGCAACGTATGGTGACCTGGGAGGTGATAAATCCAATGATAAGTCATCGCTCGTTGACTTCGTGACAGTATCAGCAATTGCTGGCACCTTTGTGACCATGACGTACTTGTCCAATGCTCCAGCTGGCATTCCACCTGTTTGCTTCGTCGTTCGTGCTTTTCTTGTCCCCTTGTTCGCAGCCTTCAACTCCTTTGCCCGTTGCTTCTCCTCCCAGATCTCCACTGTCAGAGGAACGCCCAGTTTAGCAACTGTTTCCGGGATCCAGGCAAGGTCTGGCTTTAATGGATCGAACGGCTTCGCGCTGCTGCCGCCTTGGGTGCTGCTTGGCGGTTCATCTTCGGCATCGAACTCATCGTCGCTGTTGAGAGCCAGCCCACCCCGACCGAAACCCTCATTCTCCTCCTCAGGCTCGGCGTCCAGATCCAACGGGACAATCTCAATCGGGACATAGGATATCCTCAGCTCGGGAGTCGCATCAGTACTAAAATGCGCTCTCCGGCTTTTGATCCCCTTGACGAGCACCGCCTCCTCCTTCTCCTTACGACCGAGATCATCAGTCTCATCATCGTCCTCAGACCTCTGCAACAGAAACTGTACAAGCAAACTCGGCGCCAGCACACGAATAAACTTGACAGCTCCCGTCCGATACTCCCAATCAAACGTCTCCCTCACAAACACCCTCAGTCCCTCCACATCCACCTCCTGTTTCCCCGGAAACTGCCTCCTCAGCCTCTGCACCGTCTCCGGCTCCGACACCACCGGATGCGTATAATACCTCAACACCTCCAAACTCGGAAACCCTTCCGGGATCTCCAAAGCCTTATGCCTCGTCCTGAAGAACCCGCTCTCATTTGTCCTCAACTCCCTCGTCAACCGCTCCTTCCACCTCTCCAGCGCAGCCTTATCAGCTCTCCTAATGCCACAAAGCTCTTTGCCAAAGCCGGCCCTCGCCGCCTCACAAGCGACCTTCACACCGCAACCGGGTACTCCCTCAGGCAAGTAATCGCCCCCGCTCATCAGCGCCACCAACACCATCCCCTCCCTATCCAACCCGCTAATTCCCCCCTCCCTCTCATCCACATCATAAACGCTCACATGCGTCGGCGTCCTGGTGCTCCTCGTCCCCTCAGCGCTCCAATTCCTCAAAGTCTTGCGACACCCAAACATAATCGTATCCACATCCTCACTCAACACCGCGTCCACCACCCCTTCCCTCTGCAACAGTGCGCACTCCGCCTCCGCCTCACCAGGCGCATCATGGCACATGAACCCAAACAACCGAATCATCCGCTTGGCCATGGCGTCCGCCACGCCGTGGCTGTTGCCATAGCTGTAGGAGCGCTTGTTGCGCTTGAAGGCGGGTTTGTTGGGGCCATCGAAGACGAAGAGCGGTTGGATTGCGTGGCCGAGGAGCCGGACCAGGCGGTAGAAGAGGGTGCGGACTGCTGGGTTGGAACCCCCGCGTGCGGCGAGGATTTGGAATTGCCAGATTGAGATGTCGATTGCTAGCCGCAAAGGGCGGCCGGTGGTTTCGAGGTGGGTGGTGACGAGGGCGGTGAGGGAGATGCGTTGCCCGGGGCCGATTTCTTTGTAGATGCTAGGTGGGTGTGAGTGAGATGCATTGCAGGCGGGTAGGTGCGTGGCGATGATGTTTTTCACGATGTTGCTCACCCTTTGATGCCCATTTTGTGTTTTGGCTGATTTCGTCAATTAGGTGATGGATCAAAAAAAAAAAAAAACGAAATGTCAAGCCATGGTAGGAAAGCAAGTATGAGCTCGTTGCGCTACCTCTTCTCACCACCAAAGGTTCACGGATGAAGATGCAAACAAAGTGAAGAGATGATGGACCGTGAACTGTTGACGACATTTCCCTTTCTGGACAAGGGTGGGGCGCAGACGTTGGCTCGACTACCAGCGGCAGGGACCCGCCTGCACTGCGCTGTCAACTGCTAAGCAGCAGACACCTTTTTTTAGGTCGAATGCACTGCAAATACAAAGGTATTTTTGCTAGTCCCCAAACCGCTACCGACCGGCAGGTGCCCGTCCAACGGCATCTCTTTCAGGCCCCAATTGACCTTCAACTTCACTGAAGCATTTGTATGCCACGTCCACCATCCATCACCCTTTTCCTGGACAAATTTGGGCGGCAAAGCTCCAATTGACGCGAAACGACCCTTATGATGATCTGATTACACCAATTGATTCTTTTTCTCTTCAATCAACGCCACAAAATGTCAGCCTCCCTCCCCCACCGAAGCGTCGCCAACATCCGAGCTCCCACTCCCTCCTCCCGCAGTGGCAGTCACCGTGAGCGTGAGAGCTCCAGCCACCGAGACCGCGGAGACCGTGACCGTGACAGAGGTGACCACTCGGGCACATCAACGCCCACGCGTCCAATTCCCACTTTCAACACACCGTCCAGCTTGCGAGCAGAAGAGGAGCTCATTGTCATTGACTTCGGTACGCGGAAGATCCAGGTGGGATTTGCCGGGGACTCGGCGCCTAGGGGTGTCGTGTGGTTTGGTCCGGAGCAGCAGCGGAGGATTGGTGATTTCAGGGACTGGCAGACGGATTATCAGCAGGATTGGAGGTCGAAGGCTGCGGGAGGTAATTGGGGGAGGGATTATGAGCTTTGGAGGCCGGATGTGAGGGGGCTGGAGCTGGGGCAGGTTGGGGATAAGGTTGAGAAGGCTGTGAGGGAGGCATATACGAAGTGGGTTCTGACGGATGAAGCATTACCAGGAAGGATGTGCTAACATGGTAACAGATACATGCTCATCGACTCTCGCCCACGGAGGATGGTCTGCGTCGTACCGACAGGTCTCCCCATCCCCCTTCTATCAGCAGCCCTGGACAGCCTCTTTCACCGCTTCCAACCACCAACAGTCTCGCTGCTATCATCACCTGTTGCTGTGACAGTCGCTGCCGGTGTACGCTCAGCGCTTGTCGTCGATCTCGGCTGGAACGAGACGATAGTCACAAGCGTCTACGAGTACCGTGAAGTGGCATCTAAGAGAACAGTCAGAGGAGGCAGGAAGCTGACGGAGGAGACTCACCGTTTCCTTGCCAAAGAACTAGGCCATGTCCAACAAGACAACAAAGACGACAAGCAAGAATATGTCTTGTCCTTCGAAGAGTGTCACGACATTGCAAACCGGCTGGTCTGGTGCAAGCCCTTCAAGGCGGACAAGACTCCCAAGTCCTCACCTCCACAACCGGCTTCACCAGACGGGGAAGGGCTGGCCACCGTTGAAGAAAGCGACGAAGACGAACCCACCACCACCACCACCACCACCACTGCCGGCGAGAAACCACTACCTCCACCACCCAAAGTCACCACCGTCCCCCTCCGCTCCGGCAGATCCCCCGCTTCCCTCGAGTTAACCTTCGACCAACTCTCCGAGCCCTGCGAAAACACCTTCTTCGACTCGCAATATTCCCTCTCCAGCTTTGATGACCACGAAACGCCCGTGCACTTACTAGTCTACCGCACCCTCCTCCAGCTCCCTCTCGACGTCCGAGCGCTCTGCATGTCCCGAATCATCTTCACCGGCGGGTGTACCATCGTCCTGGGTCTACGCAAACGGATCTTTGACGAAGTGTGCCACATTGTCCAGGAGAGGGGGTGGGACCCCGTCTACGGCAAGGCCAAAGAACAACTACGGACGAACCCGAAACTCAAGAAGAGGAACGGCAGGCAAATAACAACAAACAACAACAACACTTCGACCACGCCCGGGGATGTGTCGCCACCCACTGCTAGTGGAGCCTCAGGAGAAGGAACAACAGCACCATCTGGCCAGGAAGAAGACGGCATCTGGCACGACGCGGCCAACTCGGTCCCGGAGGTCGATCCGATCGAGGCACAACTTGCTCGTGCCAACCCCTTCCCTAACTCCCGCAAACCCCTTCACGGCCAGCTACGAGCTATCGAGTCCCTCGGGCCCTGGGCAGGCGGCAGTCTAATCACCCACCTCAAAGTACCTACGGTGTCTACGATCGACAAAGACCAGTGGACGCAGCACGGAGTTACCGGGGCAACGGTCAGGGCAGCAGATGTGGAGGCCAAGACGCAGCAAAGGCTAAGCTGGAACGCGATGAACAGGGGTGGAAGGGAAGGGAAGGAGCCGTGGACGCTGGGCGTCTGGGGGGCTGCTTGAGCTTGGGGTTCACCGCCTGCCTTATCTAGCTGGTGACATCGACGAGGTGTCTGTCAAGGAAGGAGGTACATGGGGATGGTCTGCAAAGGAAGCTCACCGCCTGCCTGACCTGGCTGGTGATAATGTGTCTGGGGAGGAGGTACTTAGGTACCGGGAGCATGGACGAACTGCAAAGGAAGGCGGTGAGAGGGAGTGACGGAGCGTTTTCAACAGAAGGGACCTTGATGACCCTCGGTGTTGTTCGTTTGTTTGCTACTCCTGGGTGGAGAGGGAGGATACTTGGGGATGCGATGGAAGGAAACGAGATTATCACTCAGGTTGTCAGGGCAGCAAGGTCACACAAAGAGAAAAGCTTTTGTAAGCATCCAATTGCGGTTGTCCTTGGCAATTTCGAATACCCTGCTTCGTTTACTCTCACTTTGCTCTGCCTCGTCAGGTGCCGATTTCGGGTTGTCTTGTGCGTGTGGCCGATATCGCGTTGCTGGGCCAGATGCTTGTGGGATATGGGCTTCTTCTCATCAGATCGATCTGGCAGGATGGGATATCGATCGTCGGAGAGCTGGGCAGTGGCCGAGTGGTACTTTGAAGTTGCCATGACGATACCCGTTATTGGGAACTTCCCTTCCAGATTTTGAGCACACGAGGCAGGTTCCCTTGGGCAGGCGAGACGCTTGTTTCCATGTACCCCAAGTGGGCACAGTCATTGCTTCCTCATATCAGATCCCACATCACAGTCAAGAGTCTCGGTTTCGCACTGAATATCACAGACTGGCGAGTGGTCGTAAGAATAAACCGACCGAACACATCACGGTTCAATACATGACACCTTCGGAATACTCTTGCACGCATCGATACGTCTTTTATTACACCTTTGAACCCAAATTCTGTGCAGTTTCTGGATGGAAGAATCCCTGATGGAGTCTGGCCGATGTCTTTCTACAATATTGTGATCCCACTCGCCGTCTTGTAACGGCCTTTCCCAACCGCAACGAACGGTACTGGACTGTCCATGTTCGGTCTGTTCTTAGGACCTCGAGACTGGAATGGTTCCAAGCAGCAGAGCATCTCGGAACTCATCATTGTATTGTTGGAACAACCTGGTTGTGTCGAGTTCACTATTCATCTGCTCAGTTTGCGGGGCTGCCTGATGTTTACGCTTCCACACACCATGTGCTCGTCTCAACATTACTCGAGCCGTTGTGCACGTGGTGGGCAGGACGGAGGTTCGCCCGGACCGCAAGACGCATCGCTTCCTCGGGATCTTGCCAGATGAAGTATCATGTCAACCACCAGGTACCCCCAGGATGCTATGATCGTGGTCCTCCGGGACCGAACACTCGCGAAAAGTTGACCGAGTTCCTGGAGCAACCGAAGTCGGCCTGCAAACAAAACAAATGACGTCGTTGCCCTCTTCTGCTCCTGCCTCTTTTCCTCTGCCTCACGATGTTTGCTCAAATCTCCAGGATGTGGCTCCCCTTATCAGCTTCTGAGTTGTCGAGGACTTGGCTCCTATCTGTTGTTACTCCACTGGTACCATTGTAGTGTCCTTCATCCCATGTGGCAGCCACGAAAAGCAGTTCAGAAAGACGGCAAGTGCTCCACTTAAACAGGTGGTTGAAACCCAGGCTGCATATGGACAGCTGAATAAGTCCCGAAGATGTGAACCCTCATTTCCCGAGGGGGCAGAATGGGAAGTCACGATCGTGACTTTGATGGTCACGATTCTGCCGGGCAGAAACTGAGCCCCGAGTTCGGGTCCTGCCCATATCAGAAAATTCCCCTGGCTCCTTCCTTCGTTGTCTTTTTTCCTCCTTCCACAAATCTTTACCAAGCGTTCTGCGTTGAAGGATCTTTTTCTTCTTCAGGAAAGCAACATCGTTTTTGACCATCGCGTCCATCACACTTTCCAACACACGAACAACAACACACATCTACAGGCAGAATTATCCGACACTCTTACCACAGCATTCATTATTCTTTCCACTTGTGGACTGGATCTTGACGGCCTTCATACTTAGCGCGAGAAGCTTTACGGAGCATTCTTACCTATCAACCTCAGTCACGGTCACGGGCAACAACAACCCCTCACGACTTCGCGACAGCCTACCACACTTTCTGCCTTTCCCTTCAAGCTCGTTCATCGAGTTCGTAGTACTTCTACCTTCCTGTCTTCTTTGGAGAACCATCCATCTTCTTCTCTCTCTCCATCGTCGATCTTTTTCTCATCACTCCGACATACACACCAACATTACCGGTTGCCTCCAAACCACCGAGGCTTCAGCAAGATCACCACGTCTTTGCTGGAAACAACAAACACCAACCCCGCACTACCTTGTCCTCCTAACCAACTTTTGTTGACCGGAATTTTGCTTTTTGGTCTCTATCCAAAGCTATCTTCCTTTCTTCATTTCATCCTGTCGTCGGTCGACTTCATCCTCTCCGGCATCTCCATCGGTGAAGCTTGGATCGGTCCGTCGTCTTCAGTCACTCAAACCAACGTTAACGTTGGGTTGTGAGGTAAGTTTTTTTTTTTTTTTTTTTTCAGGTTCAGTCACTGTCACTCTCCCATACTTCACTTGCTTTCACACGTGGGGTACTCGAAACACCAACGACAACAACATCATCTTCAAGTGCAAGTGCGCAGCTGGTACCCCTATGCATTGCTTTCATGTCTTGGGCTTGTCATCAGGCAGGCAACAAACGCACAGACACAAAAGAACATCACTGCACTTACAACAAAAAGGGGGAGTGGGTATTGGCAACACTTCACTCCCGGCATCTTAGGCACCAAACATCACAGACACGGGACACAAAGGGAGGAGCCAGGTTTTGGCAAAACCAGGTTGTACTCCAGGGGCGGATTTTGGAAGTGCGTGGCAGCACTTCATAACATATCTAGGCACATAAACAAACGTGGTATCAAAGGAGTTCTTCATCTGGGTTGGCATCCAAGATGGACATCATTAACAAAAGACCTGTCCATCATCATCCTCGTCACGTCCACAAGTTCCTTTATGTGCTTTGGGAGATTCAAGTGAACAATCGACCTCTCCCAGCGTACATGGTTCTCGCAGCAAAGCACCTTCTCCGCACTACCAGGCTTTGCAACCATGTCACCATTGTGGTCGAGTCAAGCGACTACTTCAAACCACTCGACACATATCTCGACTCCTGTCCCGTCTTCCTCTTCTCACAGTTGGAGGCCCAACATCTAACACGAGGTCCTAGCGTTCGGATACCCACCCTACCAGTTCCGGCTCTTATCGTGCCGTATCTGCCAACTGGCGACGAAGAGGTCGTTCTCTATCCGACACTGTTCAGCTGGCATTGTGCCGTACGACACCGCACTTACCACGTGTTTGCCTTCATCGAAGTCAACATGTCTGCTCGCCGGTACACCATCGACGAGCTGAAGGAGCTCCACCAGCCTTCCATCGGCAGTGCTACGCTCAAATTTTCCGGTAATCCTGAAGTTGGTAAGTACACTCTTCACTCCCATGGCACCGCAAACTCCGAACTAACAAGGTGACCTCCAGGAGACATCATTCGAGGCTCAGGAAGCGAATCGTCCGACAACAAAGCGCATCTGGTCCGCAAACCGAGACACTGGGACGAATCTTCGGTGGCTTCTGAGGAAGTCTTGTTCAAGGGCAACGCCAGCCGCCGCGCTCACCGCGAGGCAACGCGTGATCCTCACCTCGACAAGATCCATCATACAGTCCGCGAGCCAAAGCGTGAAGCCACTCACCGTCACATTGCCACTCAATTTGTCGAAGACGCTAACGCTTCAAACGACGGCGACTGGGTGTACCGTGGCCGCAGCGACTCAGACGTCGCTTCAACCGAACCCATTTCAGCCCCCGGAGGGAAGGTAACTCAGGCTAACGAAGGTTTCAAGCGGTTCTACAAGGCCGTTGTGTCACCTACTCACGTTCGGGTTACTGCCGGGGGACGTATTGTTCCCAACACTCGCGGTCCGCCCTCGCCGACTGCCAAGCGCTCAAAGGAGAGTGGCCTCAACGAGAACCAGGGGCTCTCCGACAAGACAGTCCAGTCCAATCCGTCGCTGGGCCAGATGCCCTTTACTCAGCCTTTCCCCGTCATTGCGCCATACTTCCCCGGCTGCCCTCCTGGCTTCCAAGCTATCCCCGCTGGCATGCCGTTCATGCCCATGCCCTACGGTGCACAACTTCCCCCTGGATTCCAGTTCATACCTCAGGCTTTCAACTCTGCCGGTATGGCCCAGATGCCCCAGAACAACATGGCACACAACAAGGACGTCAACGGTGCACAGCCTGCAGGTTCGCAGGCTCAGACTGCTACCTTGGGTGACAAGAACGACAAGGTCAAGATCACTCCTCCTGAGTTCTTTGACCCGAGCAAGCCTTTCATGTTCAACGGCCAGTACTTCATGCCCACTCCACCTGGCGCAACGGCCAACCAGACGCCTGTACCTTCCATGGTTGGCGTCCCTTCTGGCGTGACGGGTATGACTGGACATTTGATGCAGCAATTTCCCGGCAGACCTGGTGGCATCATGGGCGCCTTCTCCATGTCCAACCAGGCAGTTCAAGGCTCAACCGGTGCTTCTGGCATGAACTACCAAGGCTACTCGGTTGCCAACTACAAGCCGCCTCCGATTCCCCCGGTCATTTCTTCCATCAAGCCGAGCGACATCACCAAGAAGCAGATTGCCGGCTTCAAGCAGTCTCTCAAGTACCATGAGGATCAGCTTCAGTACAACCGTCACCAGATTGACGAGAAGGAGATGGAGGCAGCCATCCAAAACTATCGCGATCTCATTCAACGTTTTGAGGTCAAGCTCAAGACCGAGCTCGAGTATGAGCAGTCGGTTCTTGGCCAATCCGAGCCCAAGGACAATGCCACTACCGGATCTCAAACTCCCAAGGCTTCCAAGATTGTAAGCAAGCCTGCTGTTGCTGATGACAGAAACTTCTCTCAGCCCATGTCATCTCTGACCGCGAGCCAGTTGAACTCCAAGTTCAATAACAATGCTGCCAGTGAATACACCGAGGATGAGGATTCTCAGCCGGATTTGACGCATCGCAACGAGTATGGTGAGATTAGGATGAAGTTCGACCCCGAGGACTCCATGACTTTTGAGGAGTTCCAGAAGATGACTGCGAATCTGCCCCCCGCGGCCGCCGCGGCTCCTGCTTTTTATCCTGGCCGCTTTCGTTCGCTCTCCGAGCTAGAGAGGGCTAGGATGGAATCTGACAGACGCCTGTCTGGCATTCCGGTTGAGGACCCAATTCCGCCCCCTCCCATCGACTATGTGGAAGGTTCTGAGTCCCATTTTCTCGGCATTCCCAGCCACGAGAATCTGAGCTACTTCGGCAACAAGTCAAGCACAACTGCCTCAAACTACGGCGTTCCTTACCTCCTCGGAGCCCTTCCCAAGAACATCGATCCTCGCAATGCCACCTCCGAGGATTATGTGTACAGCAGACCCTTGACCAATGATGAGATTCGTGCTCGCTGGCTTTTCCAAAACAACGCTCCCAAGGATGTCAGCAAGGGCCTTCCCAGATACGATGGCAAGCATTTTTACCCTGCCGCCTCTGCCGCCTCTGCCTCCTCGGTTGCCGAGTCTACTGTCCCCGACAGCCCTCAGATGCGCACGCCTCGTTCTGGCGGTACTGCTAGGCGCGGTGAGTACCGTCTCACCCGCTCAGACCCTTTCCAGCCCTGCGACCCATTCCACAGGGGCGAGCCTGCTTCGACGTTGGGCGAGCCTACTTCGACCTTGGCTCTTCAGGACCGTCAGGCAGAGAATGTGTCTGGCGGTGCCAAGCTCTGGCCGGACACGCTGAAGAGCGGTGCCAGCAGTGCCTTGTCTTCGGCTACCGCTACCGGTTGGCTGCCTGCTTACCAGAATTCTACGATGTTGTCTTTCCCTCCCAGCAACGATCGTTCGCACAGAGTTGTCCCTTCCCCGGAAAATGATTGCAGTGATGGAGGCGCAATGCTCACGCCCGTTCTCGAGAAGCGTGGAGAGAACCGCCCCCTGCAGCATGTCAGCTCTCTGGACGATCAGTTCAAGAACGTCACCATCGAGGCTTCTGACCGCCGCAACATGAACGAGATCCCCGCTCCCTTCAACCTCTAAGGAGGCGCGGAAGAAACCAGAAATGCCAGCCACATGGACAGTCATGGTTCTTTATGCCATGGGTCAGAGATCACTAATATCAGTCTGCAAAAGCGGATAACACGGATCAAGACCCTTTTTTACTGCGCCTGGCCGGAGAGTATGGATCATCGACACAAGAAATGGAAGCATCGACACATGGTTGGAAGCCTGATTCGAATACAAGAACATGGCAGAAAGCCTTTTGCGAACACATGACTTCATTATTTCTTGTTTTATTATTGCACTACCCACATTAGTTTTATGGCTCTTCATGATACGCGGCATAGGCTCTACAAATGAGCATGAGTTCCGCACATATTCACATTCACAGATGCGTTGTATCAGCATCTTAGTTGAGGGGAAAAAAAGGAGAGACAGAGCATCGGGATATGACCGACAGATTACGAATTACCAGATCATGTAAAGTAGGGTTAGCATAGCACCGATCAATATTGTAGAACAAAAGCATGGCCGATGCAGTGGTTGTGTGATTGATTGTGATCGTGTCCGTGACTGCATCTACATGGCAGAGAAACAATGATGCAAGTCAGGAATCGCAATCAGGCTCAATAAAGTCGAACGGAAAGATGCTGAGTACTGGAAAAAGGAGGATGGATCTATGGTGAATTCATGAGAATGCAGATTATTCACTGCTCGAGGCCTAATCACAGAGTACATATGCTGACGCAGGTGGTGCGAATGTGTTTGCAATTGGCATTTCAGAGTGTCCTCACGGTATCTAGGAAGGGTTGCAATAGGTTGCATTTGTAATATCAAGCTAGTATAAACTAGCAAATGGAACATTGCCAGGCGCAATGCTCACTCCCGTTCCCGAGAAGCGCGGAGAGAAAACCGTCCTCTGCACCATGTCAACTCTCTGGACAATCAGCTCAAGAATGTCACCACGAGAGTTCCTCTTCTACTGGTCCTGCCATCCACGCGAAGCGCTAGATTTGGAACTGTATCTCCTCCATTTGGCAAAAGAAGGAGGAGTGAGAGAGGTCGGGATTCTCCGGTGTCTGAGAGGCTGCAGGTGACGACGCGCTCGTTACCTTATTCTTTGTGGAGCGAGGAGCATGAGGAGGAGTTTTGGTTCACCGGCGACGCGACCTGGCTGACGGAAGTCTTGACTTGTGACTTGAAATTGACTTGAAGAAGTGGATGGAAAAGGAACTCTCCCGATGGCGATGGCGAAAGGGCGATGGACGGACGACTTGGAATTGCACATGGTTAACTGTTAGGCTAGAAGGTGTTGATTGTTGGAGCGCGGTGGAAGCGCGGTGGAAGATTGGTACGGTACCAGTATCAGATTTATATACTGACCTGTCCGAATGACAAAGTCGTTTGCTCGAGTGATAGCACACCATTGAGTAGGCTAGCCATATATATTTGAACTGTTCATGAGACGGACGACCTACCTTCCCCAGGGGATAAGGTAGGTTCAATTCAATTCGGGTTCCTTAGCACCAGGCTGTACTGTATGTGTACTGAGAATATAGTGAAAGTCTCACGATCTCAGTGATCAGCGGGATAGGTATGTTATGATAAGAACACACTCATGGAAAGGACAGAATCCAATCCGCAGGGGGCAGTGGAATCGCGAAGACACAGGAAGGGTAATCGGAAGACGTGCGAACACCTAAAGGTACATCAAACCCGCCGGACCTTATCGTGGAAAGGGGGACGGAGCCTTCTCTCTTCCCACTGCACTCACGAAATGTCCATTAACGTTGCTATGTCCTATGTCTGAATAAACTAGGTAGACTTGGGGCGGCGTTCATCTTTACATGTCATGTATGACGGCCGGGAGCTACGAGGTAAGGTATTGTGTTACGAGGTGTTGATGAGATATGTGATGATGGCATTTGAATTTTGGTGCTGCTGGCTTATGAACGTTAACAAGATAGATACTTTTCTTCTCCCTTACTTACTTTATTAGATGGACTGAGAAAAATGGTTAGTATGGGAAGAAAGAGGAAGAAGAGGAAGAAAGTGAGAAATATACTACGGAGTGTAACCAAGCTCTCATGCCGCCAGAGCCAGAAAGGAATAAATAATGCTCTACTTGGAAAAGTTCCAAAAGTTCCAGAAGCAAGACCAGACAAGACAAGGAGCAACGCAACAACAACACGTGGAGAACTAACTTTCTTTTTCCCTCCCTCCCGTCGTTTAATAAAAGCGAAAGCAAACGAACGAAATGACGTAGAACTGAAGTCGACCACTTACTTATTAAATGAACCCCGACCCCGACCCCGTCCGTGAGTTTGTCTATCTTATCTTCCAAACAGTTACTAGCTAGCATTCGAGCAACTATACTACAAGTCTAGTCTTGTTTAGAGGTAGTGTACATACTGTGTATACGCAACGTCAGGGTCTAGACTACTGAATAGAGGTATCGACAGAGGATCTGTGGACCAAACAAAACCTACACGATAGAAGAGGGGAATGTATGGAATACACTCACCAACCTGCCGCTATTAGCGTTTTGTCCTCTCTTCGAAACATGAAGTTCCGGATGAATGAAGAAGATCAAAGCACCAGACGACCTACGCGTAGGCCATAGAAACTTGTTCGGAAAGATGTCGCTAGAACGGAAATATCAGTGGGTGAAATGCCGACTCTGGAGTCTGGACCTGATGAGAGAAGGAAGTACTTTCTCGAGCCGATGCTACGCCGTTTTATGATCTCCTGCGAGAAAACAAGATTCACAGGGAGAAGTTGAGAAGAATCAGGAAGCGGTTGTGAACATATCAACAAGAAAATTTTATTTTTGCCCACACACAACGCCGGGAATATCTATCATGACCTTATATAACCCTCCCACCCTCCGTGACACCAACCACTCCGGCTCACACACAATGATATTGTTACAAAGATGGCGAAACAAACATGACACATCATCTATCCGTCTCTATCCATCCAAAGGCTTTCTCCCAATCCAAGCAAACGCCGATTTTTTTCGATCTCATCACCCGTCAATGACATACTTCCCGGCTTACTTGCGGAAAGCAATATCAAAAGCAGGAATCAAAGTCTGCGCCAGCCAGAAAGAGAACACAAGCTTGGGGCCCGTCATCAAAAGCTTAGGCACCAGACCCTTGAAGAAAGCACCAGCGCCCTCGTTCTTGGCCATGTTGGTCAAGATACGGAAGCCAGACTCGGGGTTATCGAAGTTGCGGTTCTGGATACGGGTCTTGATGACATCGAGGGGAGCCGACACAACCAGCGAGGCAGAAGCACCAGCGATGGAAGCGACAAAGTTCTGGAACCACGACGCCTTGTTGTAGTCGCTCAGACCAAACAGGAACTCCTTGGCGAACGCGGAACCGCCGAACAAAGCGAAAGAACCGGGCGCGTTGCGAGCGGCCGTCCAGCCCCAGCCGCGGTACAAGTTGCCGAAGCCTTCGTCCTTGATGATCTTGAAGACGCCGCGGCCCTTGAAAGCCTCGGGGTTGGTCTGGCGCTTGATCTTGAGCACGTCGAGAGGCAGGAGGACGATCTCGCCGATGCCGATCAAAGAGCCAGCCGTCGAGTGCATGATGGCCTTGCCCGTCTTCTTGCCAAAGGCGTTCTCAAAGTCCTTGCCGTAGTGCGCGCCGAGGAAGTCGCGGGCGACGGGCTGGCCGCCGTACTTGTAGATGCGCTGGAGGACCTTGTAGCCGGCGGCGTAGCCGAGACCGGGGAAGAGGGAGACGAATTTGCGACCGAAGGGGGCGTCGGCCTTGTTCTTGAAGATGACCTTGTTGAGCTCGGCGGTGTTGGAGATCTGTGTAAATGTATGTCAGCACTGGCGTTCGAAAGAAGGTGGCCATCAAGGTTGCTGCTAGGTTTGGGGAGAGCAAGCAAGACATGACGCGGGGGAAAGGTAGGAAAAGTTACGCACCTTGGTCTCGTTGGACATCAGACGCTTAGCGATGGTATCGACCTATTGTAACCAGCAAGGTCAGTAAGGTGCTTGTCATATTCGCACTTCCTTGTCCGTGTCTCGTCCGTGTTTTCCCTCTCATCCTCATCCTGTTGACGAGGACAGCTCCAGCCAGCTACCAGTCCAGATCACCAATGCGACAGCCAGACCAGCCATTGGCCTGTCTTGGTAGCATAGCTTCCGAGCTTCTCCTCATCTGGACCTATCTGATAGACTTGACTCGAGAGGAACCGGTGACAACAACAGTGACCAGTAGTAGTAGTGACAACATACAGGATGGAAGATGGCCAACTCGGCGATACCAGCAGAGCCTACATCACAGCAAAGACACACGAGAATCAGCAACATGTTCCCAAACAGAGTGACAGACAGACGTCATCGTAGCCTTTAGTCACTGCAGAGCAGATAAACATACCAGATCCCAGCAACCTAGCCAGGTTGGACTCCTTCTCCGAACGACCAGCAGCAATAGGAGACATTTTGTCTGTCCCTTTGTTGTGTTTGGTTGTGGTGTTTATAAAGATTAAAAGGTGTATATAACCGCGTGAGGGGTTATAAGGGAATTAAGCTGCGTGCGGGGGGGAATGAACAAGGGCAACTGGCGAAGGATTGCAGAAGACGGACTCGAGACGAGGGGATTGGAAGAGAAAGATCACGACGAGACAGAAAGGATTCACAAGCAACCAGAGTGAGAGAGAGAAGACGGGACGGGGACCGGAAGATAAGAAAACACACAGTACGGCGAGCAAGGTACCTCGGACGAGGGACGGGAGTGGAGGAGGGGGAAGGGATCGGAGTCACTGGCTCACTGGGGAAGACGGGGTCGAGTCGGGACTCAACGGCCGAAATTTTTTGAACTTTTTTCCCCCCCCAAGCTGCGAAATTCTCGCGCTGACGAGCTCCGATAGCGGGATTTACGAGTGTAAACCCTTGCCAAGCCTCGAGCTAGCCAATCCGGGGCTTATCGGGCATTAGCGCCAGCCTTATCTGAACCACCTACAGTCCAATGCTGGTTTGTTTGTTAGCTTGGTACTCCTGGTATAGGTACTGGACGAGATCTATCCCGAATTGTCCCAAACCTCACAAGGACAAATTGAATGGCCGAGTACGGATTACAAAGGCATTAACAGGGTTTAATATGACATATTGAATATCAGAAATAGCGTATTCAAGGTAAGATCAGGCTTTGATCATGGAACGAAACGAATTAGTTAGATATGAAAGCGCCTAGGGAAGTTGACCCGAGGTCTTGAGCTAACAAACAAACCAGTATTTCGTCTCCGGGCAGAGCTCGGGCTTTCTCTAAAAGTCTTGTAAGAGAGCCAAGGTATCATCAATCCGCATGATCTCCGCCATCAGCAACCTCTCGTCCTTCAAGAACTTGGCAAACCTCGCGTACGACTCGTCACGCATCATATCCTTCTCTTTGCCCTTGACGTTCGTCCGCTTCGCCAGCGACAACACGTCCTTATCCTTTTGCCGACGCACCTCCAGCACCTGCAGGCAGCGCACCATGGTTGCGTAGCACTTGGCGATCAGGTCGCTGTAGGCTTGCTCCGTGTCACAGTACCAGAGGAAGATGGACTTCTTGGGGTCGGCCTTGTTGTCGCGGGGCACTTCCTGCGTATGGGCGAAGCCGGCGAGACGCATTTCCAGCATCTTTTGCTGAAGGTCGACCTTACGCATCAAGCTGAGAGATTGGAGGGCTTGCTCGCCTAGCTTGCCCTTGGTGCGGAGGATGCGTATTAACCTGAGACCCTGGCGACCGCTGGTCTGCTCCATGATCGAGTCGAGTTCTGTCGCCCGGAGATTCTCCATTAGAGGCTTAAAGTCGACCGTCCACTCATCCTCTCCACAGTGACGGACGAAGCCTGGGTGGCCCTCGGCCAATAGCAAGAGATGTTGCCGCAGCTGCTCAGGTCGGCTCATCCTAGCGACCGACGCGTCCCCATTTTCCTTCTTAGTGTCCATCTCTTCGTCGCTGTCGCTGTAATCACCATCCTCTTCGTCATCGTCGCTATCGTCTTGATTCATAAAAGGAATCTTGTCCTTCGGAGCAAAAGGAGTGAGTCTCTCCGCAGCTGATTTCGAAATGGACTTGCTCGGGATCTTGCCGATTCCGAGTGTGAGGTCGATCGAGGTCTTGACCTTATCAAGAATCTCGTTTGTTGTGACGGAGGGCGTCTCCTTCTCTTCCGGCGTCAAGGTGTCCATGAGAGGGTCCGGCCTACAGCGCGGAGTGTTCTTCGTCAGTTGCTTAAGCAGTTGACCGTAAACGTATCCTGTCGTCTCTCCGAGGGTCTCGTTGACATATTGGACAAGCCGGCGGCTGCGTAGTTCTACGATGCACTTTTCGTAGTTGATGCGGATGACTTGTCGGGGCTGGAGGAAATGTCAAGTCAGCAACATAGTTTGGACCATTGTCCCATGGGAAATAACCTACGTCCAACGCCGGGTCCAAGTCCTCCTCATCTTCCGGGGCCCCATTCGTCTCGTTTCCAACAGCCAGCTTCCTTCGCTTGCTCGCTCCTCCATTCTGAGCCAGCTTACGCTTAAGAGTCTTGGACTCCTCGCGCACCTTGCGAAGGCCCTCCGCCACTTTCTGTTCAAATTCAACCTTGGCCTTTGTACCCTTGATGCCGTTGGGGAAGTAAGAGTCCATGACCTCCCTGTGCACTTGCTTCTCAATCTCGTGGGCACTCTGGAACGTCTTGCTGTGGACGACATCAATCAACTCGGCCTCGATGAGTCGGCAAAGCACCGAGTTGAGCTGTGCTTTGCTCTTGATCACGAGCTCGGGTTTCTTGTCGTTCAGCCATGCGTCGTCGCTGTTCACCTCGTTGATCTTGGCCTGGTAGGCAGCCACCAAGTCGGAGATTCGGGTCTGTCCGAGGAGCAGGAGATTCTGCATGACGTCGCGGCCGGCGGGGCCGTAGCTGTTGTCTACCATTTCGAGGATCTTGCCGGTGCGCACGAGGTTGTAGGCGTAGTCGTGGTTTACTGAGTATTCGGCCTCGCCCGAGTTGGCGTCGACAGTGTAAAAGAGGAGGTTGTGTTGTTGGAGGACGCAGAGACCATTTTTGACTTGGCGGGCGTTGAGTTTGGAGAACTGGCTGATGAGGCGGATCGAGAGCTTTCCTCGCTGGAAAAGAGTCGCATAAACTCTCTGTGGGAAGTGTCAGTATCGATGTGCGTAATCGGGATCGGCATTGGTGGTGGTGAAACCTACTGCGGGGAGTTGGCCGTAGAGCTCGTCGACAAGCAGAGTGCAGCACTCTGCCTTCTCTTTGATCTGTGGTAGTCATTGGTTAAGAAGTGACAACCAAGAGGAATGGGGGATACATACAACCGCCATGGTGGGCTATCGGTACTCTTGTAATCAGATGGTGGTGTGTGTTGGTGATGTCGATGTTGAAACAAAGTTGAAGAAGATCTGGCTCCTAGAGATCCTCTCACTATCTCTAGAGCTTCCGCGGTTACTACCGATATGGCATGGGAGATCTCCAGGGATTGGTGGAGGAGGAAGTGGAAGTGGAAGAAGAGGGTGGAGTCGTGAAATTATATATTAAGTTGACAGAAAGTCAGTTTTATATGGTGTGGGGGACCACCTGGTGGTGTTCTATTCTGTGGAAGGTGCTTAGTGGTATGCAATGCGCCTGCAATATTCGGTGGTGACTGTTCGACCGCGGGGAAATCCGAATGACAAAATGATATAAATTATTTTTTTGAGTCGCATGCGCGGCAGGGACTCTCCAGTCCGCGCGTCAATCGCTACGGGCGCGGCAGAACCACGCTAGCCCCTGGGGTCCCGTCTACCGGTAGTACAAACAGGTACGTATCTTTTGTACCTTTTGAGAGTTGCCCCGACGGCATGGAAACGACAACACCGAATCCATGCGCCCGGCAACCTGTGAAACAACCCTTTCACCTTGTCCTCACCGAGAAGACCCGGAAAGTTCCATCTGATAAAACTGGGAAGGGGTCCCGTCACCCACTGTGCTGGTCTTCCTTGGCTTCCGTCTTCGTGGTCTTCAGCGGATCCAAAGCTTCAGTGAGATCGCGGGGCATTTTTGCTGTTGGTTCGCGCCAATGATGAGCTGTGTTTCACTGCTGACCACTGAGACCGCTGGGTGATGGCCTGTGCCAGCCCCTTGTGCGGCTCCCGACTCGTGCTTGGCCGGGTGTTCACGCCTTGGAGCCTCAGAGCTGGGCGGGCTGGCAGTGTTGTACAGCTGGGCAGTGGTCTGTGCACTGGTTGGGCAGCTGCCGGCCGCACGTGCACCGGCAACTGGGGCGCTGGTGCCAGGGAATTTTCGGAGTCGGAATTGCTACACTATACTGAGACTACGTGAAGCTCCTACAAGCAGTGTTCGCTGCGCAATCATCTAGAACCGTCAATTGGACGACATCGACCCCTCCAACCATGATCTCCCGATCGGCTCTCACGAGGGGAAGCCAGCTGGCCCTTCGCCGCCCTGCCGCTGCGAAGACGGCCCAGCGCGGCTTTGCTGCTGCTGCTTCTCCCGCGGCGTCATACGAACCCACCACCATCGCCGGCGTCAAGGTTGCCTCGCGCGACGACTCCGGTCCGACCACCCGCCTCGCCGTCGTCGCGAAGGCCGGTACCCGATACGAGCCGCTTCCCGGTCTGACCGTCGGTCTGGAGGAGTTTGCGTTCAAGGCAGGTTCTAGGTCCACCGCATCCGGACGATGAGAGAGAGAGAAGACGCCCATGAGCTAATAATTGGCACCTTGGGAGGTACACAGAACACCAACAAGAGAACCGCCCTCCGCATCGTCCGCGAGTCCGAGCTCCTCGGTGGCCAATTGCAGGCCTACCACACCCGCGAGGCCGTCGTCCTCCAGGCCTCCTTCCTCCGCGAGGACCTCCCCTACTTCACCGAGCTCCTTGCCGAGGTCATCTCCGAGACCAAGTACACCAGTGCGTGATAATACCTTCCCTCCCACGAAACATGGCTGTGTTGACAGTTGTTGCCTTGCCGCCCCATAGCCCACGAGTTCCACGAGCTCGTCGAGAACTGCATCCACGAGAAGCAGGCTAAGCTCGACTCTGCCGCCATCGCCCTCGATGCGGCCCACAACGTCGCTTTCCACAGCGGCCTCGGTTCTCCCCTCTACCCTACCGTCGACACCCCTACCTCGTCCTACCTCAACGAGAACTCCGTCGCCGCCTTCGCCAACCTCGCCTACAACAAGGCCAACATTGCCGTTGTCGCCGATGGTGCCAGCCAGGCCGGTCTCGAGAAGTGGGTTGAGCCCTTCTTCAAGGGTGTTCCCGCCACCAGCTCCGGCAACCTGAACACTGCCGCCTCCAAGTACTTTGGTGGTGAGCAGCGCGTTGCCCAGAACGGCAAGAACGCCATCGTCATTGCCTTCCCCGGTGCTTCCCTTGGCGCCAGCCACCCCGAGACTTCCGTCCTCGTCGGTCTCCTCGGCGGTGTCTCCAACATCAAGTGGTCCCCCGGTTTCAGCCTCCTCTCCAAGGCCACCGCCGCCAACTCCGGCGCCGAGGCCTTCGCCCACAACTACGCCTACTCCGATGCTGGTCTCCTCGCCATCCAGATCTCCGGCAAGGGTGCCGCCGTCGGCAAGGTCGCCGTTGAGGCTGTCAAGGGTCTCAAGGCTATCGCTGCTGGTGGTGTCTCCAAGGAGGACCTCACCAAGGCTATCGCCAAGGCCAAGTTCAACCTCCTCTCCGCCAGCGAGGTTTCCGGCACTGGTCTCGTCCACGCCGGTGCCAACCTTCTTGCCGGTGGCAAGCCCCTCCAGGTCGCCGAGACTCTCAAGGCTCTTGAGGGCGTTACCGCCGAGAAGCTCCAGGCTGTACGTGTGAATCTGCAAGAATTTGACAAGAAAAACATGCTAATAAATGTTCAACAGGCTGCCAAGAAGCTCCTCGAGGGCAAGGCCTCCGTTTCCGCCGTCGGTGACCTCCACGTCCTCCCCTACGCTGAGGATCTCGGTCTCAAGGTATAGACGTAGACTAGACTTTGGAGGCGTAGAGCGGGTTGTGCAATTCGTAGTTAATTGAAAGAGGAAATACCTAAACGCGAAACGAACCGATTGAAACTGGAAAGGCGTGGAACTTTTTTGAGAAGATGTCAGGATTGGGAAACAAAAAAACCGTGTACCAACAGCAAAACCGGCCGGGATGAAGTGTGTTGTTGACTTTCGTTGTAAAGCGGGAGATGAAGAACGAACGGCTGGGGACCGACGACTTTTTGTGCATATATAAACCTCTAGACTTTTATCACTCCTCGCCACTACTTCTCTAGCAGAGCTATAAAAATGCAGCAGGCATTATTTCTTTTGTTGACATTGGATACCTCTTATCAATGAAAGCGACATGGTTCAACATTTTCAGCTTGAGGGGTGAGATGAGATACAAGGAGTCTCACGGTAACAAGTAGCTTGAAAGACATTGTTTAAGCTCACTTGAAAGCTCACAAAAATGCATTTGTCATGCTCAATGGCAAACATTTGAGGTCGCTCAAAATATCAGGGGTCGATGTTTACTTTTGACCTTGTTAGGTAAGCTGCCGAGACCTAGGTAGGAGCTTGCCCGTCGCCCGTAGCTCCTGTTTCGTCATGGCATGGAAGGAAGCTTGGGCTTTGGGCTTGGTCACTTTTTGCCTGAGCTTCGTTGGGTGCCAAACAAGAGTCCAAAAAGAAAAAAGGAGGGGCATCACGTGACGCGGAGCTTCGGCAGCGGAGCTTCTCGGGTCCAGGTGTGGGCTGTGTGGGTGTGCCAGGGTGGGACCAGTTTTGTCAAAGCGGCAGAGTTGAGAATCGCGCGCAGCAAGTACCGCAGCAGCAGCAGACAGCAACAACCAAGTCTTCGTTTAACCGTCAAGACAACCCACCATAAATTCGCCCAACATGGTGTTCGCTTGGAAGGCCGCTGGCATTACGTGAGTATTGAGTCTTCCGTTTTATTGTTTTCCTTTGGGAGGGAGAGGAAGGGGAATTCGGCGAAGTTTGGAAGTGTGGGATGAAGAGCAGAATTGCCTCGAGAGAGATGGAGGAGGATTGGACCGACGAGCCTGCCCCACGAACGAGTTCGACAAAAGACGAGTACTGCGACAAAAACTGGAATTGCAATTGTCTCGCGACTTGAACTACGATGGACGGCGAACGACGGACGAACCTACAAACCTGATGCGAGGCGGATTGGATTGGGACAGACTGGGCGAGAAGAGGACGGAGAACCCAGGCTATGGATGGAAGCAGGGCTCAGGAAATGTCGACGGAGGGGAAGGAAAGAAAATGCAGAAGCAGGAACAACAGGAGGAGCGCCGAATATCTTGATGACCAGAAGAGATGGGCACGAATGCGAAAACACCGAAGCGAGCAGGCGATGCGTAACGACTTCGATGCGACAAACCAAGCCAGCATTCATCCAGAGCTACGACAGACACACGAGATGCAACCACCACATGGCGCACGGAATAGAACGATCACAATGAGCAGGATCAGGGCATGGGGCAGAAGAGAGAGGACTGGATGAGATACAAACTAGGAGATGATGGTGCAGGACAATGAAGGCTAACACGGTTCACGAAAACCACAGCTACAACCGCTACATCACGGTCGCCTCTCGTGCGCTCCGTCGCTCCCTCAAGGAGGATAAGAGAATCATTGCTGAGCGTCGTGGCGAGGCTGCCGAGATCAAGTTCGCTAAGTGGTCGGTAAGTACATTTTTGTCTCTTACCTACTGGGGAACATCCAAACAAAAGGAGGAGAAAGTGGGAATAGACGAGTGAGGAGGCATGGAGGAGCAAATCACGGAGAACATGGATGGACACCCGTACTGGACCCAACACGAAACGGAAGCTGATTACGTCCCCCCTTTCAAACTACAGAACGGCAAGCCTGGCGAGACCGTCAACCTCAGCTCCGCCAACGCTGCCGCCGCCGCCGAGAACGTCACCTCCGTTCCCTCTTCTTAAGCGAATCGACACCATAACCATGACGATATGCTAGGGTAGCGGTGTAGTGGTGGACGGGAGATGAGAAGAGGGTCATATCGCGAATCGCTCCCGCATGGCTCAAATCCCACCTCCTGCCGAGTGTCATTAAGCCCGAAGACGTATGACCTGTATCATCATATTGGGGGAGCGAGGAAGAGAAACTCAATAGACGGTTTATTGGCATTTACTTGACAGACTGACTACGAGTGCTGAGGAGTAATTTGATGTGACACATGCAATTATGGTAACTAAGAAATGAGGAAGGCAATGTGATGGGAATAGAATAGGTATGTGGCTCGTTGACTGGAGGTAACACGAGTCGTGGAAGAGATGCAGTGTCTTGTTGCAAAAGGGATTCCTTCCCCTGAAGCACATCATCTCATTCCCCTCCGGGCTTCACTGCATGAAACGCAAGACGCAATAAACCTCCATTCAATAAATCAGCTGAGTGGAAATGATTGCTTTTTGTTGAGAATAGTATCAGTTGTCAATAAATCATTACTTGACTTTTTCGCAGCCTTATCAACCCACTATCGAGCAGAAAGTGAGGAAGCTTATGCACCCGAGGGGAATCGTTAACATTCGGGCTCACGGACGCTATCAAGTCCAGGCACAGACTTTCCCTAGCAGAACACCACTTCCTCCACTCAACACGAACAAATGTTCATCTCAAGTGCATAATCACCTTTCCTACGGGAGCCCATAGCTCTTAACCAAAAAGACCATGATCCCAGACGATCACGAAGCTGCAGTCCAAAGAGGTTCGTTTTCCGTCGATATCCCCAAAAAAAAAAAAAAAATCAATTCAGCAACCGCACTACCACCACCACATTGGGCAACCCCGCTATAATATCGACATCTCACTGACCTTTGTATCACCACCACATCAGAACTGCTCACACTATCACTCGCAAACAACGATCACAACTATCTATACGAGGAGCCTCCAGATCCAAGCATGTCTCATCCGGGGATCATCGCCACCAATATCACCAAAAAGTTTCTATCCGCTTGTGCCAGTAGGTCATCGTCCCTGCCTCCACTGACTGAGATCTCATGATGATGCTAACCAGTCGCTTCTCACTCATATAGCTTTGGAAACCGGTGAGATCGTGAAAGACGGCTATTTCACTCTATACGAGGCCGTCGGGGCTCTCGAGGTATGCATCTTCCTCTGTCTCTCACAGCTGCATGCGCATGACTAACACGATCCCCAGATCGGTGATCCCAAGATGGACAGCGGCTGCTTAGCCCCCGGCGAGACTTTAGAGGAAACCTACGATGTGAACCGACAGCTGTCTGCCCCGGAGGTCCTGGGTATCATTGACCAGCTCCTTTGTCTCGAAATGGCATGGCATCTGGGCTATCCCCTCTCGCAGACCATCCTTACCAGCGTTTATATCGAAGCTCTGGTGGAACCGGCGTCGGCTACGCTGCAGGAGGCAGACTTTGTGAGGAACCGCAAGACGCCGAGGGATCCCATGACCACTGTTTTGAGGGCGTATTGCCTGGGGCTGGTAAGGACTTGTGCGGATGTGTTGGAGACGATCAGGGATGAGCTTTATTACGAGGTGAGTATGGCTTTGACGAGAGGCAGTGGGTGTGTGCTGACATACATGACAGGAAGAGGATTTTGTCACCAACACCTACCGCCGCAACCTCATGGATCACATTGACCGGTATGAGATCAGGGATGAGATCTTATCAGCTAAACGCACGCTTCATGACCTTAGGGCAGAGGTCGGGACCGACATGACGCAGGCACTTTCGTTCCGTCTCGAACTAAGGTCAGCCTTCCTTCGGGCTCTCGAACTCATAGAGGATCGCGGTAGCCCCGACTCTCTCCAGATACCCTGGTATCAGATGCACAGCGTATGGGAAGCCATCCTCAAGCTCCCCGGCCTAGCAAAGGAGGTCCCCGAAGCCTTCAGCACCAAGCTTCAGCGGAAATTGGCGAGTAGTATGCCTCCTCGGCCGATAGTAACGCTCAGCTTTGACGAAGCGGCAAAGCACTTCAAGAAGCTATGCAACGACGCCATCGACGCGGTTAAGATTCTGGACTACCATGATTCTCAGAGCCTTCTGAACTTTGTCTTCCACTTCCAGGCCCAGAAACCTCAACCGCTGGTCTACATCCGCTGTCTCCTCCAGAACCTCTTGTTCAAAGACATGGTCCTCCTCGACCGGCTCAGCATCCGCCAAGTCATGGACGACGACCTCTCCATCGTGGTCATGCCCGCCCACGAGCTCCTCGATCCCAACAACGACCTCGTCGAAGCTCCCCACTCGGCCCGCTTCGCCATCGCCCACCAGATGGAACTCTTCCGCAAGCGCGCCGCCCAAGCCTACATCGACATCTTCCGCGTGCTGTGCCAGAACCGGTGTCGCGTGCGGCGCATGCTCTGCCACTTGATCCAGGACTGGGAGCAGGTCCAGCTCGACGCCGAGGACATCGACCAGCTTTTGCAAATCCAAATCGACGAGAAACCTCTGGCCTATCAGTCCCAGACCACGCTCACTATGGGTTCCGAACCGGGTTACTCCCTGCCTTTATCCTCGTGGGCATACCTCTACAAGCTTCGTCTAATGGAGTGGATCGTCCAGTTGGGCTTCGAGCTCGAGGTCTACGCTCCTGACGAGCTGGCAGGCATGTACTGGTATCTTTCCCACCTGGCCAAAACAAGAGCTCAGCATGTGGAACGCATCCAAGCGTTTACCAACCACCGGTTTAACGAACTTCGCTCTTCGTCTTCTACCTCCCCCTCCACTTCCTCATCCGTCATCTCCCCATCCTCTCCTTCCTCCTCCACCAACCTTGGCCTCACCCACGCCCACCCTCCTCCTCCCTCTTCCTACACCAAACCGATCCCAGCAACCCCCTGGATCCCCCCGACCCAACCCTACCACCCCCCGCGCGGCTGGCCCGTTTCCATCTCCTCCCCTTCTGGCCCCGGCACCCCGGGCACCTCTGGGACCACAACCTACCACTACTCCACAACCCCCGAAGCCTCCTTCACCCGCTCTTTAACTTACTTACGGAGCACAATCCTCGACGCAGCAATAACCTGGGAATTCGCCGACACCGTTTCAGTAATTTACACCATCCTCTCCCGTTTGGGTCTGATCTCCCCTCCCCCGCGACCGTATGGCACGAATGAGCAGAGGTATGAAGTGCGGATGAAGCCTTTTAGAGCTATTAGTTTGCCCGAGGTTCCGGGGTTTGAAACCTGGAAGGGCCACGCGCTGGGGGATGGGGGTCAGGGGCCTCAGAGAGGGGATAAGGAAAACGAGACGGCACGGCAGCTGTTGGGTTTCGCAGTGCAAGCGGTGGGACAAGCAAAAAAGGCCTTTGAGGTTTTGGAGGGACTAGGGGAACGGGAGGCTTTTGCTGCTGGTGGTGGCGGTTTCAGCGTACATGTACCTGATCTCTCATTTGCTCCAAGAGCAACAACGTCTGGATCGACAGCAGCGACAGCAGCAGAATCAGGAGGTGATGGTGTCAAGCAAGGACAGGGACAGGGACAGAAACAGCATCAAGAACCGGGGAGAGGAGGACATAAGCGGTGGATGGAGAATGTCAGGCGGTATAGACGCAGCGTAGAAAAAGCGGAGAGGATCTTGGAAGGCGGGATCAGGAAGGCGGTGGAGATGGATGCGGGGGGAAAGACGACGGAGGAGATTAAGAAGGTGGTGAAGGTCAAGGTGCCGAGGAGTGAGGAGGTGTGGGAGCAGGGCGGGCATTGGTGGTGGATTGTGCCTGATATTGAGGTTGTTGAGGGGAGTGAGTAGGTGATGATGGTGTTGAAAAGGAGAATGGATTGAGATGGCATAGGGAAGGTATGGAATAGATGGAATAAATGGACAGGAATGGTATGGTTATCATCGAGGTAGACGGATTGTGCGAACATAGGTCAAAATAAACATCATCTTTACTTCTTATTTAGCTCTAGAGGGTGGTTAAGGCCAGGGTATAACAATCACAGGATGGAATAGAGATGCGAGAAAAAGATTTCAAAGGTAAATCAAACCAAGTTCATTAAAAAAAAAAGACAATACAACGAAAGTAGTTTACATTCATCCCTCATAATCCAAACTCCCTAACTAATTTGTTCTCCGCTTCGACAACATCGCCCGCCTCCCGTGTATTGTACAGGGTGTATCAAACCGTCCTTCCTCAAGTCCTCATCGCTGACATTTTCCGCTTTTCCCCTTTCCTCTCCTCCCCATTCTTGTCTGAGCATCTGATACCTAGACGCTCTGTTGTTGTTGATCTGTTGTTGTTGATCTGTTGTTGTTGTTGTTGTTGTTGTTGTTGTTGTTGTTGTTGTCGTTGTATAGTGTTAACGCTGTTGCTTAGGTCATCCCAAGAAAACATCCAGCAAGTAGCCACATGGTAGCTTATAACCACTCATCGTCGTCCGAGACCAGCTGGTCGTTGTGCCCAATATCCTTGATGAACGATTCGACGTCAAACCGGTAGAGCAAGAAGGGAGACAAGATGGCGTCCCTCGCCCACCAAGCGTACGCTGCGTACCTCGCGAGCTGCTTGGCGGCCACAGCAGCCCTCTAAGCAAGGGCCTTGCGAGTGACGCTGCCCCTTAGCTTGACGGTCTGCTCGTAGAGCACGTCCTTGAAGGCGAAGAGGAAGGCAGCCGTGAGAACGGACTGGGTGACCTTGGGGCCGATGCCTATTCACACACACACACCATTGTCAGTCATCCATCATCCATCACCTATCACCATCACCAAACAAAACGACGGAAGAAAGAAAAGACAACTCACCCTTGTACAACCCAGCATACCCCTCCTCCCTAACCACGCGATTAATCGCCTCCATCATGCCCTCCTTCTTGCTCGCGCCATCGCCAGGGGCAACATGCATCTGACTCTTGACCGTAATATACGGATAAGTAACGCTCGTAGCAAACAGCTTCCCCGCCGCGCCCAAAAAGAACGCCAGCGTAGCCGTCATCTTCCGTCTCTTCTCCACCGCATTCTTCATCTGCTCGAACAGGGTATACTGCAAGATAGGATTAATAACCAGCACCAACGCCGGCACCACACCGGCAAACAGCGCTTGCGGTCCTTCATTTTTTAGGAGAGCCAGTAGCGTGCCGATGGTACTTGGCTTCTTCGCCGCCTGCGCACCCGCACCCGGCAGCGTCTCCTTGTCAGCGTCCTCAGCAGCAGCAGCCTTCCGCGTAGTCATCCTTGTGTTAACCACCCATATGGGGTTGGTGAGAATGACGGTCGCGGAGCCGGCGATGGCGCCGGCGATCATGCTCTCGACGGTGGTCAACTTCTTGGAGGCCCGGCCCGCCTTGACGGCGGCCGCTTCGAAAAAGGCCCGCGTCCATTCGTACCAGTAGTAGTAGACGAAGTTGGTGACGGAGATGCCGAAGAGGGCCGACGATAAACCGGAGTAGAGGCCGGAGATGCCCTCGCGCGCGACGATCTTCTGGACGGCGGATAGGAAGGTGGTGTCGCCGGAGCGCTTGGATTCGACTTGGGCGCGGGTGGAGAGGGTGATTAGGGGATAGCTGTTGTTGTCGTTGTGTTTGTTAGTGGTGATCTGGAGGGGGAGGAGTGGGAGGTTTGGATGGACTGGACTGGACTGGCGCAGGGATGGGGGAGAGTGGGTGTGGTGTTCTGGTTGTTGATGCCAGAGATACCGAGGGATGGGATGGGATGGGGGGGCAGAGGAGATGAGATGCTCACGTCAAGGCCATGGACAGAATACCACCACCGGCGCCGGCGAGGGCGTGGGCGACGTTGTCATTTTGGGGGATGACGGGCTTGGACTGCGACATGTTTGAATAACTTTTGTTGTTTGGTTGGTGATGTTGTTTGTTGTTTGTCGTGGTTGCGATATGTAAGAGGCGGGCGGGGGTTGTCGCGGAAACAACGGGGACGGACAGAAACAACAAATGGAGATTGAGTGTGTCAAGTCAAGAGGGAGAAAAGAGGCTATCGCCGTTTTCAAATTGTTCTATCGTGAAGAGGTAAGAAAATAAGAACACAAGCGAAGAAAAAGTGATTTTCCTTGAATCTTATCCTGATGCTAGAGGTAGTGGTCGTCTCATTGCCGCCTTTGCTCGGTTCAAGTGATCCAACTCTTTCCCTCTTTGAATAGGTGGGACAGTGGAAAAGCAGCCGAGGTCCGATTGCTGTTGGAGTGGACGCTGAGTGCCCCTGGTGCCGTGCCGTGGTGCACTAACAGCAACCTCAGGGTTACAACGGGCTTCCATGTCCAGTCCACTGTGGTTGGGGTTTCCGTGGGGTAAGCTAAAAGTTACAGCGACGTCACAGGGCAATTGGCCGATGAGGTTCTGGGGGAATTGCCTTTCTCCGCCAAGCACGGAGCAATCATGTGAAAGCCGAAGCTGGGATTCGGTAATTGTGGTTCCCGTTTGTGTCCGGGTCCCGTATTTCTCCAATGGTGCGGGGGATGCCGTTTCATGTTTTTGAGTCTCAGAACCGTTGCCGAGGGTTGTTTGATTCTGTATATTATCGAGACTTTCATCCCCTTTCAACTCTCTGTGGTGTTTGAGTCTGTTTCCAATGACTCCCACTGACCGCCTCATACAATTCAAACGGCATGTACGAGTTGGAGGATGTGGTTAGAGCAGACAGCCACACGAAATGACCGCAACTTAAACAGTGAGTTGGCATTGGTCGATCCATATATCAGAGTTGCATGACAGCCGAACCTTTTTGGGTTGACATTCAGCATGACCCCTTTTGTACACTTTGCCTGGCTCGTCACCTTCAGTCATCTCATTCCCTTCTGAAGTTCTGTTTGATATTGATCTAATGTCTTCGGGGTAAATACAATACTCAACGAGTCAGCCCTTTGCCTGACGCACGTTTTCCGGGGGCCCCGCATCGGCCTGTAAGTGGGAGAGCGGCGAAGCTGGCTGCACGTCATGACTTACCCCAGAAGATATCTTTGAATGTGCCAGCTTGCGTCCAACTTGAAGTTGAGGCAACGACTCAATATGAGCAGATTATTAACATTGCGGCCATCGTCGACATTGCTGTCGACTCTTTCGGTTCCAGGTGCCGGCCTCGCATGTGACATGTAACGAATACGTACAGTACGGGTTACAGTCCAAGTTACGCCAAGTTATAAATAACACACTGGAAAAGAGAGTGGCGCTCAGCCGTGGCCCAGTCACAGCCCACCAGTGGCTGGAAAGTGGAGAACAGCCGACTGATTTTATCCCCTTCTGTACAGTTTAACCCCTTCTCCCCGTTGACCTCGACGATTGAGACTGACCATTTTGCCCAACCCACTGCTATGCCAGTTGCGGTTTCTATCAAAACAACGGCATTACATACGATCCTGCTTGATATCAGATCACTGCTGTTGGTGAGCATTGGATGAAGGTTGACTTCAAGCAGACTTCCTTTACCTCAAGTTCCAATTCCTGGTGGAGCAATAGCAAAATCCGCTAATTTGCTCTGCGGCTCCTCCCGTCAATTTGTTTTGTCCTTATCAACTCTTGTTCTTAAGCACCGGAGACACTCGTTGATATTCATCGGAAAAGACAAGATTGGTCCCAGTACACTCATTGTCAACTCTTGACAGGCTTCGAGGCCATACTTCAACGCGTTCGACGCGTTGTGTGGGACATCCCGTTTTACATCAACATTGAAAAGTTGTTCATAGGAACAAGTCGATATGATACACTGGATCCCGCCCGTCACGTAAATACTCATATCCACCCCTTCATATACTATCTATCCGTCATGTCCTAACGCTTTACCCAGTAAGAAATCATTCAAGAAGCAGCCGCATCCTTACGCCTCCACGCTTCACATCAGTGACAACTGGAACACGATGCAGGAAGGCCAACAGGCCTTGGAAGAAGCAGAGTCAGACCCCCAAGAGGATCCTCAGGCCGGACCTTCATCAGCTTCTCAACTTCAGCCCGGTACCTTGACGGCATCGCCCACCTCCATCGACCCGACTTCAGACATGGGCCAGGCTGCTAGTACCAGCGCCGAATCTGCTGCCGAGTCTACCACCGAATCACCCACAGAGAAGACACCCACTCAGTTAACTAGTCAACCAGCGGGTGGTGTCTCAAGTACACCACACCCTGCGGCCATGTCTACTCCTGCTGCTGCTGCTGCTGCTGCTGCTGCTTCTACTTCTGCTTCGGCTGCTTCCGCTCCTACACCACCACCTCGTCCACCTCGACCAAGTTACCCACCATATGCCACCCGGCCTCCTCTTCCAGACGTGAACGTCACGCAAGAGACGATAGAGGATGCCTATGTCGACTTCATCTTCCACTGCAACCCCCATGTCCCGTTGGACACCGACACCGTTGTGCTCCGGGATACGTTCTCGGATCCTCCAAAGAGTGGCGGCAAGTCCTTCAACACATTTGTCCTCTTCGGTCTGATCAAGCAGCTGGAAACCAAGGAAATCAAGACATGGGCGGAACTGGCTCTCAAGCTGGGTGTTGACCCACCTGATACGGACAAGGGCGAGAGTTCGCAGAAAATCCAGCAGTATGCTGTCCGTCTGAAGAGGTGGATGCATTCGATGCACATTGACTCCTTCTTTGAGTATCTCGTTGGACGGGAGCACGAATACTGGATAGATATCCCTTCGCTGGCTATTCCTCTCAGCGAGATCGAAAGAGATGGTGTCCGTGCCGAGGATGACATGGCGCTCAGAGCCTTGTTGCCGCATATCAGACCAAGGCGGGGCAGGAGGAAGCCGGGAGAGGATGATGCTCAGTCTCCTTTGCCTCCAGGCGGAGCACCTTGGTCTGCTCACCCAGCTCAAAGGGGAAGTGTCTTCACGTTTGATAACACAAGGCTTGGAGTGCCTGGACAAGGAGCTCCGTGGGGTAACAATGATGGTGGTCAGACGCCAATGACTGCTTATCCACACTCTGCCGTCACTCCTACCACGAGAACCAACTTTTGGTCTGATGAGCCTAGGTCGGCTATCACCCCTTCCGGTTCAAAGCCGAAGTCCCTCAGCAGGCGTCATGGAGCTAAAGTGGTATCTTCGGCATGGAGGACCGGTGGAGCCACAGGTAGAGTCCGAGGACGACCGCCTATCAACCGTCAGTTGAACAGTGACGGCCCCTTTTCGGCATTCCCAGCGTCTAGTGACTCGCCTCACTACGGGAAGCACACCTTTCCCAATAATCCACCGCCGTCACAAACCCCGATTCTGCCGCCGCCTCGACCGAATGCCCCAACAGCTACTCAAACCCCAACATCCGCAACGGCTCAACCATCACCAACGGTCCGGGAAGCCCCAGCCCCAGCAGCCTCCGGCCGTCCAGCAAAGCGCACCCGCCTCTCCCTCCAAGTCCCCGAGCGCGTAGGCAACGAAGTCCGCCTTGCCACGCCTCCCCTCCTAGCCCCGGCCCCGCCCACCCTCATGGTAAACGGCCAAGCGCAGCCAGCTGCTGGTTCCAGTTCCAACACCCACCCTCAAATCCACCCCCATTATCAAGCATCACAACCCGCTTTCCTGCCATGTGGTTCCTCATCCTCGGCACCACCCAACCCCAACGCCCCCTCAACCTCCATCCCCTCCTCCTCCTCCTCCTCCCTCACAAGCCACGTAGGACCCCTCGGCCCCTCCCCCTTCACGCCCTCCTCGCTCGCCGACCCTGCCGTCGACAAATACAACCTCCTCGACGTCGAGTCCATCTTCATGCACCAGATCTTGACGGCCACCTGGCTCGATAGCGCGGGGAATTCTATTCCGGCTTGTTCGGTCGACCAAGCTTTTGCGTTTTGTCATACGGTTATTGAGAATTTACATCGAAATGCGAGTAATAAGGAGGGGTTCCTTATAAACTTGGCGGCGTTGGTGGGGGGGTATAGTTTGATGAATCGAGATGGGGGGCCGGCGGGGAGGGCGGTGGATGTGGATGCGGGGCAGGGAGTTGGAGTTGGTGGAGCAGGGTCGGGGAGGGGGAGGGGGTTGAGGGTTACGAAATTGGGGGAGGGGGTTGATGAGCCTGGGACTGGGACTGGGACTGGGACTACTGGAGGGGAAGGGGAAGGGGGTGGGAAGTGGATTAAGGTTCTGGCGGTTTGGGAACTGAGGTTGGGAGGGATATGTGGGAGTTTTTCGATGGAGGAGGTGGTTAGAGTTGGGAAGTGGGGTGGTGGTGGGGGGAAGGAAAAGGAGGCTGTTGAGTCTTCTTCTGCTGGAGCAGACGCTGCGGCTGGTGCAGAAGGAGAGAATAACGGGGAGGGATCATCAAGTACTGGTGGTGCTGAAAAGAGTGGTAGAGGGGGGAAGAGACAGGGGAAGAGGTTATCCAAGAAGGAAGAGGAGGAACTGGAAAGGAAGAAGAGAGAGGAGGAGCTGAAGAAGGCTGAGGAAGAGAAAAAGATGTGGCAGCAGAAGTTTATGGAGATGGTGGCTGCGGTGAAGAAGAGGGATGAGGAGTTGGCAATGTTGAAGGGGACTATGTTACATGCGCTCAGGGAGAGGGAGGCATAATACATGAGCCCATCTGCTAAGCAGCTTGTAATATACGTTAGAATACATACTCGAGTATTTGAAACAAGAAATATCACATAGCAACCATTACCCACTGTATCTTCCATCTTGGAAAGTTGACATGAACCGACCTGGGGGGAGGGTGTTGTAAGGGTTAGGGTTGAAGCTGGCCGCACCGCCGCACAGTGTCCAGACTTTAAGTGGCAGCCACAGCCACACGCGTGTCACCCCTGACGGTGTCCCACTTCCGCCGCGTCACCCCTTTCTAGAACGCCACCGGCTGCCCCTTATCGCGGGACGTCTAACAATTGGCCCGCTATCACAAAGTGTCGGATGGAAGTTGACCTCTCCTGAACAGACATCTCGTCAGCCTCTTTTCAACAACACCCGACTTTAGTCCAACAGACAGAACAGTCTCTACCGACAGTTCACGTCGTTGGCTTCTTGCTTCAGTTTCTCGAGCCATGAACAATCTCTAATCGAATTGGATCCTTCTTCGACGCTCTCGTTTCCCAACTCTTTTGCTTTTAATAGTGTCCTTGTTAATGATTTGATCTGATCCTCCCAGAATCGAGAACCCCAGAATTGTTTACTTCAACTTGTCGCAATATCCATCGCGAATCGCACATACATACGAACACAATGCCTCGACAATACGTCCTCTTTGGACGGCCACTTCCCCGACTAGGGTCACGGCACCTCTCCCTCCTCCTCGTCTCCGTCTCCCTCTTCGCCATCTTCAGCCTCCTCTTCACCCTCCCGAGCGCCATCCCAACGGGGCCGAGTCTACAAATCGCCGACCACAAGCTCTCGATCCCCGATTCGATCAAGAACCCCTGGAACAAGGTCAACCCGTTTAAGCAGCCGGCCCACGCGCCCCCGCGCCAGAAGAACGATACCTACGGCCAGTCCTCCTGGTACGCCAACTGGAAATGGCTGTCCTACCCCTTCAGCAGCTCCGTCACCCTCGACGAGAGCCGCTCGCTGCTTCCCGAGCTCGCCCAGCGCCCGCCTATCTACGTCTACTATGACAACACCATCGAAAGAGAAAAGGCCACCAAGGAGGTCGAGAGCGACATCCTGCTCTCGTGGCGCCGCGCCTGGTGGGCGCAGGGCTTCAAGCCTATCATTCTCAGCCCTGCCGAGGCTATGAACAACCCCATGTACGAGGAATTGCAGCAGCGCAGCGAGGGAATGGACGCCTCTCTCAAAACGGATATCATGCGCTGGTTGGCTTGGGAGAACATGGGCGGCGGCTTGCTGGCGCATTACTTTCTGTTCCCCATGGGCGCCTACGACGATCCTCTTTTGGTCTATCTGCGCCGCGGCGAGTTCCCCGGCTTGACCAGATGGAAGGATCTCGGCGATGGTCTCTTCGTCGGCCCCAAGGCGGACGTCGCAAAGGCCATCAAGCTCGCCCTCGCCAGCCCCAACCTCAAGACGGCCAAGAACTTCCTCGAGGCCACCAGTGCCTCCAAGGAGGAAGGCCCCTTCACAATCGACGACACCGAGCCCTCCTCCCTCGCCTTCTACTCCGCCTCCGCGCTCAAGCTCTACCCCAAGGTAGCCGAGACCATCGGCGGCGACCGCGTCGCCGGTCTCAAGTCTCTCAACGAGCTGATCAACGCGCACCTGCACCAAACCTGGCAGAACCTCTTCTCCGAGGGCATCGCGGTCGTCAAGCCTTTGCCTCAACACACGACGCACATGATTGCGCCCTCGTACTCGGTCGCCTTGCGTCTGGCTTCCTGCCCGGCCAACAACCCTCTCCCCTCCTCGTGCCCGCCCAACCGCCCCAAGTGCGTGCCCTGCTCGACCACCGCGCACCCGATCAAGATCTCCACGCCCGCGCACTACAGGAATAGCTCGGCGCTGTACACGATCGGCACCGTCCCGCACCCGTACACCATCCAATCCCTCTCTTCGATGCGCGAGCAAATCACGGTGCCTTGGATCCGCCGCGAGTCCGTCCGCGACGCCTGGGTAGGCGACCTCATGACCGATCTCTTCAAGGGCAAGGCCGTTCCCGCCGGCGCTCGCGTCCTGCGCTTCAAAGAAGCTGTAGCAGGCGAATACGGCTCTGCGCGCTCGCTCTGGTTGACAGCCGAGCGGGAAACCCCCGAAGGGATTCTCGACTGGCACTTTGGTTTCGACCTGCCCGCTCCCCCCTCTTCCTCTTCCACCAGCAACCCTAAAGAAAAAGAAGAAGGAGAAGACAAACACGACGACGCCACAGAAAAAATCGAATCGGAAATCCACAAACCCAAGGACACTTTTATCCTGCCTCCCCTGCACGACGAAAAAGAGGGTCCGGTTCCATCGGAGCAAGATCTCAAGTTGGAACCTAATTTGCTGTCGATAGCCAAGACGATCGTTTCCTCTGCTGCCTCCGACGACGAAGAGCACGCCGACAACAAGAAAAAGATTCATGTGACGAAAGAAGAAATTAAAATTAGAGAGGCGGTGGAGGCGTGGAACTTGGCGGATTGGGAGGCATGGAGGTTTGCGCGGGCGTATCTGGCGCGCAAGGAGATGGAGAGGGAGAAGTGGGCGGAGGAGGAGGAGAAGTATGCGGGGGGGATGGGGAGTGAGAAGAGGGGGAAGGGGGGTTGGTGGGCGGTTTGATAGTGATTAGGGGCGAGGAAATAGTGCTAGTATGATGTTGGTATGGATGTCATGGATTGAAATGGACATGTTGATGTATAGAATAACTTGAACAATAAGCATAGATATGGATGGTATGGTACTGGTGGTTACGGTATGTGTGATGGGACTTGTAATTGTACATGGGTAATTCATTGTTTTGGAGCGTGTTTGGGTTGGGGAGGATGAAGAAGAGAAGACAGGAGAAGGGAAGGGGATGAAAAAGCACTTAGTACCATTTACCATTCACGAATGAACAAGACCCCATCCTTGGCTATACAATCGCCCATGTCTAGTCCAAAACCAACAGGCTTATGCTAGCTGCGTATAAACTACCTACCTACCTACCTACTTCCCTACCTTACCAGTTACCAGACTAAACAGGGAACGAGAAGAACGCCTAGACCTAGTAGTTCAACAAAGTGAAAAAAGTCCCTCTCTTCTTCCTTTTCTTGCTTTCTGTTCCATTCCTCTCCGGTACGTTTCCAGGTTTCTGATGTCCCTTACCTCTACCTAGGTAGAGGTATTGATCACCAACCAACCAGCAAAAGGACTCACTGCCCTGCCCTTCCATTACTTTCTTTCACTTCACTTACCTTCTTCTTCTTCTTCACACGTATACCTCTATGTAGGAAAAATTTTCCGGTTTATTAGTTCACCGCGTTCGAGCTGCTGTCGGGTAACTCATACTTATCTCTACGCACCATACCGCGTACGTCTAGTACGCTACTGGAGTTTGAAATGGTGAAAGTGTCACCTAGAACTCTTAGAACCGGGGTGGGTTGGAGCCTGTATACTTGTAGAGGTATGTACGTATCCTAGGTAAGCAGTGACGTTCCTGCTGCTGGTGCCGTGGGTGCGTGGAAACCTTTTACCTGGGACACCCGCCAGTGGCGCTCGCTGGGTTCCATCCTTGAATACGCTAACTTGGTGTTTGATGATGGGATGGGCAAGTTCATGAATGGTTTATGGAGGAGGAGAGAGACTTGATAATGAAGAATCTTGTATTTGTATTTGTTATCAGAGATACTCGGATTGCAACACTCCTTGTAAAGCTCTGCACTCTGTACTCCACGAGATCTCTACGGGATTTGCCAAATATACCAACCTGGAAGCCTGGAAGTGTACCTGATGAAATCACTTGGGCAGGGTCTGGTGACGGAATCCGTACCTAGGCAGGTAGGCAGGTAGATAAGTGGTACTGGAGTTGTGTGAGGAGTGCTGGAGTCAGGAGGACTAGGAGTTGCCAAGTGTGTTTGTTGGCTCCTTGCGTGGTTGTATAGGGGGTTCGAAGATGAATGGATGGATGAAGAAGCATAGTAATAGGAGTGACGAGACGAGTAAGGCCCACCTTTACCACATCGCATATAGGCCAGCCGCCGTAAGTAATCCAAGGGAAGTGAATGAGGTAAAGTGGCGGGAAGGCTCCATTAAATGATGTATTGAGTGAAAGCTACCTCTACGTCTAGAGTAGGGACACTGGAAACACGGACACTGAGATATTGAGACATGAAGCCAAGCTTTCTATTAGAGGCGTCTATCTCCTTCACAGCCTACCTCTACACTCTATCGATCTCACTCAGGAATCCAAAGGGCACGACACTAGACAGGTTTCTTTCTAGCCAAGCGACGTGGTGCTTACCTAGGTACCTACCTAGCTCTACTCAAAACTGTCACTCCCGTCACTTCCTAATGCGAGCCTGTCACTTGCCAGCCCGCTTGCCAGCCCGCTCGCCCATCTCTTCCGTCTCTCCCATAACTTCCGTCTCATCCATTCAGGCCCCACCAGTGACCAGACTGATTCTCCACGAGAATACTCCGGAATCCGGATCATTGGACTGCCTGTCCTCAGCTGCCAGCACCCAGCACTCAGCACCCAGCACTCAGCAAAGCGAGTACCAACGGGCGTTCTCAGTCCATTCCATCCGTGAGCTTCCGGGCCGTTTGGGGGCGGGACTGGTTAGGTCAGGTTAGGTTGGTACCTACACTAGGCTCGTTAATGTTTACGGCCCGAAGCCTCCACTTCCGACTTCCGGCTTGCGCGAATACAAATAAGGGGTTTCTACTGCTTTCCTTTCCTGTCGGAGTAGCCCGTTTTACGTTCAGTTCTTGCCCTTTCCATTAATTTTCTTCATGTTCAACAATATGCTATGTAGGTCTTTTTTTTTCGTCAGGATCCATTCAGTGAGGTGAGAATGTGCATCTCTGCTCAAGGTCTGTCTGTCAGACTCATGAATAGATCGTCAAGGGTGGTAGCTGAAGTAGCTAGTTTGCTATTCCTGGAAATTTCAAAATGGCGTCTGTATCTGTGCGATGAGCCTCAACCTGAGTCACGCCACGGACGTCCTACCTACTATGTAGACTTTAGATACGTACCCATTCTCGTCATCTTCTGTGGACATCTATCTCTCTTTAGTTCCTTCCGTCTTGGTCATCTTCAGCCTTCAGCCATGGTTTTGATCCGTCATATCTCATATCACATACCGCTTACCAGTTATTTTTACGCGTCACTACTGCCCCTCGCTGACCTTCTAAAGCCTCCATGTCACTCACTGCCCCCTCTGAATTCCTCTAGGTTCCAGATGAGGCCATCGTGGCCCCCCTACCCATCATTCCTTTACGCCGTAAACGGTGTGTCTGCCCTTGGACTTTGGGCTGACTGTGGCTTTTCAAGTCCGAAAGTATACTTATTGGTTCGGGTACGGTAAGGCGAGAAGTTGTTGAGGCTGCAAAGAATGGGCGGGTAGACGCCTTCAACGCGCCAATACCTCTACCAGGATGGATAGCGCCTCCTCGATATAATATACTTATCCAGCCGAATACAGGATAGGCTGGTGAGCACGTGGGTGGGCTGGTCATCATCCATCCAAATATACACTCCAGTGACTTGCCTCCACTTCAGTCACTGTGACATGGTAGCCTTTCTTGACTCTTTGTTCATCATTCTGTCCATCAGCTCCTCAGCTTGTCAGCATCAGCTCGTTAACGAGCTAAGGCTTTGCCAATAGTCTTTGCCTCCAATTCCCTACTTGACCGACTTGCTACTCTTTGCGGCAAGTTCCTAGGAAAATCTCTTAGACTTTCCCGTCTGTGGTGGGAGTGGCGTGTTATCCTGGCAAACCATATGAGCTGGAAACCTGGAAAGCGGCCGCTCAACCCTGGGATTTGGTTACGGCCGAAGTGATAAAGGTACCTCCATACACACATGGGTAGCCGAGTTTGAGCCGTTCGTCGAGGCCGCGCACACCAGCGTCTTCGTGAGAAATGAAGGAAAAGTAAGCGAAACAAAAGACAAACTAGAAAGTTGTAAGCTCGCTTCAGGTTCGTCTTGGCGAGAAACTGAAGTCCTGCTGCTACCTTTTTGACCATGGATGTTAGAGAGCGTCATAATGGCACGCGGTTTCCCGTGAATTTCGGTCCCGAGCCCATTATAATTTCCATTTAGAACCTGTTTTGTGGTAGCCAGGGTGAGGGGGTAAGTGAGAGGGGAGAGCAGGGGAGATACACCTATGTGAAGATGGTGGTAACAGGGTCCTGATAGACTACCAGGGGGAATTTTGTTGCTCGTTTGGGATAGGAGTGGAAGCAAACATCGCGGCTGCCGGGGGGGG